>CM019182.2:8797247-8842885 GCA_009739505.2 Apolygus lucorum
CCCTTCATTCTTCATCAAGAGATTGTAATAACATCAGAGTTCCATTCGTCCTATTACCGTCAACGGTATATAAAGCCGGCCGAAATGTAATTTTCACCGTTGAAGGAGTTGAGATGAACGAAATCGCAAGATGGAAAATAATCAACTGTGGTGATATTGTTTGGCAGATTCAGGTAGATGATGAACATTCTAATCCTGGAAATTTCCGAAGGGGATTGTGTTTGAATACTCTTCCATTGAGACGTTGCGAAAGAGTAATTTATTCCCACCAGACCATTAAAAAGGCAAACTTCTATAGGGTTGTAAAGAAAAGATGTTAAACACCACTTGTTTATAATAGTAGTCCTCGTCTGTACAATATTGGTACGACAATCTAAGTACACCCACCAGCAATGGTTAAACTTCGCAAACATGTTGCCACCTCTTTCATTGACCTCGAGAGCCAAATGATGACAAATATTGTTAAATAGTTGAAATAATAGTTGATCTTATTCTGTCTGGTTCTGGAGGAGGATTGAGTGTTGCATTCCAGAGTTGTGTGTTTTCATTAAAGGCGAATGAAAGTTGGAGGCACCACCATCTGGCAGGTGGTGGGACACTACAAAAAACGCTGCAAATTATTACACAATGGTTTGTTATTTTTTATCTTTCTATATAGATCACTCGTCTGCAAAGCCAAAAACCATACATCATGAAGAAAAACATCGATCGCAGTTCGGTCAGCTAACATTTGAACGGAGATTAGGCCTCTTTTGCGATTCACTCTCGTGTTTCTGATTCATCGTACGTCCAAACTTTAAATTCTCGTAGTGAGCGAACGGGTGGTCTCAAAAAATTTTAAAATTCTATAGAATCTCAAATTGAAGGAAAAACAATACCTTTATATCGACATTTTTGAGTTAGGGCGTTTTCAAAATTTCAAAATTGATTTTGGAACTCTTGGTAGTGACCTACCTCAACCAAAATCTTCGGGGCACAACGAGACCCCAAATGGAGCCTACATACCAAATTTCATCAAAATCGGTCAATGCTAAGTGGCAAAAGTGCCGCGTACGGCGGACGGACGGCCAAATTTTTATTCGATTTTTGGATTCTACGTACCTTGAAAACCATCAAATTTTGAGGGGGTGTTAAAAATTTTTTTTCTTGGTCGATTCCAAAGGTTCATTATTGAAAATAATAAACCAAAATTGAATACATTTTTCCTCACTCCGAAGATGTCCATATCTCGATGGAGAGCAAACTGCGAACAAACCAGGGCTCACTTGTGAGTTGGCAGCAAACGTTATACAGCAAACGTTCTGAGGAAAGACATAGTTGTTATAAAATTTCCTACAGTTGAGCCAGTAATTTGATTTTGCTTCACGTTGACTTTACCAGAGCACCTACATGAAGATTTGATATCAGTTGTTTGAGCCCTGCACCAGGCCCAAGTACCTGACTGAGTCTTCTAGAGGACTTGCATAGGTAATTTATTTCAAATTTTTTCTTATTGTGAAGAAGTACCTTTTTTCATTAACTGAAATTTGTACTTATTTTGTATGTACCTCCTATGAGGGAACTAATTGCTCCAAACTGAAATTTTTATATGTACCTATTAACGTAATAATATCTAAAATGACGTATTTAATACGTAATAACTAAATTGTATAAAATGTTGTTAACATTAAGAGACGATTTATAGACTTCATGACCCTCTCGCCGAATTTACGAAATTTAAGGTTGAAAGATACAAAAATAATGGTTGAAATATAATACATTATATGAAATATATGAAATTATGAAATATATGAAATTATATGAAATATATTATATTCTATCCTTATCTCACTGATCTAAATTTATGTTGGAGAAAAAATCTCAAGAGTAAGGGGTAGACGAGGGGGGGGGGGGTCGTGAGCGAAAAAAGCTCAAGCTCATGAGCGTGAGGGCTCATCGTGTGAAAGGAGCCGAATGGTGTCTTCTCGAAAAGTTCCTTCACTTCTTGTAGGTTACGAGTCTTTTGAAACTAAACCAGACAGCTTTGGACTTGGTTGAAATAGTTTTTCACATTTCAGAAAAAGACCATGATTTCGAAGAATAAACAAGTTTTTATCGTTCGAATTGAAGTTGGAAGTGTTTGAATCGAATTTCATCCACGAAGAATAGTCCTATTTTGACGTGGTCACAGTGTGGGTCCGTGGGGAACAGCCGTTCCGAGAAAAAAATATGAAAAGGCGAAAATAAAAGAGGCAGTGGAGTAATAGGAGACGCTCGGTGCCGGGGGACTCGACCCCAAAGGTTATGAAAAGGCAAAAAAGGAACTGCGACGCAATCTAATCCGGTTTCCTAAGGCCACTGAGGTACCTCGTAGGAGCCCGAGAACTCGCGTATCTCCACACCTAATCCATTAGGTAAGTGGGATTCTCTTAGCGTGGAAGCAAAAAGGGTTCAAGGGCGTAGAGGCGTACCTTCCGGAAGGGGTGGGAAATGGTCCTTTTTCGGTTCTGTCGTCTTGTCTGGTGAAAGAGAAGACTGTTGGTAGTGTAAAGATTGATTTTGGTCGGAAGCCAAATGCGTGTGAATCGGATGGAATGAAGGTCGACACAGAAGAGAATGGAGAAGAAATTGGGTTTTATGTTGAGTCACTTTTCAACGATAATATGAGACAGTAAATTCTCCACTACCGCCTAAAGAAACTATTATTCATGTTCAACAAACAAATATGTATCCTGTATGAATTAATTAAAGTATTTCCACGTGATAAAAATGTACTTGGGATACAAACTCTCGGTATTAATTTCAATTAATAGACTGAAATTTGGTTGTAACACAACAAATAATGACGTTGCGTTAAGTCCACATACCTTCCTTCCAATTCTGCCGAGTCCACTAAGGCAGCGGGAGCTTTGTTTTCACTTTCCTAGGTTGAAAAAAAAAATGTTGTTCAAAATCAAAATTTCCACTCGCGTTTTACATTTCAGACCTTTCTGAACAATTTTGGTTCAGTGTCAGTCTGTCTGTCTGACTGTCATGAAATCCTTGTCATAGCCATGAATTCTACATTTTTCATCCGATTTCGAAGAAATTTTCAGGGATTGTGCGGGTTGGCCTTTAGATGGTCCCCCTATGAAAATCATCACCCCCGGACTGATAGTAGCCGCTGCGCATGCGCAAACGTGGAATCCTTGCCACAGCCATAACT
Organism: Apolygus lucorum; assembly: GCA_009739505.2. Lineage (NCBI taxonomy): Eukaryota > Metazoa > Arthropoda > Insecta > Hemiptera > Miridae > Apolygus > Apolygus lucorum. The sequence continues at coordinate 8,800,432 of CM019182.2, forward strand.
TCTACAATCCTTACTATCCGATTTCGATGAATTTTTCAGGAATTATGTTGGTTAGCGTGTAGATGGTACCCTATGAAAATCATCAACCACCGACTGATGGTAGCCGCTGCGCATGCAAAACGCGCAAACGTGATAACCTTGTAAGTGCGCAATCTTATAAGTTAACTCAAATCAAATTCTCAACCTTTAACCAAATTTTCTTGCTTCCCGCTACCTAGGTCCGCAATTTACACAATTACAATTTTTTTTTCATTTTCTGTAAGTAGTAGTTCTCTTGTTAAAATTATTTACTTACTATTTTGATGATGAATTGGGCGTAAATAAATAAACAGACATAAGATCTTCATTTCTACGATATGGTCAGGAATTGTGCGGGTTGTCGGTTTAGCGACCTTCCAGGTTCTAATAAGTTAATTGAAAAACATAAGCATTTTTCTTCCAAGAACCGCTCCTGTCGAATCAGACCTCTGACGCCCCAGTTCACCTTGTTATTGCCACAGAAGATAGGAGCTATCGCCTCTGACCCTAAACAGTACATTCCCCTTCATTGTTTCGTCTGCCTCATAACAACCTCTGATCACCAACCCTTCTGGCTCTTTTTTTGCTATTATGCATCGTATCATCCATCCGATCATCCATACAATGCGATCCATGTGCCACACCAGCTTGACAGACGTTTTTTCACTCAAAAGCGACTTATATCTATCTGATGGCCTACGACTCCTGATTGAATGCTGAAGTACGCCTGGATTGTAGGGTTGTACTGTTTTACACAAATGTTTTAAGCACTGTTTCAAACAATTTTTTAAAGAAACTGGCTGTTTTAAAACACTTGATTTAAATTCTGTTTCAAACATGTCCTTCTTGAGTTGGAAATTCATCTAACGTTGGATAGCTTTCAACGAGTAGAACAAATCCTCGTGTCTAACTCATTTTGAAAAAAAAAAGCGTGAGAAAATAAGTTATCAGTGATCAAGTTGCTGTACTCAGAAGTGTGCAAAATTTCATCATTATCTCACATATCTGATCTGACATTCTACCGTTTAGTCCCCGTGCAGTACACTCATCAATATTTTGACGTGGATATTGTTTGTCTGGGGTTCGTTTTCAGAAAATTTTCATCATATAGTGTGTTGAAAATCGGGGTGAGAAAAGAAATTAGTCGTAATGTAGGTTATGAGGGTACCTAAGTTATAGTAAGGCATATAATGACAGAGAACAAAAGAGGTTGTTAGGAAAGAAGTGTTGGTCTGGGGTGTATGGTTAGGAGAGTAGATATAAGGGAAGACGTGTGAGATGAAAGAATAGTTTGAGAAATCCGCCAGGATGCTAATTTCTTACTTTTTAGAGCCTTTGGCTAAAATTCAAGAAACATGGAACATGCTTTAGCCGCGCTTTTGTTCGGCGGAGTAGTGGACGGGTGGAGAATAACCCCCCCCCCCCCCGCGTGACGTTTTTCGGGTAGATAGTCCAAGGCTAAAGCATGTTCCATGCTAAAATGTTGTGTGAAAACGCTTCCATCAAACTTCCCTATGAACTTCCGTAGAGCAGGAGTATATTTACTGGTTTTCAGAGATGAAAATTCAACACAGGAAAACATACGTTGGACGATTTGACAGCTTCAAATTAACCGTTCATTTTTCTGTCTCATTAAGAAACTACACAATAGTGCTTCAATACACTTGACTTCTCAAACGGTTATTAAAAAGAACGAGTCAACGTAGTAGAGGAGCGCTATAACCTTCGAATTAATTCATGTAGTTGGCAGACACCAATAAAGTTTTCGCTCGCGGAAACCCTAGCAATGAATATTTGATTCGGCGTGAAGAAAAGCACGGAGAGGTGAGAAGTGGGTTTTTTCTCACTGCTTGGAGTGTGAGGTGGATCGCAAGGTAGAACGGCAAAAATATATTCGGTCGCTGACTCCACGGCTTCGATCCCAAATGTAGTAGGACCGGAGTGAATGTGAGATTGAAAATTACGACACCTTCCGCAGGGTAGATTGATCGGGTGAAAGTACAGAAATGCCTGGAAATTGTAAACGAAGACCCATTTGTCACTGGCATTGAGTCCACCACATCATCTTTTGTGACGAAGGACACCTATTTTCTCATGAACGGTTTGTCCTACAGAGCTCCGGGTGGTCTCAAGAAATTCTAAAATCAAAATTTGTAATAAATACCGTAATACCATTTTTTTTAGCTAGGGCGTTTTGAAAATTTCAGCCCTCATTTTCCTACCCTTAGAAGTGACCTACATCAACTAAAAGCTTCGGGGCACAACTAGACCCCCATCGGAGCCCAAATACCAAATTTCATCAAAATCGGTCCAAGGGAACCGTTGAAAATAATAAACCAAAATTAGCCAATAAAAAATTCATTGGAATAACATTTCTTTTCAAAATGTTATTTAAGTCAAAATTGAATCGTTTTGACCATGGAAGTCACAATTTTTATGATCTGGCACCAGATAACACTTCTCAGCACTAAGAAGAGAGACCAAAACTTACTTACTTAGAGAACAAAATATGTAAATAATGACGGTCTTTCCGACATTGGTCCAGTTTCCCTTGGCCATCTAGTATCTACTGCCTTAAGGCAGTAGATCAATTGATACCTACTATCAATAAGTATCAATTGATACCTACTAATCGGGAGGATGTTAGATCAGCTGGTTCGGAGGGAACCCTCGTATTTCGTGCTGCTAGTGTAACCTCCTCTTGGGACTAATGGAAGTAATCGAGAAGCACTGGATGTATACGAGTAGTTTGAGCACCAGAGCTCTCCAATACATCCTGCAGCGATGAAAGTTGGTTTACAACCTCAAGGGTACAACATGGCAGCATTGGAAGGGATTCAGACGGGTACTTTAATTTCGGTTTTAAACTAACTCTCGTTTCTTTTGAATAGTCGTCGACTCATTGGAAATTGAACACTAAAAAGCGCTCTTTGAGTCCCAAACTACCACTAAAGCCAGTCTGACTCCTATTGGTTTCTATTGAAGCAGAAAACTGGAGGAAGAGAAAAAGTTTTTATTGGAACGGCGCACCCTCAAACCGACCTCGTTAACGGCTTATAACGGGTGTTTACGAAGAATTCCCATTACCCGTCCAAATTGAAAGAGTCTACCGGCCAATTGAACGGTCAAAGTTCGATCTGCCTCATAGTGTTTACCGTATCAAACGCCAAGTGCTCGATGAAAATATAATATAGATAGTCGCTATTTTCTAAAGTCTATCGATAAGAGAGTATGGAATAATCTTGATGTGTTTATTTTCTCTCGACTGGATAATGAAGTGTGTGCGGAAATTCATTCAGGCTCCAGTGGCCAACCTCGAAGCACGATAAATGGATTGATTATTAGGAAGAGTGGGGGTGGGTTCTGATTGTGGAATAAGTTCACAAATAATAGTTCATAAAACAAAACACAAATACATTAGATAAACAAGAAGAAGAACAGAAGATACGAATACACGTCTGCCAAGTGGGTGTGGCACATAGCTTCCTCGTTTCCATAACCCGATTGTATAGATGATCCTATGCACAGTAGTTTATCTCAAAACATCAATTGCAGTGCCGTATTAGGGGAAAATCTACGAACATGTCTTCGAAATCGGATGGAAAATATAGAAATAATGGATGTTACAAGGAAATTCACGTCTGCGCATGGTCAGTAGCTAGCTACTATCAGTCCGGGAGCAATGATTACCACACAGGACCATTTGCATCTCAATCCACATAACTCCTTAAAATTACAACGAAACCAGATGGGAAATGTAGAAGTTATGGCTGTTGCAAGGAAAGTTACGTTAGCGCAAGCGCAGTGGCTACCATGTTATGATATCATAGGTAATCATTTACATTGCAATCAGCAAATTTTAGAGAGTCATCGAAATCATAGTTTCAATTTCATCATGGTTTTCATACCTAGTTTTGTTCTGCTAGTCTCCACGAACTTACAGAGTACCCACACGGCTATTGTTGGTGTTTTTTTTTCTCGATTTTCAACTGATCCCAGATTTGACACCACCCCCACAGCCTCCACCATCCCCCAGCATTCTCATAGCTGGTCGGTTTTTATGAACAGTTTTTTCCATTTTTCTCAGGAAACATTCATCCGATTGCCATATTTCTCATGGCACCCACTCACTTGTTTAGTGCCAAAAGTAAAAATTGCCCCTGGAATCATCAAAAGCGAACAATAATTGCCAGAGAAAAAAAGCAAAAACTCGTTTATTCACCGACTGAAACCCCCTTAAGTGGTGAAAAATAAAGGTTGTAATTTTCAAATCGCCCTAGCTCCAAAACTCTCAATATATAGTTATTTTTTTCAATTTAAAATAGAATTGAATTTTAAGAATCAAACGAGACCACCCAGAGCATGAATATAATAAAATTTATTTTTTGTTGTCAATATCTTTAATTTCTTTTCAAAAATTATAAGGAATTAGTAAGTAAGTAGTCCCAATTTGTGAAAAATGAACAATGTATGATTAATTAAGTTATTTTAAAATGTCTTTCAACATTTGAAGTTTTTTGCTCCCCTTGTAAAAATTAAAATTTTGAGAATGTGTCATTCAGATGAATTATTCTTCTTTTTGCCGGTGCTGACCTGTTTGTTTCAATTCTTTGCTCAGTTTTCCTACGATCTGTAACCCCAATATATCTCGAATGTGGGGCGTAACTTGGAACTTGGCTTTGTGCTGTGATACTCAAAAACTTCTTGATCATGTTGATGTTTTGTCTCTCCTGAAGACTGATAACATGATTGTGACGCATGAAAGTTTGCTGAGAATTAGTAAGAAGACTTCAATATTAATGTAACGTTTGCACTCACCATTTTTTTTACAATTTAGATCGTATTATAGCGCCTGGGCATAGTTTGCACAAGCAAGAAGGCTTGTACGATAAACTCTGTCTCAGTCAGAAAATCGTATTGAGGAGGGGTCATGGCCTGGACACTGTTTTAAAGCCTAAGATGTCATAAATTATATTTGTCTTATTTTTGGTTGTTGCCGATGGTGCAGAGGTGATGTATATGAGGGAGAGAAAAAATTGTTTAACAGAGGAGTCTCAACATTTTATTAGCAGAGGTGTCTCAAAATTTTTCTCTCCAATAATTAAATTTGTGTTGGAAAACAAACGTTTTGTCAGTATAAGTTATCTGCTCCATTTCGTTTATCCTTCTTTGATTTCAACTAATTTTTTGTGCGAAGTAACCCGTATCAAGTGGGTCCAAGACTGTTTAATGACTTACCTTTCAAGATTCGCAACCTTCCGGAAAAGACATTTATTAGGACGTTGAAAGTCAACCATGTTCAGGCCGAACTTTATTCTATTGACGATTTCTACAACGTTGAGAGGGTCAACAAACCTGTATAAATAGTAGATTTTGTGTATGGAATCGAGACCTACGAATCTTACTAAAGTTTACTCGAATCAAGTTTTCTCTATTTTTAAATTATGTTGTCTTGCCTAGCAGAGGAATTTTCTATACAAGTACTCTGTCTAGTTGTTTTTTGCCATTATGTTATATTTTCGTCGGTGATATTTTTGTAGTTATCTATGATATTTTGTTGTTTTGTGTTTTCAATGTCTAACAGTGGTGTGATTGTATTTATTGTATGTACGAGTGTGTGTTTTTGGCTGTTCCTCCCTCGTTGGTTGGGGTGTAGCCCGGTTGGTCCCGGGGGCGGTCTCCTTGGCGCCTCCTTTTTGGCTGGAGATTGGGGGTATCTAGTGGTGGTGGCGTCCAGTAGTTGTGCTGGACTTCACGGCCGTTGGGTGCCTGGTATGGGGGAGCCGCCATGGAGGGTGGGGCCCGGGGCCGGTCGGGTGGCGCCCGACCGGCGGGTGGGGGCCCGCTTGCGTAGCCTCCACCCACTGGACAATTTTCATCGGCCATAGGTTGAATTATGATTATTATTATTTTTTCCTTCTGTTGTATACCCGGCCCGATTCGTTGGTTTTTAATTTTACCCCATTATATTATTTTGTATTATTTTATTATAACTGTTGTTTGCTTTATTGTAGGCCATTGCATCTAAAAAAAAAGAAAAAAAAATATATATTAAGCAAACCGCAGCACTAAAAGGAACAATGTCCTCTCTTTCCATACCTTTCAGTGTCAAGCCAGTTGAATTTCTCAGCTTATTTTAGCTGTGTTCAGAGATCTCAAGATAATTTTGAATAAATAAACCTGGTCTGCTACAAAAAAAAGTTAAAAAACATATTTGGTTAGTCGAGTATAATGAAAGCAAGGTGTTTTACGAAGTAGAAATAATATTATACGTGAGTGCAAAGCCATCGACTGTCACTTTTTACATCTTAATTAATCCAAGGTGGAAGGAATCATTGAGTAGAAATTGTTGGAGTTCAAAAGCCGTCCTTTTTCGGCTCCGGTTCATGTCTGTCTTTGAACTGCTTTTTTGGTTTAGTTTTCCCTTCATCCTTTTTTCGGGAGACGGAATTCTTTCAGGGATTTAAAGACAGACCCGCCCCTCGCCAACATACTTCATCCCTCGTGTCTCTCTTTTCATCATTCTTTCTCCACCTTTCTCTCTTCCCCCGTCGATTCCCTAAAAGGCGGTGAAAACGCCTCTTCAACTCGAGTCGAGGGTTCAGAGCCTTTTCCCCCCTCACCGCTGAAGTCTCGGTTGCCAACTCCTGAGCCTTCGAAAACGTGTGAAGACGGAGATCGTTGGGCTTAGCGGGTTCTGCCGCGAGTTTTGTAACTAACCGTCTCTTCATTGACTCCTTTCCACTTCATCAGCTCTTTCTGGGAGGTTTCTTTGAAAACGTCTGCACTTGAAGTTCTCATTGAAAAGGAAAGTCTCTTCAGGCCGTTTATTTCCATTAATCCTGACGTATGTATGGTTTTCGTTGAGGTATTAACGATGCAATTCATATGAAGGGGTGGATATACGTATGAAATTGCGATGTAGGTATTCGCTACACGAATAAAATACGGCGTTAAGAAGAACGTTGGATATTTCCAAGAACATAATGAGTTACAAAGTTAACTTCTGGTGAGTATACATAAACCTCTGACGGAATACCAGCGTATAAAGTGTCTGACAGGCACGCAGCAACTGTAACGTGGTATTTGAGACACATGGGAGTTATTTAATATATTTTTCGTATAATCAACATTTTATTAGTTAAATTAAAAGTAATTAGACTTTCTCCCAAGCAGTCTATGGGAGTCTCAAGGAGTCTAATTTGAACAGCATTTTAAAAACCATGATCTACGATACCCAACATGTGAATTCGAGTTCAACCCCACCTCCACCCTCAACAACGACAAATGAAGAAAGAGAGCGCACAATGGCAAACTGGGAAGATATATGAACGGGAGAACATAGAGGAAGGTGGACTGCGAGGCGGGCGCCTAAACATGGAAAGGAAACATGGAAAAGTGAACTTCTTTCCTTCGCAGTTCTTTACAGGACATGGACTTTTTATGCCTGCATAAAATTGGGAAGGTATCTGCCCCAACATGTCTAAACTGCCAGAACGAAGATGACGATGATGCGCTCCACACCTTCTTCAAATGCACCAAATGGGCGCCTGAAAGAAACCAGCCGATGGCAGACCTGGAGTTAGCTCCCCAGAGTTCAACACCAGAGGCTATTTTCAGCAAGATGCTGGGAGATGAAAGGAGCTGGATTGTTGTGGCAGAGTACACAGAAAGCTTCCTGACAAGGAAGATACTGTCCGCCCCCTCACCCAGAACGCCCCAGGACTCAGCCCGAAGTAATGTGCTAAGCGGTTCCGGGCTGAGCTCCAACGTGGGGGAAAAGGAGGTGATTTTTATTGGGTTTGAATCCCACATAACCGGATTACGCGGACCCTTCCAGGTATCTTACGAGATCCAACTCCACCTATGGATCTCAAAGATTTTCTCACATGCCTGCCGAGAAAAAAAAAACAGCTTTGATAAGTGTAGGCAACGGGAATGTTGCTAAGCCTGAGGCCAAGTCCAATAATCAATCAATTTTTTATTGTAAAAGCCGACAGTTCATACAATTGTCAACAAAGGAACAAGAAATTAATTGTAACAAAGAGAAAAATGGAATACTAATAACAAGAATTGATTTCGTAGTACTAACTACTTGACTCATAAACGCTGTGTGGTTTAAACAATATAATATAAAGATAATAAATAACAACGAACAAAGACTTGTGATTAAAACAATAACAACATTGTGACCCATAATGGTAAAACTATATTGAAGCAACAAGGAACAACAGATGTGAAAGGGGCAGCAGCATGCACAGCGCCGACCGGGGCATCCCTGCCGACCCAGACCCACCCACCTCGGCGGATCCCAGGCCTCCCAATCTATTCTTCAAATTGAATTCTATTCGAGATAATGATCTTCATTAGTACGCACCCAACAGGGTCGTCTCTCATACCCTATGACGAATTTCACTATTCCACGCAGTGCGCAGCGAATAATACGTTTTTACCTCGACTCAGCTGGAAAACTTCCGAACGAGAAAATCCGGAAAACTACTACGGAATTCGGAATGAGACGATTTCCCGGCTTCGAGATCTCTCCCAGGTTTTTCGGGATTCAGCAGACCCTTCGGGCTCATCTGTAGTTGTGACGTCACGCGGAAACTTGAAATGACCCAACCTCGCCCATCCCACATCACTATCAGGCAACTACTGCCCCATTGCCGCTCGAGGCTGTTGGGAAAAGTGGTTCGCTCTACTTGAATGCGGTCCACCGTTTATCCTAAATGGAATAAAATACTCCGGAGTTTTCTCCCATTGAACCTCATTTCAGTTGGTCCCGCCTTTTATTGGGGATCAAATTATCAACAGAATGCAAAATGAGTTTCAGGTAGAAATTTTGTCTTTCTTTTATAACCATGGGGTATAACGCTGGGAGTAAAGAAAAATAGGTAGGTACGACATAAATGAGAATAAATACATGATAGAGGAAATAGTGGAAGCTCCACTATCTTTTAAAAACTGCATTTTCTGCAGAAAATATTATTAGATCAAACTTTCCTGAAGAAAATATCATTGCTTTGAAATTTCCTGCAGAAAAAAAAACATGGTATATGAACAAACATCTCTTTCGAGGGTCTCCATATTACAGGCAATAATGCTGCATAATTAGTCGATGGAATGCGCATAATAATCATGGTGATTGTCTCAAATGCTCCTTTTTTGTAATAGTTTCGCGCATTTTGGGAATCCGAATCGATCTATAAGCTTGGACGGTATCACTTACAGGGTATTGGGGAAGCAGGGGGTCGTTTGATCCCACCGCTGCCACCAAATTTGTAAGCTTCTCGAGTATCTATCTTGTGCTAACTCTAAGGTGTATTGTTGAAAGGGGTTGTTTACCTGAAGGGTATCGACCTAGGTTGAGATATGGTAGCCTAATGCAAACTATCGGGAACTTATGACTAAGAATCAAAATTGTACTTAACTGTATTGGTGGTAGCGATGTTCCCGAGCGGTGAGGCCAACAGGCGAGAAGATCCAGTTAAGATACCTTTGTGATATTTTGTAATATTCGGCACCTGAAGGGTGTTTCTGTATCGTTTTGTTTGAAATAAAGAATTGCAAGTGAAGTTACTGTGTTGAATCAATGAAGTTAACTACCTACTCGATACACTGTTTCTTTGAGAACCAAGGGTGCGGGTGGTAGAAAGGAAAACATACTGTTTAAGAATTAGGTTAAGTTTAATGACCAGAAATGAATGACTCGAATGTGTATCCAGCGATACACCAAAGCCGGAAGGGCGATACAGGTACCTATGGACGTTACAAATATATTAGATATAAGTTATTTTTGGGTTTTCAGGTACGTTTGACTTAAATATAGCTTTACAATTGTTGCAATGGGTTCGATACTCTTTTCGATACTACTGTTACTCTGAGTCACTGTTCACCTATCTACAGTGCTACGATTGAAAGAAAGCGGCCGGCCGATTTCCAGCAGGGTATACCTCCTAACATAGACGACTACCTGTTCCAAAATCTTTGGTAGCCTGGTGAGTCAGACTGGGAAAGGGTCGAGCCTCCGTACCTCTGACCTTCGTTATCCGGGTATTGAGTAATAATGAGTGAGTCGAGTCATAATAAGGTGTGTTCAGGCAGGGTAAACCACCACTCGCACACCCCATTATAAATGTTGACTGACGTTTTTTCACTTTCACAAATGGCTTCCAAAAATTGGGGTTTCCACTAAACGGATAAGAAATTCAAAGCTCTTCCCAACGGTGTAATCATATTTGAATTTGCATGAGAAATAAGGGAGTTATGACTTGGTGCCACAAGATCGAAAACACGAAAAAAGTTCATTTGCAGAAATAAGGAGTGGAGGAGGATTCATTGGGAAATTTGAATGCTGGTTGCTAATGGAAAACAGATAGGAACTTTACCGCTGTTTTTCAACGTAGTAATCAGGTTTGAATGGACCAAACTTCAAGGATCGATTTTACAACTAATTTGCAACAAAAAATGCCTCATAGCAATTTTTTCTTAAACCACTCAAAATTCTTTTTTTCCAATTTGAAGTTTTTATTCGTATTTTCGACCAAGCAGCACAAAAATGGTCATAACTCCCTTATTTCTCATGCTACTTCAAATCTGAGTACACCGTTGGAAAGAGCGTTAAATTTCCTATCCGTTTAATGGAAAACCCAGTTTCTTAAAGCCATTTGTAATTGTAAAAAAAAATTAATCGTAGCCAACATTTATAATTTTTTCGAAAATTGTACCTAGATTGGCCAATGCTAGATGTAGATACACTTAGTTCATTCACGTGATGGGTTACTGTAGCGAGTCCAATACACGGAGAGGCGAAGGGATGCAGGGAGAGCCGGGTCAGGACTGGAGTCACACGACGGAGTCCAGGGGAGGCAGGACGAGTACCAGAGCTTCTTTCTACAGGGCTTCTGGGGGGAGGCAGGAGGGCACGATACAGTTGAGAGGTGTATCGCGATACTGATAGGGGAGAACGCTTCATAGACTGGGGGTGAGAGCTTCAAAGACGTGCTGGCTAGGCGGTTAAACGGGGTATGAGCTGGTATACTGTAGGCACTAGACTTTTACTTCTCTCTGCAGGGGTGCCAACTTGCCCACACCAAAGTTGGTTGACTTTTTCTTTGTTGGTGGGGGCGGACATCAGACTGCTGCTCCATGGAGTGACGGTTTATGGTGTTTGCTCTAGGTGTTGTTTGAGCTGAAGGGGGAGGCCACGCCCATTTACGGCCTTTTCATCTGTTTTCTGGTCCCTAAGGGCTTCAGGACTTACTGGCCTGTGGGGCCTGTGATGGGGAATAATGAGCTGGTGGAACCCAGCTCACAGATCCATAAACGACCCTTCCTTTTGGAGAGTTTTTGACTGAATGCAGATTTCTCTCTTCATGTCGTCCCTCAAGCATTATCAGGTTGCTTCTTGAGGTCTCTCCAAGTACCTCGCAACTGTGTCCCTACTCCTCCAAATCATCGTCAATGTCCATGTGGTCAGCAGCAGTGGTTGAAATTTCTTCTCTTTTATTTTTTTCCTGAAAAAAATACCATTGCTTTGAAATTTCAATTTTACTGCAGAAAATATCATTGCATTGACATTTCAATTTTACTACTGCTGAAATTATCATTCCAGTGAAATTTTACTTCATTGAAATTTGCTGTAGAAAACATCATTGCATTGGAATTTCAATTTTACTACTGCTGAAATTATCATTCCAGTGAAATTTTACTTCATTGAAATTTGCTGTAGAAAACATCATTGCATTGGAATTGCAATTTTACTACTGAAAGTATCATTGCATTGAAATTTTAATTCTACTGCAGAAAATATTGCATTGAAATTTCCTGCTGACGTAAAACGTTGACCCACGGTTTCTGTTTATCCTGGGAACTACCGAATATTCGGGCTCTATTATTTAAAAGGTACCTAGTTTCTTCCATCTAAGCTCATCGATCTGTGAATATGATATACATATCTAGCATCGTGTTTTCGAGTCGATCGATCATTCCCAGAACTTCCCTCGGTTCTCCCGAATCTCTCTTTTGAAAGCGATCGATGGATATCTGTGTCATGAAATAGAGCGTAATGAATCCCCTTTTCATCATGTATTATCGCGATAGTATTTGGCATTCAAATGCCTTACTATAATTTATTTACTTTCAACTCCAATTTTTTCTCTTATGATTTTCTAATATCGAGGGAACAATAAATTATTTCTGTGGCTCATGAGATGGCCTCACTTCCGACTCAATCTATCATCAGTCTCAGAAACCACTCTTATCTACAATAGTGGGTTAACAATACCATTCTATTAAAAATTTCCCCATTAAAAATAGCATCATTCGTCTCCCACAGACATCCAAGAGCTATTGAAACACGCCCAACCGTAACAAAGGTCGCCTCAACTTGGCAGAAATAGTCTCCAAGATAAGGACGAAAGTCAAAAAGAACAACCAGCTCTTTCGAATGAAAAAGGAACAATCGAGATGAACAATGATGAGCTACATCCTTCCACGGGCCGCTGAAGCTTGATTGCCACCTATAATTCTCCCTTAATTAATACTTAGTGGCTTTGTTCGAAAGAGGTTTTATTAATCTTCGGTCGTTAGCCATCCGTCTCAAGCGAAGCTTTTACTTATCTTTTTTTCTCTTTATTTCTCTTTTTTCACTTTTTCCCACTCATTTCCGACGGTGCTAAGTGTGAATGAAATGGGAGGACTCAGCAAAACTTTGACCTCTCTAGGCGCCATTTTGACTCATCGGTCACTGTCTTATCTTAATTCCTCTTTCCTCTTATCCTGCCTCCTTGAGCTCCTTAGACGTAATTTCTTCCCACTTTTATTGGATTACTGGAGTTAAACTCTTTTCATCGCCTCTTTTTTCGAAGCTTTTCTTGTAAAACAGTTGTTTTGGACCGTAGCAACCTGAAGAAAGAATATTTTTTATCTTGGCGAGGGAACTGTCTCTGTATAATCATTCATGGTCATTGTGAAAAAAAGGCAAGAGAAAAACTCGTAAATTTTTGTTTCTAGGAAGCGGTAAAACAGAACTTGTTTCTTATGAGAGATTTTGGTGGATACGTAGGAGAATATGAGGAGCTTGTATGCAAATGGGTTTTTTTCACTTTTTTCAAAAATGACTTGGAAACGGGAATATCTTCTACTCGTTGAGAGGTATCCGACGGTAAAAGAATTCTTGGCCAGAATGGAGGTTTTTCGCCTTTAAAGCGGCGTCAAAAAAACAGTCTTTGGTGCAAATGTCAACCACCTGGCAACCAAAACAAGCTTTCTCCTTTGAACCAATCAGATTTCCACCTGATCTTTCCTTCCTTGAACCACCCAACTCGAGAAAATTGATGAAGAATGTGACTGTTTGACTCATGAGGTTGCTGTCAAACAATTTTTTTTTAAATTAACATACATTTTTTTTAAAATTAATATACAGCCTTGAACTTTGTTATATAACATACATAGTTATTCATAGATTTAAATATTATTTACGAAAAAAAACAATCTTTTAATTAAATCAAAGTATAAAAAAATACAACTTTTTAGCTATAATGAAATGTTCGCACTTATTATAAAGTCATAAATAAAACAACATAATATGTTGACATATTATGTCAGTTATTCCTTCGGCCAAGATGGAGTCTTGGTTAAAAGGATTTGTTGCCCTCGTGGTTGTGGCCTCTAGGAAGGGAAGTCTGGTAGATGAAATCGGCGTGCATTCCATTATTAAATGTTTTGGAGTTTCGTCACAAGTTAAGCAAAACTGACACAAAGGCGAGTCCGCCTTGCCAATCCTGTATAGGTACTTCCTCGTCGCATTGCTGAGTCTGCCTATCGCGGTGTAAAATTGTCTAGGATTCAGCCCGTATGTGTTCTTAAACCATGGGATTCTGTTCGGGGTAGGGAATAGTTCCCTGTATCTCTGCCCAGATGGATAGGAAGAGAAATCTGCTTTCCAAGCAGTTAGCTGTTCTTGGGCTAATTGCCTTCTGTTTATCAGAGTAGGGGTATTGCTGGCTGGGAGGTGCTTCCGGGGGTGAATTCTGGACATGCTGTCAAATTTTGCAATTAGGATTTTCCAATTTGCTAATTTTTTTAATTTTTTTTTCCTTTTAACTTTTTACTTAACAAAAGTTGACATCTTCTCAATCTGAACGTCAAAAATTTGACTTATTCCAGAGTTTTCAATTAAAATTTACCTCTCGTTCACCAATTTGTTATCATTCACCTTTCTGGCTCAGAAAATCGATTGTTACACAGAAATTTCAGCCAAATTTGGAGTTGTTTTGCAAATTGTTCAGTCAAAGGGTTTCTCCACAGTTAAAGTTTAGTTTTTCACTACTAAATATTAGTTTTGTATTCGTTTTTCGTTTAAATTAAAAATGAACCTGAAGTTGGGCACAACAAAACAAAAAGCATGTTTCTATCACAATTATAAATTCAGAAAAACGTTTATCTCGGTTTTCCGAAAGTTTAAAAAATGTGAGAAAACTCTTTTTGTATGAGAGTAGGGGAAATATGAGAGTGCGGCGACTTTCGACCTTCTAGGGCTCCAAAAGGGCTGAAATTTGGTGGTTAGATAAAGGATGTCCTTCTTCGTCTATGTTCTTTCAAAATCAGGATGGTCCGACAATTAGGGTGTCCAGGGGAGGGGTTTGAAGTTTTGGGGTGGGGGGTTGGATATGGTTGAAATTTGGTGGGTGGATGGAGGATGTGCTTCTTTGTCTGTGAAAATTTGAAATCGGGGGTGTCCGATGATGAGGGGGGGCAGTGGAAGGGTTTAACCCTGGGAAGAAATTTAGCCCTATAAATAGTGGGTAAAATGGCGATATAGGAGAATGAATGTGTTTATAAACGATCGTAACTCGGATAGAAGAAATCCGACCCTATAAATACGTGGAAAATGGCGGAAAAGGGTTGGTGGGTCCTTGAGGAGTTGGGGTCTTGATGGACCACGTGCGGTGGAGCACGTGATGAATGTCCTTGAGCAAAAAATGCAGTTCTACTTTCTTCGCCTTTATATAATTATAAGACTCTGATGCAATACGTTCATTCCTTCACTGAAATACAACATGAGTGTTACCAGTGCTATTAGAAGTAACGTGATCAGAATTCGGTACGCCGATCCTCTTTCAAATTCGTCAACTGACAACGGTGGTGCTTCTACTGATTTGATAACTACACTTTCATCCATAAAACCGCAGATTTTTGAAGAAATAAGGAAGTATCTTGCAAAATTTAGATGTGTTAAGTGGTACCTTATTGTCACGTTAGAGTTTTTCAGATTGGTGAACAACGTGGAAATCACCGTTCAATCAGCGTTTCATGGAAAGATGATATACAGGTATTGTTTTTCCTTCAATTTAGGATTCTATAGAATTTTTAGAATTTTTTGAGACCACCCGGAGCTCTGTAGGACAAACCGTTCGCTCACTACGAGAATTTAAAGTTTGGACGTACGATAAATCAGAAACACGAGTGTGAATCGCAAAGGAGGCCTAATCTCCGTTCAAATTAAAGCTGACCGAAATGGGATCGATGTTTTTCTCCATGTTGGATGGTTGGTGGCTTTGCAGACGAGTGATCTATATAGAAAAATAAAAAATAATAAACCATTGTGTAATAATTTGCAGCGTTTTTTAACCCTCGATTTTAATGAAGAAATCTAACGGGAGAATCATAATATGATTGTATTATGATTATTATGTTATGATATTATAATATTATTAAGATTATTATAATTAAGATTAATTAATTAAAATAAGATAATTAATAATTTAAGATTATTGTAATATATAGCATTAGCAAAATGAATTAAACCTTTAGCAAACTGAATTAATCCTATCGCAAACTGAATTAAACTTTTTGCAATTTGATTTAAACTCTTCGCAAACTGAATTAACCCTTTCGCAATTAGAATTAACCCTTTCACAAATAGAATTGAACCATAGTGAATTAAACTTTTCGCAATAAACGAACAATTTAACAACATAAATACTAATAAATAAACACGTTAAACTATCCATAGGTATATAATTCAATGTTCTAAAGTAAACTATCACATGAATAGTCCGATTTTTCAAGAAAGGGGAAGGTCAGTGGAGGGGTTGGCCTGTAGCTGCAGCAGGAAGTACGAGATACATGTCCATTTTCAACGGGTTTTTCAAGGAATTCGACCCTCCCTCCTTCGAGCGTTCAGCAATACTCAGCAATACTCACTGAACTAATATTTGAATCGCTGTCGCTCATCAACACAACAGTATTCCTCACAAAACCAAAAAAAAAAAAAAAAACCTACGAACACTTCTATGACGAGAATGTTGACGGGAAGGGTGACTCTACACAGTGAAGGTCAATGAAAGTTTGCCAGTCCACAGAGGAGTAATTGACCATCCCACAGGGAAGATATTGACCGTCCACAGATAAGGTATTGTTTTGGGGATTTCACTCACTCTTATGTCCTCTGATCATGTCTGGTGCAGAGGGTTAATATTATGAAAGGTTCACTTGTAATTGGGAAAGGTTTAATTCAGTTTGCGAAAGGTTTAATTCTAATTGTGAAAGGTTTAATTCAGTTTGCAAAAAGTTTAAATCAAATTGCGAAAAGTTTATTTCAGTTTGCGAAAGGATTAATTCAGTTTGCTAAAGGTTTAATTCAGTTTGATAATGCTATAATAATATGATATTATTATATTATGATATGATGATTATTATTACATAATATGATAATATATTATATTACGTGATTATCTAGAGTAGGTAAGAGGACGAAAAAGTAAAAATCAATAAAATATTTAATATACAAAATTTATGTATCACAATTATACTTGTGATATATCTTCTATTAACCATTATTGTATCATCAAGATTAGTTAATATTTTTGAGGGGCCGATACGAATAAAAATATGATAATGAATTAACCGATACGTAAAACTATTGATGATTCAAATACGACGCTGAACTTTACAAACCTGTGAACCCCGATTTCTGGTACCTCCGAAATATTTTGCATCAACAATTTGTGCAGATCAGGATGTACCGACATTAGTTTGTCAGATGGCCTGAAAATGGAGCAAGAACTGCACAACTTCATGTTGAAGTCTGCCTTTTCTCTCTCTCGGTGCTGAATGTGCGGCCGTGAATTTCTGTCTGTATCTTTCCTCGTCATACAGGCAACAACTGCGTTAACGAAACACTTCAAAAAGACATTTGTTTTCAAGACAACCCCCCAGTTCACGATGAAAGGCCTACTAATACATCACCACCCTTTATTTTTCTTGCAGAGGGGATGTCGCTCTTCTCCAGGAAAGAATTCGTTTGAAACTTTCTTTTGAGTCGGTTTTCATCCAACAAACAATGACTTCCTCAGAGGGTTTATGATCATCTTCCTCCCGTACTTGCCGTCTTGTAAATAAACGATCGGTTGCAAAGATCCCAGCTTCTTTGTGGCGAGATCTATTGTTCTCAGGAAATCCACCATGATCCACCATATTCCCTACTTATTCTTCTTCCCTCTTCTTTATTATTGTATCGGATAGTCGCCCTACCAGACGAACAAAAACATAAATTATCCAGGTTTAAGTCAACATTTCATTTATAGTTTTGCGAATCCCTTCGAAACTTCTTGGGCTTCAATCTGGGTTTATTGAAGATTACAACAAAGTTTCTCTAGCAATCTTTATTTATTTATTGTATACATGGACAAACATGTCCAATAAAAATGGGGGCGAGAGGCTATAAACAGCATATATGTTGTGGTATTAATTTACCTATTTAAATAATTTAAATCTCTCAAAATTGTGCTGCAATCTTAATGTTGTTATTCACAACCCTAGAGCTAGTTATTCACAACAATAAGATTGCAGCACAATTTTGAGAGATTTATTATAGCCTCAACCAAGTTCCTAAGGGTCTCGAATTTTCCAAAATTTCTAGGCCCATATTATGTTTCGAGGAACATATTATGTTCGTGACTCGAGAGAGGAAGAAGGAGAGTGCCACTCACCGCCCACCAAGTTGTTAATGGCATCAAGGAATCAATTGGAGCTTGTGGTTCCCAGTAGGTAGGTACTAGGGTGGAAGACCAGAAAGTGAAGTTCTCCGCCGATCCGAATCCTCTCGTGGTTGTGGTCTCCGTACGGCGATCCACTTGTTCGACGAGGAGCAAAATTTGCTAAATAACATTTATTAAATAACATTATTTAATAATGTTAAAGAGATGGTGATTGAAAAGCGCAGAAATTAGCCACTTGCGGGTAGTTGAGTTGGCTCTCCCATGCAGACTACTCGAAGGAGTAGAGAGCGGGGGCACCCTCCCCACCCAGCGTCCAGGATCAGCTGACCACTCACCTTTGTGATTCCCGAACATCACAATGTATAGGACTAGAGAATATTAAATAGCGCCCATTCTTCACTCCAATCATGAAAATTCAATTAATGGTAGAAAAAGTATTTTATCATATATATAGTGATATAATATGATATAATTTATATCATATGATTTGTGTATCATAATATATCGTCCCTATACCTGGTAAACCATGTAAGTCGAGTTTATCAAATTTTACAGGGGACACTAAAAACTAAATAATTCAGTTTTCATTCCACATGCAATAAGTTTTTTCGTTTCATTCCTTAAAACAGGTGGTAACAGTAGTATTTCAAAGAGCCTGAGACTAATTTCATCAAAATTTACTTTAGCGAACGAAAAAATGGACTTACATGCTTTTACCCAGCCTTTGACACCCGACTTACATGGTTTTCAATTTGATTTTCATGAATATATACCCAGCTTGGGTTATTCAATTATTAGGAATATTATTCAATTTTTTCTCTCCAGGTTTCAAGGTTACACAAAATACCCAAATCGATGCAAAAGGAAAATATTCAAATGAAAATTCATTGGCGTTGACACAATCCAACTGTAAGGCTCCTTGAGTCAAAATGACAGTCTTCAGTCTTAAAATTACTAGAGTTGAGCAATAAATTATTATACTAACAATTACTCAATTACCATTTATTAAATTAAAACCATTACTTATAGGAACACTTTACCTATCACAACCGTAACTAGGTAGGTATGCATTGAATTTAAGTGTTAGGTAACTAGGTACTTTTGTTTCATTAAAACAAGGGATGAGTTAGGTATGGGTTAGGGGTAAGGGACATGTTAGGGATGAGCTAGGGACGGGTTAGGGATGGGCTGGGTATAAATTTGGGGTTGGGATAGGTTAGGGACATGTTGGGGATGAGCTTGGGATGGGTTAGGGGTTGGAGATAGCTCAGGGCTGGGTAGGGTTAGAGATGGACTAGGGATGGGTTAGGTATGAGTTAGGTTAGGGATGGGATAGGGGTTAAGGATAGGTTGGAGATGGGCTAGGGACGGATTAGGGGTTGGGATAGGTCAGGGCTGGGTAGGGTAAGAACTGAGGATGGATTAGGGATGGACTATATGGGTTATGGATGGGTTCACTAAATGAATCAAGCGACCCTAATTTACCTGAAAAGCTCAAAACCTTATTTTCGAAAAAATACCGACTTACATGGTTTACCAGGTATAGGGACGATATGTATTTATCAATTTACTTACCCAGAAGCCAAATTTTGCAAAGATCCTACCCTACAACAAGGGCCAAGCCTAACGTCGGGTAGAAAATCAGAGCAAATCGCATCCCTTTATACATTTTTCTTCATGTAAAATTTTTACAAATTGCAACCATTAAGCAAATATCTATCTATCTATCTATAATAACATGATATACAGGTGTTACATTTCAAAACGGTCACAGGCCAGAAATCAACTCTACAGCTAATTTCCAGCAAAAAATGCCTCTAAATAATAATTTCTTTTGAGTTCTTCGTTTTCAAATTATTTCACTTTTAATTTTTTTTTCGGGTTTTCGACCTTATTTCAGGAAAACGGCTCCAACTCCCTGAATTTTCATACAAATTCAAATCTGATTACACCGTTGGAAAGAGCGAACAATATCCTATGTTTGAAACGGCACTTTCTACAATGAAAATAGTAATTTCTGTAAGATATTAAGTACAAGTTTATGACTGATGAGTATTAAGTTTTATGACCGAACCTCAAAAACGTCAACACTTATTCTTAATGAGAAAAACAGCGTCATTGGTGCGGCGGAGGCTCTCTAATGATTGAAGACCACATCCGTGCAACACAGCCGCTATCAAAGTCGGGCCAAGGCGTTCCCATTTTGAACGAGATGTATCTTAAAAACTTTCTTGCATCATTAGCGCTCACAAAGGCCGTTCTGACTAATTTTCTTGTTACAGGTATGTAAAGCTGACTTAGCTGCTCTGTCGCTTGTGGTTCAAATGATGTAGGTAGATGTTGGATTATACGTTTATTACTGTAAGTATAAATGAGCAATGTATCAGTAAAATATATCGATACCTTCAAGTACAAAGGCGCATCTTCCACATTTTTAGCGAATTTTCAAGGAAAATGAAGCGATTGCAATAGCCTCAAAATTTTTAAAATGGACTTTTCCGAAAACTTTCCTCACTGAAATCCGTTTTGGAACATTCTGAATTTTTTCCAAAAACCATGTGTATATAAATATGAATACATGTGTCACTCCGCATGAAAACTTGAGTAATTGTCTAGCAAAAATTGTTTAGTTTTCGCCAAAATGTTCGTAACAACAAACAAAAGAACGAGTTCGTTAGCCAAAAATTTAGGACGACCCGAAGTGGTCCGAAATTTCAAAAATAGTCCAGAAATACGGGGTTATTCCTTTTTTTGTGGTTATTACCTTCACAATCATAGTAACATATGGTATAATTCGGATTCAGCACAAAATTCCTGATACTGATGCAGTCTCCAAAAATTGAAAAAAGTACAGTATAAGTACTGTAAAAAATGCAGTATGTTGGTATGTTATACTGAAAAAACCATCAATAGCCGTGTGGGTACTCTATGAGTTCGTGGAGACAAGTAGTACGTGACTCCTAATTTCTCGAAGCATACCCTTTACATACAGTATGTTGATATGGTTTACTAAAAATCAAAAAACCAAGAATCGTGTCAAAAAAATTTTCCAAGGAAATTGCAACACCATTGTTCCTTTTCAACTGAAAGATTTCTTCGAAAATTCGCTCATTAACTTATGCTGTATCAATGGACTGTTTTTCTTTTAAATTAAAAAAAAAACTTATATTCAACAAAACTTTTAGGTAGGTATTGATCTTCTTGAAGATCTTATCTTGAACATTTCTTGAAGAACTTAATGAGTTTAGTGTAATAGTGTACTACATGAAATACTTTTATTATTTGTATTAAATTATTATCTATTAGTTTTATTCAGAAACTTAAATGGACGTACGAGAAACTATTTTACCAACAGCGCCCCTAGATGGTAGTCACCTGCTGGAAACGTTAATTTCTCCCTCAGAGGGAAGAACAATAGATCGTGGATATGTTTATTGTTGTAGGTGTAATTTGAAAATTAAGATAGGTAATTAAATAGAATACACACATATTTTATGAATAATTTATTAGCTTGAAGTAGGTTGATACATCTCAGTTAGAAAGGATTGTCTTATTATTATAATACATTAGAATCATATTTATTATGAACACTACTATGACAGGTCCCGTTTATCTACAGTTAAAGTACCTCTCCCGAAATGAAGTACTGGCGGTGCAAATAGCATCAGTGCCAGGTATTAGCGCTTTAGGTTAAGAAAGCGTCTTGGCACTCACGCCCTTTGTATCAAGAGGACTTGGTAGACTCTGTTCTCACAGCTCAGACTCCTCCATCAAGTACCTACGAGAAATCCCTCCAACGTTTTCGACTCCGCAAACAATAAAATACCCGTTCGTCTAATAGGCTTACAAGGGTGAGATGGGTTTAGTGAACTGAGATATTACCACAAGACAGTGATCGATGTGGTTCGAAGGAGGAGCAGAAATTACGAAATAAGAGCTTCTTCTCGAGAAAATACGGCGAAGCCCATCCGTCTTACGATTGCGATCAATTAACATTTTCAAGTCGGCCGTAATATCCGAGATGCAGGTAAGACCGAAGTGTGTAGAAGCATTCTTCTGTCTCAATTTTTATCATCTATCCAAGTTCTTGTGAATATCCTTACAATAATTAGCAGTCGAAGAGAATTATTTATTCTACAAAATATCCTTACAATAATTAGCAGTCTGAGAGAATTATTTATTCTACAAAGAAAAGTATAGTTCTTCTACTTCTTCAATAGTAGGTACCCTTATAGCCCCCTTCAAGACAAACAACAACGCATGAAATACACCAAACTACTACCATCTTCTTCTGTCTTCGTAACATAGTGGTTTTGGTTTGTTATTTTCAATAATGAACCTTCGAAAATAAGTAACAATTATTAAATTGAAAATTTAACAAAACTTGAAATTTTTAACAAAAAACGGACCGAACACAAAACTGATGTCAGTAAACACCAAAAAGAGCATGTTGTTTTGTACTTGGATGCTAACGGAAGGGCGATTTTAATATATTGAGAAATTTACTAGGATGAAATTTTTTGATATAATAAAGATTTTGAATCAGAAGGATTTTGAGTTGTAATTTTTATTAACCTGGTCTATGGAAAACCAGCTTGGAAGTTATTGAATTTAATTTATTGTCTGGTCTGTGGAAAACCAGGTTGGAAGTTAGAGTTTTGAATTTCTTTTACTGAATGACTTTCTTTATGGTCTATGGTAAACCAAGTGATGAGTTTTTATGAAAGTCGAGTGAAGCTAGGTTTTGAGTCGAGGTCTTTTGGAAAACTGATTATTTATGTTTGATAATTTCGGTCTATCAAGAAACCGAAGTACCTAGTGATTATATTTTGAGCCCTTGTGAGGAAAGGAGGGAGAGAAGATTCAGTTTTAAGGGGTCTCAGTCGGTCGCCGTTTATTCTTAGTATTTCGCCAAATCGAAGGCGCAAAAACTTAAAAAGTTCTACCTAAATTTGAAATTTTAAAGGATTTTAGAATTGTATTAGTGTACGGCCTTAGGGAATTGAAAATCTGAAATATTGCCGCCAGAATCATCAAAATCGAATAATAATTGCCAAAGAGAAATGGGAAAAACTACCGAATAAACGGTTTTTCAATTATTTCTCTGGCAATTATTGTTCGAATTTGATAATTCCAGCGGCAATCTTTCAGTTTTTCAGTTCCCAAGGCCCGTGCACTAATGAATTTCTAAAATCCTTGAAAACTTCAAAATTAGCTACATTTTATGGGAAAAACATAGCTGAATTGACGGTTTTTTCCCATTTTTCTCTGGCAATTATTGTTCGATTTTGATGATCTAAGCGGCAATATTTCAGTTTTTGAATTCCCTAGAGCCGTGCACTAATGCTTTTCTAAAATCCTCCAAAATTTCAAAGTTAGGTAGGTACATTTTTAAAAGTTTTTGCGCCTTCGATTTTTTGAAATACTAACCCTGAACGAGGAATGAACGGCAACCGACTGAGACCCCCTTGAGTTTTGTTGTTGGTATGAGGTGGTGAGACCCAGACATCAGCATATATTTTCTTCCCCTCCTCCTTCCCAGATCCCGTATTTTCGGTTGGGTACTGTGAGAAAGGGAAGGGTTGGCGACGGTTTGTCGGGAGATTTTCCGTTGTGGAAAAGGACGGTTACCTTGTCTGGGTTGCACCAGCTCGTGATCACGTGTTTGTTTAGCCCTAGGATGGCACACCTATTTTTCGCATACATAAACGGCACACTGGGGTCAATTCTGACCCCAAAATTTAAATTCCTCTAATTTAAATTTAAGACAGAAATTTAAATTTATTTTTAGGTTGTAAAAATCTATTGATAGCCTGTTTGTTGAAATATATGCAATAAACAGTTTAAACCAGGAACAAATTTCGGTTTTGAATATAGTTTCGTAAAAAGTCAATAAAAATATGGAAATAAATGAAATTTCTAAATTTTGAAATTATATTTTGTTGAACGGTTTTTTAAAAATAAATTCCACTATTAGTATTCCAAGTTGAAAATATTTGGAATCAAATATATAAAAAAATCATTTAATTCTATGGAATAGTTTCGATAATATAACAGCTCAAAGATGGCCCTTTTTTGAGTTTGACTGACGACTTTCACCAGCACTTTTATTTCTCTGCTTTTCAAAAAAATTGTATTATCACTCCTGTATTATTGTGAATTTTTATAGTACACTTGCTTTGGCTCAAAGTAGGGGCTTCTCACGGTAAATGGAAAAACAAGAAATTCAGAAATCAATATACGTATGTATAAATCTTGGCACACCTATTTTTCGCTTACATAAACGGCACACTGGGGTCAATTCTGACCCCAAAATTTAAAAGGCAAAAGAATGAATAGAAAGTCACACTGGGGTCAAATAGTCTCCCACACAAAAAAAGTCAGCCGATTATAGCACACTGGGGTCAGATGTGGCCCACAGCACGTTTGCAAGTTAACTGCACGAACTCTAGCGAGTGACTGACCTTAACCTCTGACAAAGGGGCTCAGAAGGAGTTCCAACTTTATTTACAATATATCCCTGTTCGAAGAAAATTTTTTTTTTTATAGATACACGGCCAAATGTAAATCGTGGGGTCACGAATGACCCCAGTGTGTCATCCTAGGGCTAATAATACGACTAGGAATTGTCCTGGAGGCATAACAGAGAAAAATAACAATCTCAGCAAATTCAGATAGGTCCTAGGTACTGTTAGCAGATAGAAAGAATGCGGTTGGCCTATTTCTCAAAGGGTATACCTCTTAACATGGGTATACCCCTCATCCCTCCTCATTGCCTACGACAGTTTTGAAGTCTGTAAAAAGAATTGTAACCCCCTCGAAATGAGATGGTTCACGTTTCAATTTACGTTGAATTCAAAATTAATTTTGATGACATTTGGCATGTGGGCTTCATTTTTTTGGGCGATAGAACTTACGTCTAATGTGTTGCCAGATAAAGTTCATGAGCAGCTCAATAAAGACCTTGATCCCCAAAAAAGCATTATCGACCATTATAGATTTTGTAGAACATTTCATGGGAGAACAATTAAAGGTTGCAGACTGGCACAGGGAAATGGTTGAGCTGGGAGATAGTGGGGAGGACGCCAGGACCCACCCGATGCCGGCTCCACTGATCACTGATCAGGTAAGAAAATCTGGTCTCACCAAAACAGATAAAAACCCGACTCAGGTTGGTATACTTATCAACAATAAGGGAACCCTACTCCACTTCGTTGCTCTAGTCTCTCCACCCCGAAAGAGGAAAACGCCTCGTAGTATTTTTCTTTCTGGAACATGAAAATCGTTTTGGGGACGACCCTCGGTAAACTCCTCATAAATCTTTCATGGCAAGTTTCAAAGGGCACCGCCAGCTCAGAGTAAACGCGGTCAGATAAACAATTGAAATACGCACGCAATTTAACTCCCGTTTAAACATTTATGAGGAATCCGAGACAGACCTCCCTAAAGCCCGAACAATATTCGGTTATATGCGGGATACCGTGGTTTGGCCATACCCCGCGTGTTAGATGATGAATTATTGGAAAGGTTGGAGCATAATTTCATTCCAACGATACTTGTGACAATTAGAAAACGTCTGCCAAGTGGGTGTGGCACATAGCTTCCTCGTATCCATAACCCGATTATATAGACGATCAGATGCATAGTTGTTAATCTCAAAACACCAATCTCTAAGTACCTTCCACTAAGTACCCTCATGGGGGACCATCTACACGCTAATCTAAACAATCCTAGAAAATTTCATCAAATTCGGATGAAAAATTAAGTGAGTAGATGTATGTGATTGGAACAAAAAAAATACTTAGCCTCGGCTGGGATTCGAACCCGCGACCCCTGGGGGACAGTTGAAGTTACGGCTGTTACAAGTAATTCACGTTTGCGCATGCGCAGTCGCTTCTATCAGTCCGAGGATGATGATTTTCATAGGAGACTAACTAAGACCTAATCCACATAATCCCTGAAAATTTTATCGAAATCGGGTGGAAAATGTGGAAGTTATGGCTGTTACAAGGAAATTCAGGTATTCGCATGCGCAGTGGCTACTATCAGTCCGAAGGTGATGATTTTCATAGGGGATCATCTAAATACTAGTCTGTAACATCCCTGAAAATTTCATCGAAATCGGATGGAAAATGTAGAAGTTATGGCCGTTACAAGGAATTCACTTTTGCGCATGCGCAGTCACTTGTATCAGTCCGGGGATGATGATTTTCATAGGGGACCGTCTACACACCAACTCGCACAATCCCTGAAAATTTCATTGCTGCAAATTATTACACAATGGTTTATTTTTTTTTATATAGATCACTCGTCTACAAAATCACCAATCATACAATATGAAGGGGGAAAAAAAAAATATAAAAAAAAATCAAAATCACCAACCATCGATTGCATTTCGGTCAGCTCTAATTTGAACGGAGATTAGGCCTCTTTAGCGATTCACACTCGTGTTTTGATTTATATATATATATATATATTTCAATACAAACCCTTAAATTTTCATAGGGAGCGAACGGTTCGTCCTACAGGGCTCCCGGTGGTCTCAAAAAATTCTAAAAATTCTATAGAATCTTAAATTGAAGGAAAAACAATACCTTTATATCGAAATTTTTTTAGTTAGGGCGTTTTCAAAATTTCAAAATTGATTTTGGAACCCTTAGAAGTGACCTACCTCAACCAAAATCTTCGGGGCACAACTAGACCCCAAATGGAGCCTACATACCAAATTTCATCAAAATCGGTCAATGCTAAGTGGCAAAAGTGCCGCGTACGGCGGACGGCGGACGGACGGCCAAATGTTTATTCGATTTTTGGATTCTACGTACCTTGAAACGTAAACCATCAAATTTTGAGGGGGTGTTAAAAATTTTTTTTCCTGGTCGATTCCAATGGTTCATTATTGAAAATAATAAAGCAAAACTGTGGGTAAATTATTTTCAAATTTAAATTGAGGACCACTAAAAATTGAAAAATAAAAAAATAATATAAAATGCCCCAAACTATCAGGTACCTAGTACGTCTCTTCTGCCATATGAGTATGATAGTAAGTGTGAACCTCCCTAGGTTGTGACGAGTATTTTGAGACTTCATTATTATATGAGACTGTTTATTATATTGGTGGACATATTTAATGTAGCTACATACCTTCGGAAGCGTTGTTACCTAATTAACGTTCATAACCTCCCACAGTTTTAACCCTCTTTCGTCCGCGGGGAACCTCAGTTCCCCTTAACTTTAGTTCATTATTCCCCCACTCTTATGGAATGCAGTGACATTTTTCTTGTGTCTACATCACTGTCTAAACCTTCTCGATGGATTATGGCCGAATTCCGAATGATACAGCCAAAAATTTACTGGTTAACCCTAATCATAGCTGTGCCGGCCCAGTCGTTGTGCCAACACGTCACGGAAGCCGCAAGTGGTAAGTTCATTCTCTATTTTCTACAATTTACTGAAGAAGTTCTTACTTCAAACTTTTACCAGAGGTGCATTGAATAATAAACTTTGGTTTCCATGACAGTAAATTTGGAATACACTTCCTGTTTCCAATATACGGATGAAAATAGGAAGGGGAACCCCAGTTCCCCTTGGCCAGAACAGGGTGTTCAGGTTATTCCATTTGTTGAGGTCTTGATGCCTGTTTTGGTGTATTATTTCTGATGATAAACCTTGGTAACGGACTAAGAAGTGTTTTTCTTTGAATAATGAATAATATTTGGACTTTTATTTCGGTTTTCCTACGCTGGCGTTATTATTCTTTTCAGTTTCAGTCACGAGGTCAAAAAATATTAGCTATGGTCCCGAAACCACATGAAGACTCTGATGTTGAAGAAGAGGACAATATAATTCATGGAGATTAGTTTCCTCTACAAACAACTATATAGTTACCATTATGTTCTAATACAAGTTTGAAATTTGTTCCTAAAGTTGTACAATAAAAATTAGATTGATCTAGTTGAGCTCCAACCATTGGTTCTATTAATTTGTTTCCCCAACTATTTAAGTGCTTAAGTTTTTAGTCGTCAAAAATGTGTGGATATCTGAAGCATTCCTCAATTGCTCAAAATCATGTAAGTTGGGCCAAAGGGTTCCCGCTTCATCGTTCCGCAAGCCGGCTGAGGGGAACCTCAGTTCCCTTTTCTAATCCGAGCAACTTTCCAGCAAACCGGCCGAGGGGAACCTCAGTACCCATTTCCCCAAAATCTTCAAAATTTGAAAAATTTGAATTTTTTCTCCATAAACATCATTAGTAGAGGTCTATAGGTGAGAAAAACGAAGAAAATATTTTTTTGCACCAGTAGGTCTGTTTGCGGACGAAAGAGGGTTAAACGAACAGATATTTACATTCATACTCGGTGTGGAAGCATGTTTGTGGTATGGGAGGAATGTATATTTGCAAAAAAGAAGAATATGTTGGTAAGTAGAAGATCTAGAAGATGTTTGTGTCTAAAGATGGGCACGGCGGCGACTTCAATGCGTACCTACCTACCTATCTGGATATGTTGTGGTTTTTAAGTACTACTCACATTATCTGGTGAGTATCACAACATCCGTCGCTCGCGCAATACAAAACATGAATACGAGTACAGATAAGTGTGAATCACACCACAAATAAGTTTCGCTGAGATTATTATTTTTCCCTTTTTGGTGTTTACGGACACAATTTTTGAGGTCGGTCCATTTTTTTGCTAAAAAGGTTTTTATTTGATTATTTTTCAAAACCTATATCATTCTGTGTGAGATGCGGATACTTTCGATGAATCAGTATTTTCTCTTCTTCTGGCAAAGAAGTGTACAATGTATCATATATTCTCAATTATTTCCATCGTAGTATGTACAATTCCAGTGATGAGTGATCCTCCAAGGATGAGAATTTCTCGTTCAGTGGTTGCAGGTTGAACTTGTTCAGGTAATTGTATCATCACACATTCCAAAGTATCAAATATTGTTGTGGATTTAACAATTTTCAAAATTTCATCAATAGGTCTGTCTGTAATCCATGACTCACAGGGTAAAATATTGTTTTTTAATTTCATCCAGTGTTTTTTCTCTACTCTATCTGTACCTTTCTTCGGGTTCGATTGGTTGAGAATCATCTTCTATAATTATCGTTTTAGGTTTGCATATTGTCTATTCCATTTTCGTTTTCTTCGGTGTTTTGGAACGTTGATGATTTTGATTCAATTTATTTATGACCATACTCATTTCCATGAATATCAAGTGATAATATCCTGTTCACAACTAGTTGGCTTGATCGTTCAATTGAAATTTGGATAAAGTTCATTCTCTTCACAATTAAGCGATTATTTGAGTTGATCATGTATCTTGAAATCTTCGATACATAAAATTGGCTTATGGTAGGAAAAATAACTTTCATAATAAGAGGTAAAAAAAGCATCAGCATTATTACTATAACATAGATCAATTTGGGTCAGCGAGTTTGAAGGCTGATGAAGTAACACATTTTTAAAACCCATCGACGCTAAAGAAGTTGATGATTTCTTTCTTCTTTTAAGTGGTCGTCATTGAGGTCTCCAAGGATTAAAATTGTGTCATTGATTGTTGTTGAAATTGATGAGAAGGCTTCTTTCAGGTGTGGTATAAAAATTCGCACTGGCG
Source organism: Apolygus lucorum (assembly GCA_009739505.2). Taxonomy (NCBI): domain Eukaryota; kingdom Metazoa; phylum Arthropoda; class Insecta; order Hemiptera; family Miridae; genus Apolygus; species Apolygus lucorum. The sequence goes on from CM019182.2 coordinate 8,830,074, forward strand.
TTGATGGCGGTTGTACACTCCACAAATAAAACTATTTCGTATTTTGATAATAACTATATTACAAGCAAGTCCTTTTTTCTCTTCATTAAAATCATAAACTAATTCTACCTGATTGACTAGGTCCTTTTTGCTGTATATCATAATCCCATAAGCATGAGCCAGGGATCGGTTAACGTCAGAGCGGTAAACAACCGAATAACCAGGAAGGTTCATAGTTTCTTGGGATTTCAGCCACGTTTCTACCAACAAAATTCATTCGTGGAAGTGAAGCAGTTATCGGATTTTATATTCTAAAAATTTTATATTATAAATCCGATAACTGCTTCACTTCCGCGGAACTAATTTTGTTGGTAGAAACGTGGCTGAAACCCCATGAAAAAAACATTAAACTAAAATTAAATTTTTTTCAAGACTATCTTGAATATTTTTTAATAATTTTTCATAACGTTAATTCAATTCGTAAATATTTTTCAGATATCATCTGAAAAATATTTACGAAGTGAATTAACGTTATGAAAAATTATTGAAAAATGTTCAAGATGGTCTTGCAAAAAATTTAATTTTAGTTTGACCGGTTTGTTAATCAGCCCTTTTTTTAATTTCCTTACTTACTTACTTACCCCATCGGCTGCTACAGCCCATGTAGGGCCCTGGCCTCCTCAATGACATTCTTCCAATCAGCTCGATCTTGAGCTTCTCAACCTCCATCTTCCAGCCCTGACTCCTCTCAGGTCCTCTTCCACATCGTCCAGCCACCTCTTCCGAGGTCTTCCTCGCAGTCGGCGGCCTCCTGGCTTTCCCTGGTATATCTTTTTCACAGCTCGGTCTTCCCCCATTCTCTCCACATGGCCGATCCATCTGAGGCGGCTGGCTTTTATTTCAGCAACAATGTCAGGGTGCCCATACAGTCCTTGTAATTCAAGGTTTGTGCGGATTACCCAACGTCCATTGATGCAGTTGGCGCCAAAAACTTTGCGGAGGATTTTCCTCTCAAACCGCCTAAGGAATTCCTCATCAGCACATGTCAGCGTCCAGGTTTCGGAGCCGTAAAGCACTACAGGCCTTACCATCGTACGGTACACTCTCAGCTTGATGTTCCTGCTGAGTGATCGAGCTCGAAACACTCTGCTCAAGGCATAGTAACATTTGTTACCAGCTGCTACTCGGGTCCTTATCTCTGCTTTCATGCTGTTGTCTTCAGTTATTAAGGTTCCCAGGTATTTAAAGTTTGGAGTGCGGCTGCACGTGTTACCATTCAGTATAATGCTTTCTGGCTTCACTCTCTCCCCTCTTCTGGTTGAAAACATGTAGTGCGTCTTCTCTCGGTTGATGGACAAACCCATTTCTCCAGCACTTCTCTCTAGCCTTTGAAGTCCTCCTTCTAGCTCTTAGGTTCCTCGAGATCATGTCAATATCATCTGCATATGCCAGGTTCTGAGTCATTCCGGTTCCACAAAGTGCCTCCAGGATTGCTCAGATCCACGTCCCGCATAACCTTTTCGAGTGCTAGATGAAAAGGAGAGTGGACAACGCATCTCCCTCCTTGTGTGTTTTTAATTTCCTTAATTACTACATTATTTTCATCTATTCGCCCGGGAGGTTTGAACGTTCCTGGTATAGTGAGTCCGTTTAAACTCGTTGAACGACTAAAGGCTACATACATTTCGGTTCTACGCATGCCTTTTTTCAATGTGACTACGACGGAGTCGTATGTACCCCCTTGACTTTGGTGAATTTTGGCGAGGTCGAATGTTTCGGGAAACTAATTCCAAAGGGGTCAACATGTTTCCTATACCCAAACGCTTCGCAGCACTCCTCCCACTTCTCCGTGTTTCTCGCCCAACATTTTCGTCATCAAACACCAACCATAGACGAATGATCTACAGTTTCCACGAATTTGCAAGACTCCAACAGCTCCATTTACCAAGCCATCAGAGGTTTTCACATTGACAGTAACCATGTATCGGACACCAACACATAGTTTGACATGGGTCGGAAACCCATAAGTGTTGGAAGTTTTTGATGATTTTTTCATAAAGTCAAGGGTTGATGTTCGCTGAGCGTCTTAAATTTTTCCTATGATTCGATCAATGGCCTAACTCGAACTCTCTGATCTCACACTGTTCTTTACTACAAAACACCAATTTATTATAAGTATCGACCTCTTCATTTGTTCTAAACAATCTGAGTGACTTCGAATATGGAATAGGACTTTTTTTCACTCGACTCTCAAACATACGGACCTCCTCTGACGTTAAGCATCCTGTAGCCAAGTTATTGAGAGCAGTAGCGAATAAAGCATCATCTTTCTGCCTCATAATTTCTGTTAATTTATAAAAACTGAACATATCCCAAAGAGGGTTGCCGATTAGGTGATTGTAAGGATTTGCAGTGTTATTCGAAGAAATGTACCCATCTCCAACAGGGGCCAATTGATTAAAATCTCCAAATAGAATGATAGAAATTCCAGCAAAAGGAACACTAGTCTTAAAAATCTTTTTTAAACGGGCATCTATTCTGGTTAACATTTTTGTACCAATCGTACTTACTTCATCCATTATAATTAATTTGACATCTTTTAATTTACAAAATAAGGTATTGGCCACTCGAGAATTCAACGGAGGCATATCATAGCTGGCTTGGTTCAAAGGAAGAGAAAACCTCCTCTAATGTTGAATGCAGCAGCTGCTTTAAACAGGTAAAGCTGCTGCTGCTTTACCTGTTGGTACGCAAAGCAAAACTCGGAAAGCATCCAATTTTACACCAGCTGTTGAGTTGAAAAATAGAACCAACTACTGTTCAAGTGCTTCTATTAGACTTGATTTTCCAACCCCTGCACTTCTTAAAATACATTCATAAATAGGTCCGCCATTGGTTTTCAGGGTATGCAAGACATGATAGTGATAACGCTGTTGTTTGTCATTCAGTGATCTGACTACTTGGAGATGACGTTCTTCGGGGAGAATATACGGAACAGGAACAAAGTCTTCTTCGGTTTTCTCCCTCGTCAGTTCGATCTCTCAACACTTCGATCGATCCAGGGTTTGGAGCAACTGTATCCGCATTCATTTTCATTATGTTCTCTGATGGCTTCATCGATGAAATCGTCGGTTCCTTGTTCATTTGGAGAGTTGAAAGTATAAAATTTTCGATTTTGTATGATCATTTGCTTATTCTCGTTGAATTTTTGACATTTTCATGTCTTTCATGTGGCACATAAAAAAAAAATCGTCACGAAATTTGATGCAACGATATTTGTTGCATCGATATTTGTCCCAAGTCGCCACAATGATGATTATGACCATCAGAAGTGAAGTTGTTAGGTAGGTAGGTACTTTACAGTTTGATATTACCAGGGGGGCATGAAAATGTTTCAATGTGTTGCAGACTCGTATGCAAGCGTTTTACCAATTTTTCTTTTGGTTAAAACAAATCAGTTCGCTTTCTTCATCAAGCCATGGCAAGAAAAGCTTCAACTGTTCCCGATAAAGATCATCTTCGTGTGCTTCGATGTTGAAACGAACGAATCGAATAATTTTGGATATTGTTCTTTTGGAAATGAACCCATCATTGTTCTTTAATTTCAAAACTTTCGAGGGCTCAACCTCAGTATCATCTTCTTAATCTAAATCTGATTGTTCGTCGATCATTGATAAATTTGCTTCTTTTGATCGATTGATTTTTTTTTTTTTGTGTAATTGTACCATGCAACAAAATCAGCGAGACAGAGGTCTTTCAAGACATCAGGTCGGTTAACGTAGTGATCAACGTTGGATTTGGCAAATACATCAGTTGATTCATTGGGGAGCTTTTGGAGTTCTGTTTTTGATAGAAGAATGCAAACTCTCATTTCAGGAGGACCAGTGTTGATAAATTCAACAGTTCTTGTACATTGTGAAAGTGTTATAGGTAAAATGAAATAAACTGCTTCTTGAGCTGAAAATTCACATTTTTGGGATTTCATCAAAATCGGTTTGCTAAGTGGGGAAAGTGCCGCGTACGGCGGACGGACGGCCAAATTTTTATTCGATTTTTGGATTCTACGTACCTTGAAACGTAAGTCATCAAATTTTGAGGGGTTGTTAAAAAAATTTTCTTGGTCGATTCCAAAGGTTCTTTATTGAAAATAAGAAACCAAAATGGAGTAAAATTCCGCTAACCGCTTATTTTTATCTCAATCCGTTCTAGAGACATAATTTTTAAAAGGGGTTTTTCGGAAAACCATGTTTTATTATTTATGAATATAAGGAGGTTTCTATTGTTTTTTCGACTGTTACGTCACGGCGAACTAATCGCACCTTCGCGCCCGATTGTAACGTCACTCAGTACTCGTAGTAGCGTTACCATGTTCATTTCGTGGCAATGGGGTATTTCGGTGGGTCGGAAATTCAGGGTTTTGACCTCAAATTTGGATTTAGCACCATTGAAAACCTCTATACTCCAACCTTTTGCCCATTGATACTATAACATGTGGTAGAAACATTAAATAAAGAGGTCAAACGTTTGAAATGAGCCTCCATGAACGCACACGCCTGCGGCGTAGTGTGTAGCATTTTTATAGCATCCATGGCCACGAGACGTTCAAGACCAAATGGAACGGTGTTCCACACGGTAGAACGTCTCGTTCCAAAGTCAGCAACTTAATACGTTACAACAACTTACTACGTCACATCATTCAAATCTTCAACTTCCATTAGCTTCCCTAATTTCTTCCAAACATTTTCTCGACGAACAGACCTAATTACCGTTATTCCTGACCCATGCTCTTTTGATTTTTTTTTTAATTGACTGAAATACACCTATGTCGTAAAATTAATCATTATTAAATGATCTGACTGTAGAACCGTAGGTCTACGTTCTGTAGTATTTTTGGTGGAAAAAAATGTCGTAAAATTAATCATTATTAAATGATCTGACTGTAGAACCGTAGGTCTATCGTCCATAGTCTTTTGGTGGAAAAAAAATGGCGTATAATCAATCATTATTAAAGGATCTGAGTGTAGAACCATAATTTTTTCCTTTCAAACTCTCATTTATCCACTTTACTTCGTGTGTTTTAAACTTTTGACCACATTTTTGGAATCAGCGTTAAATTTCCTAAACGACTGGTGTACTTAGATTCTTGGGAAGATCCAAGTAAAGACCATATCGGAAGTTCAAACTTGGACGAATTTGAAAAAGTATAACTTAGTAACTTGGGAGATGTTGATAAGTCATTAAATTAAATTTCAAACGTCTGCCAAGTAGAGTGGATAGTATAGCATTCTTAACCCTAATTGGACCAAGGTGCCACTAGTATCAACGTAAATATTCCTCAGCTGTCCCTTGGTGTCACCAAATTAAGTAGAGTCAAATTGGAATTCAAAAATTAATGGGCGGAGCTGAATTTTTTTAACGAACTTTTAAATTATTTAAAATCAAAAAATGATGTTGTCTATGACAAAAATTTGAAAATTTTTTCATCGATTTCTCAGGAAATTTTTGTCTTAACTCCTTTGTGAGACTTCCAGTAGCCTGCCTCCATTAAACGACGCTGCTCCAAACTTAGGGGGTTCTGAAGGTTTAAAAAAAAATTGGGCAACATTTTTTTATTTATTTTTATTGTAGTACACTATTTCATGAACATTTTAAAACCAACCACATGGCTGTATCTGCTTAACTTTCCGAGATATTAATTTTTGAACTCAGTACCCTCCGGCCCAGTAGGTTGGGTCATCACCCTCTTCTTCTGCAAAATGCTCTTCCAAATTTTTCCGCGCTCTGCTTCTCTTCAACCTTGCCTCCTTCGTAGACTCAAAACTATCATAACCTTCTAAATTACCTAGCTTAGGCGATGAAGCGCTACTCCTTCCAGATGACGAAGCCCTCGAAGTTGAGGGAGTTACTTCAGCTGGACTGCTCGGATTTTCTTGCTGAGTATCATGGCTATCACCTGCACTTTCGCTTGATGCACTGATACCTTTCATTTTTTTAGGTGGAGACCTACGTTTTTCGAAAAAACTTTTGGGAGGAATCATTTCAAACGATTTCAAAAGAGAAAGAGCGAGATAAATAATTAGCAATTTACAGAACACCAATCAACAACGAACTCGGAAGGTTTTGTTATTACTAGAAGTATAACCTTCTTATTATTCTTCTGTGTGTTGGTGTCTTATTCAAAAGCTAGGAATAAACGTCATATTATGGAGGAAGAAAAACCGAATGTAGATTCGCAGCTAATGAACAAAGAATGAGGAAGAGATCGCAGCGAGAGAATATTGCCCAGTGGTTTCAGGGGAAGGAAAACTTTATACGCCTCCCCTGAAAAATTGCTTTTTCCATTACATTCTTCCCGTTTTCTCAGGATCTACTGGGCAGAATTGAATGATTTTTGTTTTATTTTGTTGGCAATATGTTGCTCCCCCGATTGACGAGAGGGTTTCAATCGATTGTGTCTGGTATCGACGTAGGGAGTAAGTAAAGTCGATTTTTCATCGATAGTTATGCGGTATCATTTCTTATCAGCATCAGAACTTAGGTTTTGTAAATAAATTAAAATCCTCTCGTCTAAATGTTCTAAATGTTATTGTAAACAACTGGAAACCATCGGGAGATGTCAGAATATTTAGGTAAGATAGATATGGGTAAAATGTATTGGAAAACGTGAAATTTCCTATTAAAAAAAGTTATTTTGTCTGAGCCATACGGACATGAAAAATGCATTCAATCAACAAATAAATGTGCATTTCGGAAACTGAATTTACTAACAAATCCAATGGTATATAATGAAGTTTATTTATTATTACTTCAAGTGGCATAATCGTGAATCATGTAGGAGAGAGAAAATCAGCAGAGCGCCGGGAGGTAAACCTTCCGAACCCCGCTAAGATGAACAGGCAACAGGGGAGAAGTGGACTTCGTCGCTCACAATTCTGATCTGGCTTCGTCTCTTTTACTAGTAGCTCCAATGCCAATTGGAGGTACCAAATGTCAGCACTTCTATCTGATCTGAAGGATTGTTTTTATGCAGAATAGTCGGGATTCCGCCTTTTATACTCGTAACAACGACTAAAACGGTAAGAAAAACGTCGTGTCACACAACCACATACGGATTCTTAGTGGATGTCAAATCAAATCTATACAGTTACGATTGGATTCACTCCAGCGATTTGCCCAAGAAGAATCCCTCTTATTAACAGTGTTGAAGGCGTTTCGTGTTTTCTTAATTTGCTGCTTGTCTGACTATACCAATTTTACCGCAAATCCAATTTCAACTCTACTTTGAATCGTTTTTGTTGATCATTCTTAATCCTCCAAGTAAATACCTACCATGAAAACCTGAGAGAACCTCTGAACTTTATAAAAGTATAAACTATCAAATTATTTCAAGCTCCGGCTCGTATTGTAATTAGCTGGAGGGGAGACTTCCGCTATTTCCAGCTGTTTCCCAACTTCTCTAATGGAAAAGTGAACTGAGAAAGGGCCAGTGTTTTCATCTGACTCTGTGAACTTTTTCGAAGTAGTTTCAAACAGTTCAATGAAAATAAAAAAGGAACGAACCGCCGCGCGATACGGTGACATTTCCATTTAGATTTGAAACTTAAAAGTTGGTAATTCACTGATAGTAGGTGGATTACGAGTAAATTGCTTTTATTTATCGAAATAGATAAGTGGATTTTACATGGTTTAACTTTTCGATGTCTACTCTTGAGATGAAGAGAAGAAAAAGAAACGATTCTTTTGTTGTGAGGTAGGCAAATGAACTTCGAATTACCTGGTAGTGTAATCTGAAGCAATACCTCTGATAAGAGGGAAAATCAAATAATTTAAACTGGAGTTTTCGTTCAAAACTTTATTGGAGAAGATAAAAATGAGCGAGTTGCATAGAATAAAAGTCTTCAAGGCCTAGTTGATTTCCTGGGCCTTCGGTTGGTCAACCGTCTCTCGTGGAGCATCCATGTAGATTATCTGCGCTCGAAACTAGCATTAACCAACTGTGCTCTCGGTTTTATTCTCCTGTTTCCTTCCCTGTTCTTCGCATGGCTTTCTTCGCTATTTTCGTGAGTCGCGCCTCATATATTTATGATCGTCACGTGGGGCAACTCTTCAAGTTGGGAAAACATTTTCAGACAGCACAAAGCAGCTGTTAGGACTACACAGGGTGTAACACTATAAGAATGTCAACCCGAAGAATTTCGATTCTACAACTAATTTTTAATCGAAAATGCCTTATAGCAATTTTTGTTCAACCCCTTTTTCCAATTTTTTTTAATTAAGAGATTTTTTCGTTTTTTTTTAAAAACTTTATATCACTAAAACGTCCGCAACTTCCTTTTGATACAGTAAAAAATTAAAACTAATTATTTTTTACGAAAAAGCTTCAAATTTCCTATCTCCCTGATGGAGAACTAACGTTTTTAAATAGGCAAAACGGGGAAAAATGAACTTGAAGAGGAACAATTGTCAAATCTTGAAAATCTCAACTTTTTTCAACCGCTCATAAGTCCCTGCTTTCCAGCGTGTTGATGCTTGCCTGTAATCCTAAAAGATGCACCAAAAGCTCACTTTTCCAACGGTCTAGTAATTTTTATTTTTAAAGTAGGAATTACTACAGAAATTTATGTTTGAACGCGGAAAAACGTGAATGTTTTCTACGGAATCGGCGCTCCTGCTATAACGATCTGAGGGTTTCGTGAGGCCTCGCTGGCTCCTTCGCCGCCTGCCACCCCCTCTCAAGGGCGAACCCCACAAATCGCCTTAGCGAGCGCCGATTCCGTTGAAAAAATTCACATTTTTCCGCGTTTAAACACTAATTTCTGTAGTAAATCCTACTTTTAAAAATGAAGATCACTAATCCATTGGAAAGGTGAGCAACGTTTAGGCTTACAGGCAAGCATTTGCACGCTGGAAAGCAGGTATTCAAGATTTGACAACTTATCCTCTTCAAGTTCATTTTTCACCCGTATTGCCTGTTAAAAAACTTTGGTTCTCCATCAGGGAGATAGAAAATTTAACGCTCTTTCCATCGATATAATTAGTTTTAATTTTTTACTGTATCCAAGGGGAGTTACTGAGGATTTAGTGACATAAAGTAAAAAAAAAAAAAGAGAATAATCTTAAAATTGAAAAACGTCTGCCAAGTGGGTGTGGCACATAGCTTCCTCGTATCCATAACCCGATTGTATAGATGATCCGATGCACAGTAGTTAATCTCAAAACACCAATCTCTAAGTACCTTTCACCACCCTCATAGGGGACCATCTACACGCTAATCTGAATAATCCTAGAAAATTTCATCAAATTCGGATGAAAAATTAAGTGAGTAGGTGTATGTGATTGGATCAAAAAATACATAGCCTCGGCTGGGTTTCGAACCCGCGACCTTGGGAGCTCTAATCAAGATTCTATCCTCTGAGCTACCGATGACCTGCAATGAATGGGATTTGAGATTCTCACAGGAGACCATTCCTCTATGAAAGAATCCCTCTATGAAAAACAATTCTCTGTGATTTTCATAGGGGACCATCTAAACACTACTCTGTAACATTCCTGAAAATTTCATTGAAATCGGATGGAAAATGTAGAAATTATGGCCGTTACAAGGAAATTCACATTTGCGCATGCGCAATGGCTACTATCAGTCCGAAGGTGATGATTTTCATAGGGGATCATCTAAATACTAATATGTAACATCCCTGAAAATTTCATTGAAATCGGATTGGAAATGTAGAAGTTATGGCCGTTACAAGGAATTCAAGTTTGCGCATGCGCAGTCGCTTCTATCAGTCCGGGGGCAATGATTTTCATAGGGAACCATTTACAACCTAATCCACATAATCCCTGAAAATTTCATTGAAATCGGATGGAAAATGTAGAAATTATGGCCGTTACAAGGAAATTCACATTTGCGCATGCGCAATGGCTACTATCAGTCCGAAGGTGATGATTTTCATAGGGGATCATCTAAATACTAATCTGTAACATCCCTGAAAATTTCATTGAAATCGGATTGGAAATGTAGAAGTTATGGCCGTTACAAGGAATTCACGTTTGCGCATGCGCAGTCGCTTCTATCAGTCCGGGGGCAATGATTTTCATAGGGAACCATCTACAACCTAACCCACATAATCCCTGAAAATTTCATTGAAATCGAATGGAAATTGTAGAAGTTATGGCCGTTACAAGGAATTCACGTTTGCGCATGCGCAGTCGCTTCTATCAGTCCGGGGATGATGATTTTCATAGGGGACCGTCTACACACCAATCCGCACAATCCCTGAAAATTTCATAGTAATCGGACAATAACTTCGTATAGTTATGCGCGTTACAAGGAAATCATGACAGACGGACAGACAGACAGACACACAGACAGACAGACACACAGACAGACAGACACACAGACACACAGACACGGAATCAAAATTGTTCAGAAAGGTCTAAAACGCAAAACGCGAGTGGAAATTTAGATTTTGGAGAAATTTTTTTTTTCGTCCTTGAAAAGTGAAAACAAAGCTTCCGCTACCTTGGTAGACTCGGAAGCAAAATTAGAAAAACAAGGGGTTAAGCGAAATTTCCTATCGAAATTCTTCGGGTTGACGTTCTTATTGTGTTACACCCTGTATACGGTTTGGGATACAAAGAAAGCTGCAGGGGGTACTTCAGGAAACTACGTTGTTTAACCATTCTCAGCCTCTGTGTGTTCAGTTGCATCAAGCTGATTCACAATAACCCTGGATTGGTGCCGAGTGGTTCGGACGTTCACAAATACAAAATTATATTATAATCCCCGCCCTCCCACTTCTCGATTGACGAACTCTTTGAAAGTGTAATCCCTTGCAGACGGGCGTGAGGTTTTTCAACCATTTGCCGGAGCCGGTGCGCGAGCTTCGTGGAAGAAAGTTTGCTGAACGGGTTAAGGTTGCCTATCTAGACGCGGAACTTTATGAGTCTTCCGTGTTTTTGGTTTATTATTTTCAATAATGAACCATTGGAATCGAGCAAGAATCGAGTGTGAAGCGTTTTTTTCTTCCAAATAAACTTGATTGTGAAGGTGTGAAGGCAGTATGGTGTGGCAGGTAGTACCTATCAATAGTTGGTAGGTAAAAAAAAAAAAAACGCTGCAAATTATTTCACAGAGGTTTATAATTTTCCTGTATAGATCATTCGTCCGCAAAGATCACAGCTTTGCCATTGTCACTATTTATTTATTTTTTGTTTTTTACCTACCAACCATAGGTACCTACTAGGGAATTTGAAAAAAATTCAACCTTAACCCCAAGTAGACCCCAAATGGAAATGAAGAGTTGAAATAAAAATAAGTAAAATAAAAAATGAATGATAACAAAAAATAAATAAATAGTGACAATGGCTAAGCTGTGATCTTTGCAGAAGAATGATAATAACTGGAAAATAATAAACCTTTGTGAAATAATTTGCAGCGTTTTGTTCGATTGTTTTTTGAATTTTGTGTCTACAGGGTGTAACACTATAAGAACGTCAACCCGAAGAATTTTGATCAATTCAATTTTCAACAATTAATTTCCGATCGAAAATGCCTCTTAATAATTCTCGTTTTTCCAAGTTTTCTCAATTGTAAGATTTTTTAAAGTTTTTTCGGCCTTATGTAATTAAAACGTCCGTAACTCCCCTTGGATACAGGAAAAATTAAAACTAATTATACTTTTGAAAAGAGCGTTAAATTTCCTATCTCCCTGATGGAGAACTAACGTTTTTTAAATAGGCAAAACGGATGAAAAATGAACTTGAAGAGGAACAATTGTCATATCTTGAAAATCTCAACTTTTTTCAACCGCTCATAAGTCTCTGCTTTCCAGCGTGTTAATGCTTGCCTGTAATCCTAAAAGATGCACCAAAATCTCAGCTTTCCTACGGTCTAGTCATTTTCATTTTTAAAGTAGGATTCATCACAGAAATTGGTCTTTAAATGCGGAAAAAGGTGAATTTTTTCAACGGAATCGATGGCCGGCGATTTAAGGGGTTCGCATATTGGGGGGGGGGGGGAGGAGCCAGCGAGGCCTCCCGAACCCCTCAAATCGCCTTGGCCGGAGCGGTGATTCCGTTTTTCCGCGTTCAAACACGAATTTCTGTGATCAATCCTACTTTAAAAATGAAAATTACTAGACCGTGGGAAAGCTGAGATTTTGGTGCATTTTAGGCTTACAGGCAAGCATTTACACGCTGGAAAGCAGGGACTTATAAGCGGTTGAAAAAAGTTGTGATTTTCAAGATTTGACAATTTTCCTCTCCAAGTTCATTTTTCACCCGTTTGGCTTATTTAAAAAACTTTGGTTTGCCATCAGGAAGATGGGAAATTTAACGCTCTTTCCAACGGTTAAATTAGTTTTAATTTTTGTTGTATCCAGAGGGAGTTACGGACGTTTTAGTGACATAAGGTCAAAATAACGAATAAAATATTATAATTGAAAAAACTTGGAAAAACAAGGGGTTAAATGAAAATTGCTAAGAGGCATTTTCGATTGAAAATTAGCTGTAGAATCCTAATTCTTCGGATTGACGTTCTGATACTGTTACACCCTGTATAATGTTTTGACTCGCTGACCTACTCCTGTCATGGGTATTTATTTTATTAATTTAGTATATTACTTTAAGTTATGCAGTGATATTGTCTGTGATAGTGCAGCCATAGAGTCTAGAATGTCTATAGATATAAGATCTGGGTGTAAAGCTCAGATTGACAAGTTACTTGTTAGATATACACACACCACCATCCACATGCCCTCCGCTCTCCTATACAGTAAACTGGATCGAGTTCGCGTCTTGGTATTCATGGTATTCATGAATAAAAAATAAGG
>CM019182.2:8842985-8932920 GCA_009739505.2 Apolygus lucorum
AACACTAGTTTCAACGGAGATTTTTTTTTTGCAATGCAATGGCGATGTTCGATGGGTTAGCTCAGCCAGCACCAACTACCCTTTTTCGCTTGTAAAGATTCCCCTTTCACATCAACGAGTATTGTTCTGCTACTTTCACCAGAAGATTAACCTTCAAACCGGAACCTGTGTCTCAGTGACCAGGGAAGGATGCGGTCTGTAGAGGGTGACGGAGTGGGGGTGAGGGGTGCTTGTTTCCTCAGTTGGCTCCGGAATAAACTCGCTTCCGGTTCCGGTTGTAAATCGTCCCCAGAGGTTTTTCCCTCCCTGATAAAAGCTTTAACCGTTGAATTACACGTTGCATCGTTGGAACTCGGTAGAATAAAACGAAAACTTTTTCCATAAAGAACGCCGTTTGGGCAGAGAGAAAAATTTGTAGGCCTCTCACAGAAAGATCCTATCTGGAGGGAGAAAGGGGTGAATGCATTAGTGGTCAAGTTTTTACCAAAAATAGTCTTCAACCACTTCGGAGCTATTTCCCATAATTTTGATTTGTATTTGATGTGAAAGAAGTAACTTAAATTATGGTGGCACAGATGGATTAGGGACTAGATGTCCCTCCATTGTCTGACCAAAGTACTCTTTGCTGAGCTGAAACTGCTTGAATTTGGGTTGGCATGTGAAGTCGAACTGTCAACTTGACCTTACTGGTGTTTCATGAGGGCCAAAAGTGTCTCAAGCTACAACAGGTTGCCCTGAAACTGTTGAAGGACAAATGCGTCTACTGGTTGATTTGGTCGAGTGGATCAATGGTTGAGCAGCATATTATGTTCAAGGAGCTTCTGATTTAGCTGAACTTGCATACGATTCGGACCATAGGTCAAGTTAGACAGCAAAAACCACCCAAGTTCTAAAGTTGAGTAGGACTAGAGGTTAATTATTGACCATGTGATTAAGTTGGTTCTCTGGTTGATTTGGACCTTCATAACGCCCAAGTTTCAACATTTTGAGTCGGATTCCACGATGGGGCAGCATTCAGTTGAGGTGGTCATGATTACGTAACTGGAACAAACTGCTTACAGTTGAATTGAACTATTCGTTGTATTATCTTACATTTGAAATGTACTATTCAATTTGAAATACGTTCAGGTTGGACTACCAATCAAGATTGTCGTACAACTAGGTTTTCATGATGTACCAGAAACTACTCAATTTCCACGTGGTTAAGCAGGATTTGCTCAAGTTTAGAAGCAACATTCTGGGTTTTCATGATTGATGAGCAACTAGTCATCGCTTACCAGGTCCACCTTGATGTTGAACAGTTCCTTCTCAATCGAGGAGACTATTTTACTTGTTGATGGCAACCAGTTGATTCAAGGTAGAGCAGGAAAGTTCAAATTACTCCAGGTGGTCATGCTTGAAACAATGACCAAAAGTTCATGAAGGAGAAGCAACTACCAAACTATCAAAGACTATAAATTATAAATGAAAAGGTTCCGTAAATTATGGAATCATTACTATCAAAGGTGTGATTTCTGGTAAGAAGAAAGTAAACTCATTAATTATTCCTCCAAAATTTTCGATGTGGATAAAAGAAAAACTCTACCTAACTCTTGATTGTGTTCCCTTTTATTCCCACCAACTCTCATTGTTTAATCAATCAAACTATTTACTTCCTGCAGTAATAAACGCTGTTATTCTCCCTCTTCCAACAGTTTTGTAATCACAACTCCCTTCGAAAACCAATTAAGGGAACTTTCAAAACGATAGAAACTGAAGTCCGTCCTTTGAAACGATGACCTCCCATCAATCAACTTGTTGACTACATCTAATAAATTGGTTCTTTCAAAACAGATCCGATGAAAAGGGCACTCACTACGTTCGCCTACCCGTTTTAAGTCCTCGTCGATACCACCAAAACTCAACTGAACGATTCAATTTACCACTAAATTCATCGGCAAATTTGATTTCATGTTCCTTTTTAGAACGGCAAATCCTTTTAATCGATCTTTCCTCGGTATGAAATGGGCGGAGCATCGATAATAAGTGATAAAGCTTCCACTCCCTCGTTTTATGCTCGAGCAAATAGATTTTAAAGGAACACAGTTTTCAAGGTTCCTGATCCATTATCTTAAAGGAGGCACCGCCTCCAAGACAATTTCCCATGGCAGTTCAATCACGGCGCCACATTTTCCTTTTTTCTTCTCTGGAAACGAAGTTTCCTATTCTTCGTTCACTCTTTCATTTCCTCAGTTTTTGAAAAATGTTTCCGTCAGAACCGATTGGAAAAAATTATGGGGCAAAACTTTGATGGGAAATCCTGTTCGTGTTAAATCTCTTAGCATTGCTCAAGATACTTATGGCAAACAGCGTGAGGCTGCTGAACGACTCAAGTGCCAGAAAATCTGGAATTTTACATTGATTTGAAATGAACCTACGTGTCAAGGACAGAATGCTGCGAAGGGTTGGAGTGGCTTTTCAATTCATTAATAACTAGTTTTTGTATCTGTTGATAGGCAGTGCTAGATGTGTGTGCTTATCCAGGAAGCAACTACAGTTGCTTCTTTGTTGCGGAGATCCCTCTCTCTGGTTTTGATATATCGATGACTAAGAGACAACATGTGATATGAAAATTCTACTGGTTTCAGGAGAACGAAAAAACTCATTCCCAACACTTTCTATTATTTCTGGGAGCAATGGCACGTCATAGTACGATATAGTAAAATACATATAAGTACATATAGTAAAATGACAAATTTTGGATCATCTTCGTGTTTAGATACATCGATGACTAAGAGACAACATGTGATATGAAAATTCTACTGGTTTCAGGAGAACGAAAAAACTCATTCCCAACACTTTCTATTATTTCTGGGAGCAATGGCACGTCATAGTACGATATAGTAAAATACATATAAGTACATATAGTAAAATGACAAATTTTGGATCATCTTCGTGTTTAGATACATCGATGACTAAGAGACAACATGTGATATGAAAATTCTACTGGTTTCAGGAGAACGAAAAAACTCATTCCCAACACTTTCTATTATTTCTGGGAGCAATGGCACGTCATAGTACGATATAGTAAAATACATATAAGTACATATAGTAAAATGACAAATTTTGGATCATCTTCGTGTTTAGATACATCGATGACTAAGAGACAACATGTGATATGAAAATTCTACTGGTTTCAGGAGAACGAAAAAACTCTTCCATTTTGCTTGCTTTGGATCTACCTTTTATATATATAAAAGGTAGCTAAACGTGTTCTTAACACTTGTTGTCTCAACTGTTGTTCATAACAAGTGTTGCTAAACTTGAAATTAAAAATGTCCATTGGTTCGAACTAAAAAGAGGACCACAGCACTAGATTCCCATTTTTTCCATATCACATGTTGTCTCTTAGCCATCGATATGTGTTTCGAGCTGCATGGTTTGATACATGTTTCGGTGGATGGATGCTGTGCTAAATGGATGCAACACCAGGATTACATTATGAGAACTGCACAATATGGTACTCATACAGGTTGGATACCATAGAATGTGAATTCGATTCATTTTGAGGTGATGGTTTGACTTATGGACCAGACTCCAACTACGATTGGATGATCGATGGATGACCATTACATATTTCACAAGGTTATTAAGTATACTTTCGATTCAAACGAGAACTCCTACTTTCTATTGTTGAATATTTTAAAAGACAATTAAGAGGTAATATTTCAACCTTTCTGAAATGCTAAGACTCACTAAGGGGCATCTTAATATCGTAACAGTTGGGTTTCCTAAGTGTGTACAGAGTAAATTGGTGTTACATTCTCCCCCGGAGCGTCGCGAGGTAGCTGGTAGATTAGGTTCCCAGTGAGAAGCAAATAATTAGTTCCGAGAGGAGGTGCAATAATTCTCCCCTTTCCTTGATTATAACTTTAATACCCTGATCCCCAGGCCGTTCGGTATCTCGGGATTTTGAACGACGTTATCGCCAAATTGTGCTGGGCACTCCTTAGTAACCTGCGTGCCTAACTAACCTGACGAAAGTTTCTAATATAACTTGAACCAGGACTGTTAATTCAGGATCACTCATTGCATCCGTCCAATCCGTGCAAAAGCAAAAACCTGCTGTCCGTGAGCGTAGTTTTAACCTCTCTAAGCTTCAATAGCCGTAAAGCAGAGTGAAATGGATCCTTCCAAACGAAAGGTGAATTACCTAGTTTAGTTCAGAATCGATGTTATAAGCAAATATCAGGACATAGTTCCTTGGATGCTTGAAGAGGGCAACACAGAATCAAAAGAATCTCAAAAGATAATGAAGTGAATGAGGATTCATCTCCATTTTCCTAAGATTGGTACCCTCAAATAAGACTCGGGCCGTACCTAAATTTCCATGACTATAAAGGGTATATTTTTCATAATGCCTGATATCCAGTCTTACAGCCTAGTATCCACCTTCCATTCATACTACTTCCTTCTAGAGCCCTCCATTATGTACGAGAAACTGCTCTGATTTGGTTTACTACTGGAGACCAAATGGTGCCAATATAGGGAGTTCGGCATATGAACATATTAACATCGGAGATCGATTCAGCAGCTGATTTACTCACTTGTCCTACAACTTTCTTACTCGAATACAAATCCTACATTTTTACACTGAAAGATTTGTTCACTGTTCTTGAAATTATGCCACTAAAATGGACATAACTCACTTAACTTACAAGATAAACTCGAATGAGAGGATACCGTTGGGCTTATCATTTTTGTTACGTAAACTTTTGCTCAAGTCACGTCAAACATGTTTTTTCCCTCAAATTGAATTCCTGTCAATTTTTTAATTTTTTAATGGTGATTTGCTTCCAGTAAGAGTAAAGTGCTATTTGCTTTTTAACATGTTTAATGTTTTAGGGCTGGGGGTCATTCTGTGAATTCCGACACGCAAATCTGCAACGCTTATTTTTCTTAGTTACCACGGACCGATTTCTTAGTTACCACGTTATATCGGCTCCATTTGGGGTCTAGTTGTACCAAGATGGTCACTGATCAGCTGAGTGAGCTCCAAGGCCATTTTCTCTCCTGTTGAACGCAGGAAGCTGAAATTTGAGAAGCAGAGTCAATGGAGAATGCTGAAGGCGCCTGAGTGGTCACTGATCAGCTGAGTGATCGGCAATCTAATTTCTCCCTTGCGAGGGAAAAACATTAAACATGATTTAATGTTTTTCCCTCGCAAGGGAGAAATTGAACAGAGATTGTTTCGGTAGGTCATCGCAAAAACACATTCTGTGTTAAAATCACTCTGCTTGGACTCCCAATAGTGAAAAATGAATAAAAGTTGTTGAAAAAATTATTTTTAGTAAAGTGCTATTGCTATTTGCTTTTAGTAAAGTGCTACTTATGTTTCAAGTGCTATTCCTAGCATCTACCATAGGGAAGATTGGAACTGGTTCTGATGATTTCGCTCATGACTTCTTATTGCCTCACCCGCAATTTGTACCAAATTACCAACTGAAACATGAATGAGCTCCACGGTAAAAACATCAGCTTTCCATCGGTCTATTAAAATTTCAATCTAAAGCAGTTTTTGGTGAAAAAATTTCATGCATGAACGCGGAAAAACGAGAATGTTTTTAACGAAATCAGACTTGGGGGGTTGGGAAGGGGCGTTATCTTCTGCCCTCCCACCTTTCGACCAATCCCGGAGTCTCATGCCGGAATGCTGATTTCGTTAAACGAAACCCACGTTTAAAAAAAGTATGTTTGACGTGATTTACATTAAAAGTTTATGAAAAAAAACGCTGCAAATTATTACACAACGGTTTATTATTTTTTATTTTTCTACATAGATAACTCGTCTGCAAAACCACCAACCATCCAACATGAAGAAAAACATCGATCGCATTTCCTTTGGTCCAAAACGGATTACTGTGTGGTAATTTTTTTTTCTGTTGAGTGTTGTCCAACTTTACCCCAGATCGATCGCATAAGGACGCCCAAGTCTTACTGTGGGACGTCCTAAAAATCATAGATACTCTCGCCATAGCAATGTTTCATTAATTTGTAAATTGCTTCAACTCATATAAGTATTAGGTAGTTTAATCTGGACGCGCCTCCATTACTTTTGGCTCAAGTCAAATAATTGAGACTTTAGCGCCACTGTAGTGTAAACCATCATGTTTGAGCTGAAGCCAGTAGTATGAAATCAACCCATCACGTAGGTACCTACAACATTTGGAATGAAATTACTTAATGTTTTTACAAATAATTCTCATCTTCTCATTTATTCATTTTAATATTTAATTTTTACAAATTGAAAACAAGTCGCGATATATCGGTAAATATATTGATATTGACCAATAATATCGGTTCTCTATATCGATATATCAAACGTAATATATCGATATATCGTTGCCACCCCTAGACTTCTTGCTTCAACCCTTGAGTAGATTTTGGTTCCAAGCTGTTGGATGTCGAGACATTTACAACCTAGTATCGATTAAGCACCAAGGTATAATTTTTGAACCATTTCGATATAACCATGTTATGTCCTTATACTGAATGAAATGCACTCATACACAAAAATTGGATGTACCGGCTTTCACTTCTAGTCTCTTTGGTTTCAATAAACAATCACTCTTTGAGTATTTTCCTACCGTGTCAGTTGGAGAAAAAGGGGATGAGATTGAACAGCTGCGTACGCACATTTTCTCCGAGAGAATTTTCCAGTGTAGAATCACATCGGGAAAGCAAAGCCATCGGAGTCGGCCCGGGGATGGAGGATGGTGTTTGCCGAGACTCTGGCAAAGCGTACGAGAGGGGCGCCTTCTATCTCACTAGCAAGTGTTTGTAGAATCTGACGGCTCTCAAGATGGAAGGCTTAGAGAACCGCTCCAAGGGATAATCTCAGATATTCCCCTACCGGCATATCCTCATGTGGCGATTTCTCCCTCACGCTCTTCTTCGATACTCGTACCTACATTGATTTTTATGGAAATAGTTTTTCTTCTACGTTTTTCTCCACTGTTGTCAAATATAATGAAGAAGCACTGCAATGACAGGTGGACCTTTCAAAAGAGACCACATTGTATTTGGGACAAGCAAGTATTCTTGCTCCGCATTTCAAAATTCCAAGTTTCAGGAGACCATACTGCATTGCTTACATATTAGAAATTTGACAACCCAGCATGAAGCACTTCGGAATTACGAGTGTCATGCCTTCCTTACCAGTGTAGGCCACTCTGGATTGCTGATTTAGACATTTGCAGACCTTCTCCATTCTGTTCGTGCACAATTAAGTAATATGCTTCAAACGAGCCATTTGATCAAACGTTTGAAAAATTCTCGGATGGATTCAGGCAGCTCTTCTACGAACATCAAACAACTTTTCAAATTCCATTCTGGGTAAGTAAGGCAAAGCTCGAAATCGGTTCGAATACTAGTAGTAATAGGTACCTAATACTAGTAGTTAATTAGTTCGAATACTAGGTAATTAGTGCGTTTTGTTGGCTGAATCCTAAATATTTGGATATTGAAGTAATTGGAATATATTCCACAACATGTCCACCAAATAAATATATTCATTTTTTTTTAACATGAATATGTCTTTCAGCTTGGGGGTCAGTAGAAAAAAATTTTCAGGCCGAGTTCAGCAGAGTTGTCGCCTCCTGACGGATACCGCCTTGTGAAAAAATTTAAGTGGACTGCTAGAATCAGAGATGGGCGAATTCTTATTCATAAATACAATTAAGAATACAAATCATATCTGCGATTTTATGATTATGAATACGAATATGAGACCACCCCCAGGTCCCGTATTTGTTTTACGATTTACACTGAAAATCACAATTTTTTCTCCTGATTTTCAGTGGAAATCGTAAAAAATACAATTTTTAGCGTAAATTACGTCTTAGTTTCTATACGGTTGGTCGTAGTGACCCGGGGGTGGTCTCATTCGATTCTGCGTGAAAAATCCTATAAAAATTGGTGAGCAATTCGAATTTTAGTTGATTATTTTGACAATTTTGGGGAATAAATAAGACCGAAATTCCGGTGGAAATCATAATTCTTTTATGATTTTCAGTGGAAATCGTAAAAAGATACGATTTTTAGCGTAAATTACGTCGTAGTTTCTATAAAGTTGGTCGTAGCGTAGTCACATTCGATTCTGCGTGAAAAATCCTATAAGAATTTGTGAACGTTTCGAATTTTGATCGATTATTTTGACAATGTTAGGCCATAAATATGTCAAGAGTTCGGGAGAAAATCATGAAAAAAATTATGGTTTTCAGGGGAAATCTTTTTTAAAAAAATCGATTTTTTTGGAAATCATAGAAAAAATTATAAAATCGTATTCAAAATTCGAATAAGGGGGAAAATCGTATTCAAAGTGTGAATATGATTGTATTCGTAGTCATATTCATATCTTTTTCGTATTCATAATCATAAAATCGCAGATATGATTTGTATCCTTAATCGTATTTATGAATACCTAAGAATTCGCCCATCTCTAGGTAGAATAATTAGTCTGGGAGACCGGGGGTCGATTCCACGCCGTGACATCAACATTTTTTGTAATTTAATAAATTATTACGTTGTTTTCTATCTCTGCCTACATCTTCCTACGTTTATTTCAAGAATTAACCTTCCTATAATTTATTTCTTAATGGAGGAATTATTTCGATTTGTCCATGATCTATTGTTTTTTCCATCACGGGATAAATTATATGAAGGTTGTTTTTGAAATGAAAGGATAAAGATTTTCACAATGAATTGAAGAGGAAAGTACTTCTGGTACTTCCGGCTCCTTAATCACACGATATTTTGAAAACAAAGAAATTAGAGGATACATGGAAGTGCCAAAACAATCAAAATTGTGCTGTAACTTTGGCCCCCATAATTTCTAGGTCTGCGGTACAATAAGATTTTTCTCGTTTCAGAGTTCCGAGCATAGCATAACTACCCAAAACCATGGTCCCATTTTGAGGGTATCTTCAGTATTTGAGCTGGTAAGTCCCTAGACGGACCTTAATTTCAACGACATCAGACACGTGGTGTAAAAAATTGTATTATCCTGAAACATGAATTTTCTCAAATTTGGGTGGAAGGTACTTTGAAGCAAATCCTAATATGTTGTTCTCGATTTGATTTCATCGCAATCCAGTCAGTTGGAGCTGTGGTACAAGTGAGAGAGTGAAAAATCATCTACTAAGTCGAGATCAACATCACCATTTTGATGTTTATCAATCCCGAAAACGAGGTTTCCTATCAAGAATTACTACCGCTTCATATAAACAAATCAAAAAAGTTTTGCATTGAAATATGGACAGGAAAAATTTGGGGCTTGGATTTTTGAAAAGTGTATCTGATCACCCATTAGAAACAACGGAGAAACTTTATTTGGATAATCTTGTTTATTTTATTTTTTATTTTTTAATTTTCTTAGAGAAAAAAATCACTTCGGTGGTCTGTATTAGCCTCCCTGACCCTAAGTAAGGCTTGTACACGAACAGGCATGCGTATAATCAAGTGGTTGATGGCATTTTGATCTAGATTCCTCCACTCTTCAACAGCAGCTGCCCGTAACTCCTGTACAGCGGTGGGAACATTCGGTCGGCTTTGTACTGCCCTGTGGAGCATATCCCAAGCGTGCTCGATCGGATTCATGTCGGGAGAGGAAGGTGGCCACTCCATCCTTCCAATACTTGCCTCGTGTACGTACTCTTCCACAGCCCTTTCCCGGCGACAAAACGTTTCGACTCATCATAAAGGTGCACGTGGAGAGATTTACTGTACAAACTAAAGACGTTGAGCCCAAGTCAATAGCTCTCGTTTTTCAGGATTAACGATTGATCATGTTCCGGTGTATCTATCTGAATTTATTCAACTTTTTCCTTATGGCCTGGCACTCATTATTAGGTCTGACACTCATTAGGTCAAAAGGCTCTCTCAGCCAACAACAAACCTGTTGGACGATATTCCTAGTGTTTTTTGCTTCCGAGTCTACCAAGGTAGCGGAAGCTTTGTTTTCACTTTTCAAGGACGAGAAAAAAGTTCTCCAAAATCAAAATTTTAACTCGCGTTTTGCGTTTTAGACCTTTCTGAACAATTTTGGTTCCGTGTCTGTGTGTGTGTCTGTCTGTGTGTCTGTCTGTCTGCCATGAATTCCTTGAAAAGCGCATATCTATACGAAGTTATTGTCCGATTTCTATGAAATTTTCAGGGATTGTGCAGGTTGGTGTGTAGACGGTCCCCTATGAAAATCATCATCCCCGGACTGATAGTAGCCGCTGCGCATGCGCAAACGTGAATTCCTTGTAGCAGCCCTAACTTCCACATTTTCCATCCGATTTCAATGAAATTTTCAGGGATGTTACAGATTAGTATTTAGATGGTCCCCTATGAAAATTAGTACCTTCGGACTGATAGTAGCCACTTCGCATGCGCAAAGGTGAATTTCCTCGTAACGGCCATAACTTCTACATTTTCCACCCGATTTCGATGAAATTCTCAGGGATTTTGCGGATTAGGTTGTAGATGGTCCCCTATGAAGATCATCACCCCCGGACTGATAGTAGCCGCTGCGCATGCGCAAACGTGAATTCCTTGTAGCAGCCATAACTTCCACATTTTCCACCCGATTTCGATGACATTTTTAGGGATTAGGTTGAAGATGGTCCCCAATGAAAATCAAGGCCTTAAAATTTACAGAAGCCTCTGCGCATGCGCAAACGTAAAATTATTGTAATAGCCATAACATTTACATTTTTCATCCGAATTTGATTAAATTTTCTAGGATTGTCCAGATTAGCGTGTAGATGGTCCCCTATGAGGGTAGTGAAAGGTACTTAAAGATTGGTGTTTTGAGATTAACTACTATGCATCGGATCATCTATATAATCGGGTTATGGATACGAGGAAGCTATTTTTTTTGCAATTTTTATAAAAGTGAGTTAATTTAAGAACATTTTTTTTAAATAAAGAAAATTATCCAAATAAAGTTTTTTTGTTGTTTCAATCTGGTGAAGAGATACACTTTAAAAAATCCAAACCCAAAATTTTTTCTGTGCATATTTCTGAATGAATCAGGTTGATGCAAAACTTTTTTTGATGTGTGTAATTAGATTTAACATTTTAACACTTAGTATCGCTGTAAGTCCATGGAATTCCAAGTTCTACCCTCCTCTAGTCACAGACATATGGCTACTTTGAAAATTCTTCCAGTCGTTCAGAAAATTAGGATTATCGTGGTTATTCGCATACTCATATATTCACTGCTAATGTTAACTATCAAGGCAGGAGTAAAGTTCCAAAAAGCCGTTAGTGGGGCCGAACTACCCCGTTCTAACACCCCAAGGAGGTCTGGCTGGTCTGAAAGTGATATTTACTCGTTAATGACTCTGTTGAACCTCAAAGTTTATCTTTATGGGAAACTCGTAATTGGAAACTAATGTCGAGCAGTAAATCCCAAGTTTTTCCCGAGACCGCAAAGTAAAATGCATCACCCACCTAGGAAACTATCTCATAAGTTTGGCAGCGCGCCTGGCTCCCGCCGCGGCCTCTCAGACCTGAGATGCTCCAGCTTTTTCTATAATCTGCTTCCCTTATTGGTATTTCCTTCGATTCTTTTGCACGAAGGAAGTTTGTGGCAGAGATGAAAGGAAACTTGTTTATTTGAAAAATATTCAACTAACCTGGGCACTAGGAATGTGATTAAATTGAAGGAACGTTCAGAATTTAAACATTGAAATAAGATAGTTCTAAAGAGCAGTCAAGAACTACCATTTTTTTTATATCGACGGGTTTGTTTTGAATATTAATATTGAAAAATATTGTTTGGTTTATTATGTTCAATGAAGAAACTTTGAAATCGAGCAAGGAAAACAAATTGTAACTACTCTCAAAATTTAATGGTTCACTTTCCAGGGTATGAAATCCAAAACGCTGCAAATTATTACACAATGGTTTATTATTTTTCTATATAGATCACTCGTCTACAAAATCACCAACCATCCAATATGAAGGAAAAAAAAAAAAAAAAATCAAAATCACCAACCATCGATCGCATTTTGGTCAGCTCCAATTTGAACGGAGATTAGGCCTCTTTTGCGATTCACACTCATGTTTTGATTTATATATATATATTTCAATATAAACCCTTAAATTTTCGTAGGGAGCGAACGGTTTGTCCTACAGAGCTCCGCGTGGTCTCAAAAAATTCCAAAAATTCTATAGAATCTTAAATTGAAGGAAAAACAATACCTTCATATCAAATTTGTTTGAGTTAGGGCGTTTTCAAAATTTCAAAATTGATTTTGGAACCCTTAGAAGTGACCTACATCAACCAAAAACTTCGGGACACAACTAGACCCCAAATGGAGCCTACATACCAAATTTCATCAAAATCGGTCAATGTTAAGTGGCAAAAGTGCCGCGTACGGCGGACGGACGGCCAAATTTTTATTCGATTTTCGTATTCTACGTACCTTGAAACGTAAACCATCAAATTTTGAGGAGGTTTTAATATTTTTTTTTCTTGGTCGATTCCAAAGGTTCATTATTGAAAATAATAAACCAAAATCTAATAAAATTGTTATTGTACGTCCGCCATAAGCGTAAGTCGTACGCCTTACGCGACACTTTGCCCAGTTTCCATAGACAGGTTTTGATGAAATTTGGTATATCGACTCCAATTGGGGTCTAGTTGTGCCCCGACGCTTTTGGTTATTGTTAGTCACTTTTAAGGGGCAAAAAGAGGAGGAAAACATTTTCAAAGCGCCCTAGATCGAAAACTTTCGAATCACAGGTATTGTATTTCATTAATTGTAATAGCGGCGTTTATCAAGAATTTTTTGATACAACCCAGAGCTCTGCGGGACCAACCGTTTGCTTGATTATTAGGTTTTAGTTTAGATTAAAACATACTCACCATATTTCTGATGCTGTGGTTTTTAAAATGATTTTTCCCTTCTAATTAACTTCTAACTTCTAAAAACATCTATATTTGTTACATCTGGAGGGTGCTGCACAGGTACCTCTAACATATGGGAATTGACAGCTTCGAATCACTCAAAGACAAGTTTCTGAATGATCCTTGTACATCCTGGGTACATCAATGCCTCCTGCCAGGTGCAGGCCAGCTCCTCTCCAACCTCGTTTTCGTTAACAACAGTATATATTTTCATTCATCCGCCTTCATCTTCGACCAATTCAAAACCCTAAAACTTCCAAAATTCAAGATTGTGTCGGTGCACAGAGTCAAGTATCCAACGGTAGTCAGACATTTATCTACATAGAAAGGACAATCTCCTCCCGAAGAGCTCCAAGCCTTGATACTACATTGGGAAGCAGCAACTGCCAAAGTATCTTTTATTACCAACTTTCTCGAATTTCCTAGTGCAATCACATTCCAGTAACAAAGTCTCACTTGCAAACTGTTTGAAGTATTCTACCTTGGGGAGAGGTCAATTAGTGGGTTGAGCCCCACCAATCACTATCACTTTCATTTTCACAAATACTAGTGCGCTCTGGGCATCAACACAAACCAAATTTAAATTCAGAGTTTGCACGTGTTTCGAACAGATTCGTACCGTTCAATGTTGACTGTTGTTAGTTTCTCAGTCATGTTGAAGAGTCAACCAGCGCAGCCAATTCAGCTTACGTTTTTAACTGTTTCTAACATTATTAAGTGACATAAAACTTGAAAAACTTAACGAGGGTGTTTAATCGAAATTTGATTTTAAAACTGCAGAATCCGATCACATCAAAATACCCCAATGCCTATGCAATGTCTAGAAAAATTAGTAGGTACATAGTTACTCACGTTCAGTTCTTTTTTTATCTTCATAGCGACTCACCTACAACAAGAAAAATCTGATGAATAACGAAAAATTAAATTTTTCTTCTAACAACAAAATTTCATAGGAGATTAATGACAAATGCTGGGGTAGGGGCTGAAAAGATTAAGACAAATGAAATATTGTAGGATGGTTGAAATTATCTTGACTTTATACAACTTGATCCGATTTTATATCTAAGAAATAATGTCGGAAGGAAATTATTGAAAGTCATAATGCGTTTACGCAAGGTAAACTATCAGTTTGTTATTGTTATTTTCATTTGTGAACATAACGTTATTGTTTCACATAGTATAAAGAAGTTATTCATTATCCCTTTGCCTAGCGTTTTATGTACATTATTTGTCCACTACAGCTGCTATAAGTCATTCATCAAACGATCACGATATACGAGTAGGTACCAGGGGGTCCGGTGATAGCCATGGTCGCTGGGGTGAGCGTTGTTTGGCGGTGGAATTCGGACCGACTTCTGCGAGGGTCGTGGGTTCAAGGCTTATCGCGGGGCTCTCATCGCCCCCCTCGTCGCGACCCAGGGCGGTGAGGCAATGGGAAGCCATGAGCGAAATCATCACTACACTTGGCTTCATATTCTGTGGGGGATACACGGGTAATGGGCTAACACCTAAAAAACAAATGAATTATTACAATTCAGTGGTAACACCATGCTATAAGATGAAACTATCATGAACATAAAAATTAACTAATTATAAACTATTATAACAAGCTGGTTAAAAAAGTTATTACAATATTTGAACAACGTGAAGGCTTTGTATGCGGTCTATCAAAAAATTAGATAAAAAGGGCATCTAGTATGAAACTTGACCTTAATACATGTATTTCACCAACAAACAGATTAGTAACTGGAACTTGGGCGAGTTCTAATCAAGAGTAGCTAGGTATCATTTTGTCAACCGAATAGTTGACTGCTTATAGGATTAAAGTAGGGAGCTAATGTGAGGTAGATTAAGAGATAGTGCTGTTAGCTGTAGACGAAGGGGGAAGAATTGAAAACTACGCCTTATCTTCCAACAGCCAAAACCAAAAAGGTTTATTAGAGAAAAAAAAACAAACAAAGTCTATCACCTACCTACTGTGAGCTCCCGCTCACTGAAACACCATCATCAGTGGCGGAGCGAGGTTAAGTTAGCCTCCCTCCTGAGACTCCCTAGACAAGCAGGACGCCACCTCCAGCAGAGCGTCCAACTCCCCGACGAGGAGAGACAGCTGTCTTCCTCGTCCAGCCAATCAGAACCCTCCACGAACAACACCTTAGTGGAGGGGAGGGGAGTCACACCGGAAATTCCAGTGAGTTCAACGGCTTCGCTACAGTCCAGTTTCAAACCTCAGACAGATTGGTAGCCGCAAGCCCTGCCCACTATCAACTCTGCTCTTTCCCCCCAGTCTCACCTTGTGCGCACAGTTATATCCACAAAGTCCACAAACTTTCAACCCTCGTATTCGCCATGAAGACCCTGCTGCTCCAGCGAAAACGACCCTCAACACCATCGCCATGAATCTGCGCAGAATTCCTTCGGGCCCTGTCAGAGTGAGTGCACAAACCTAACATACTAAATCTTTGGCCAAAGTAGTGCTGTGATAGAGTAAAAGTACTAGTAAATGTAAGACACGAAAACGATACAAAACTTAACTATAAACCTGAACTGCCTCTTTGATGATGATAATGGAACTTGAATACTGATAAATTTGAATGGAAATGATTTTGTAAAGAAACACACGGAACTTGTACAAACCATATTTATTTTGTGACTATTTCATGTTGATTTTGATTCGCCCTTCAGGCTTAACTTTTCTTTTGTGCTTCACACATTAACAAACGTTCCTGTAATAAAACCAAAGCTATTAGTTGTAACCTTGTAGTTTTTCTTGACTTTCCCTGGTTCAGATAACTTAGTACGAGGAACGTGCATCGACACACCTCAGGTTCATTTTGCAAAATCCCTTCAGGATCATCTATTAAGCCCCTCAGGCCAGACACATTTGTGATCTGTTTCGATTTCATGCGCCCTTCAGGCTAACACAGTTTCGACACAACATCGCCACAGAGCTTCAAAATTGTCTACGCCTCGCCACAGGTAATTATATTCACGCTACCCTTTAACTTAAAACTAGTCATAAGTGTTTTGGTATTTGCCTTTTCTCTTCCCCCACAGAACTCTTGCCAAAGTTGTTCAACGATTAACAACATAGTCGTAACTCGTTGAACGATACGCTCATACCTTGGTGTCAGCGGTAGGTTTAACCCCCTCCCTCTGTCCACAACGTGTGAGCACACAACAGCTTACACTACCTACTGAGCTCTGGAAAATAGAAGGTAATGTTATACAATTACCACAAACTGTGGTTTTGCTGCCTCCCTTGGTTGTCCTTGTGGTGAGCTGGAGTTGTGATATTGGTAGGTAGGGAGTAGATCCACTGAGTAGATCATCACACTAATTTGAAGAGCACTTCTTTCAAACAGAGAATTAGCAACTTCAAAACTGAGATGAACAGTAGGTATTGGTTTCTCAAAACAGAGAATTATTGAATTTGTGATGTAGGCCACTGTGAATCACAGGAAGGATGGCTTGGTTCTGGTCCACTAGGCAGAAGTAGAGAGTGCAGGTCCAGCAGGTTAGGTCTTGTAGGGAGACATGAGAAGTAGCTGGTGGTCCTGAGATAAAGTTAATCCCCACGGGAGATTATTGTCCTCTGGAGGGCACTACACTTCACAACACTCTTATTGCTGTCTTTCAGGCCTGTTTCATAATTTTTTACAGGTAAGTAACTACCTACCTACATTTTAGTATTGATAATTTAAGTAATCAATTGTAGTTTAGTTATAAATTTTAGTTCTATATAGATCAGTTGGTTGATACGAATAAAATCACTCGCGATGAGATTGTGGAAAACCATTTTAATTAACAAACATATTGTTTAGTAATGCATGCATTCCAGGGGACGTCCCATTGGATAAGCATTAGATCAGTTTAACCAGTTGTTAAGTGATAAAACTGTTTCACTCGATGTAATTTATTTATTACTTTAGGCAAGAAATACTGACCCCCCCCCCCCCAATTATCCACCTCAACATTTCTAGCGGCATGGGAGCCTCGAATCTGAAGAGCATTTTAAAATCCATGATCTACGATACCCAACATGCGAATTCGAGTTACCCCCCCCCCCCCCATCGTCAACACCACCAGTGGTGCCGGTCTGGCACCAAAGCGGAAATACGTCGTAACATTGAACTTTCATCTATTAGTTTTAGTAGGCAGTCCGTCGAAGTTCACATCCGTATTCAAGGTGAAACACAAAAAAAAAAACACGAAATAAGCGGTTTATGGCATCATGGCACCATGGTGGCACCACTATTAGTTCCATGGTGGTACAGAGAATAATTCATGAAAATCCGGAGGTATAATGAGAATTTTTCCTCAATTTCAAAGCTTGGGTACAATTAGTAAGCAGTAAAGGAACCGAAATATTGAAAAATCGGATATTTTGTGAATATTATCCCCCACTCACCCCCTCCCCTTGCGAATTTTGGTACTCTGGTAAAATCATGTACAACTCGGAAGTTATTTGAGTCAATCAGAAAAAGAAACACGCAAATCGGTTGGAAATTGAGGCCTGGGCAGAGTTTACAAGATTATGCACGCAAACGCACGTTTTTTAAGCATTAACCCCCCCTTTCCCCCTCCTAAAAAGCAAAATCCAAAATTTCGGCGCCGTAGTGCACAACTAGATAGTTTTCCGCGACGAACAAAAAAAGAACCAGGAAAATCGGTTGAGAACTAAGGCCTGTGCAGAGTACACAAGATTTTGTTACACACACATACACACACACACACACACACACACACACTCACACACACACAGACATATACCTATGGTTTTTTCGCGGATTTGGATTCAGAATGGTCTAAAACGGATTACTGTGTGGTTATTTTTTTTTTCTGTTGAGTGTTGTCCTCCTTCACCCCAGATCGATCGCATAAGGACGCCCAAGTCTTACTGTGGGACGTCCTAAAAACGGAGTTTAGTAGAAAGTTGTCTATTTCCACGAAAATAATGAGTTACAAGTTAAATCGATTTCGACGGTTAATTCATCATCAGTAACAAACAATAATCAATAACCAATCCCTTTCACTTGTGACTATATAAGCTATGCTCTCTGTGTTGTACCTTCAATTATTGTTTGTTACTGATGATGACCTAAGCGTCGAAATCGATTTAAATTGTAACTCATTATTTTCGTGGAAATAGACAACCTTCTACTCAACTCCATTTTTAATAGATTAGTTAGTTTTATTATTAGTTAGTTTTAATATTAGATTAGTTATATTTATTAAGTTAGATTTAAGTTTTAGTTTTCAAGTTAATTCAACTATTTGTATTAATAATTATTATTAAGTAGCTATAAATTGTAGTTTTGTAGTTTTGGATTTAAGTGGCCAAAACAAGTGCAGATGTAACAATGTCCTTCAACATTGAGTGCGAGGTTGCGAAACTGCAACGATTGATAGAGGCCTAAAAGACAACAAAGCGCCTGGGGCAGATGGTCTTCCTGCAGAGCTCCTCAAATGTGGTGGCCAAGAACTGGCCAAAGCTCTTCACAATATAATCAGGGGAATCTGGGAATCAGATACAATCCCAAATGATTGGTATGACACGATTATATGTCCGATCCACAAGAAGGGCGATGTGCACGAGTGTAAAAACTACAGAGGAATATCCCTACTAGCAAGTGCCTACAAGGTATTTTCAAGGATCCTATTTCTCAGGCTCCTGCCCTTCGCTGAAAGGGAAATAGGGAAGTATCAGGCAGGTTTCATGAAAGGCAAGGCGACAACAGACCAGATTTTCACCCTGCGGGTAATGCTGGAAAAGTCTCGTGAATATAATATCCAGATCCATCATCTATTTGTGGACTTCCGAGCGGCATATGACACCATCAGGAGGGCTGAACTGTACAAGGTACTGCTAGGGATGAATGTCCCAGGAAAGCTTGTGCGCCTTATCCAAGTCACAATGGAGTCCGTCAAATGTTACGTGCGAATTGGTGGTGATCTGTCTGACCCCTTCTCAACAACTAGTGGTCTACGGCAGGGAGATAGCCTGGCCTGCCTATTATTCAATTTTGCTCTTGAAGGCGCCATTAGAGCATCTGGTATACAGGTAGGTGGTACGATTTTCAACCACACGGCACAACTCCTAGGCTATGCCGATGACATTGACGTGGTTGGCAGGACATTTAGTGCCATGTCCAATGCATTTTCGGACCTCCAGAGGGCGGCAGCACAGTTTGGACTGGAGGTAAACCAGTCAAAGACCAAATATATGACCACTAATGCTAAAGGAAGAGTACCTTACCATATACAAGTGAATGAATGCACGATTGAGACAGTGAAGGAATTCGTATACCTGGGATCTCTCGTGAATAGTGATAATGATATGCAGGCGGAGGTGCATCGCAGGATACAGTCAGCGAACCGAAGCTACTTTGGATTAGTTCCGCAGCTAAAAAGCAGGGTAATATCTCGGGCTACCAAGATACGGCTGTACAAGACCTTAATCAAGCCAGTCCTGACATATGGGTCGGAGTCCTGGACGTTAACCAGAGCCCTCGAAGAAGAGCTCCGTCGTTTTGAAAGGAAGGTGCTCAGGCGAATTCTGGGAGCGGTATTTGATCCTGAGGAGCTCGTGTGGCGACAACGAACGAATCAAGAGGTCATGGAGCTATACGGAGACTGGGACGTCGTTCGGTTCATCAGGGTGGGAAGGCTACGATGGGCTGGATATGTTGCCAGGATGGGCCCGGAGGAAATACCAAGGAGAATTATAGACGAAAGAATATATGGCAAAAGACGGCCCGGGCGGCCTAGACTACGCTGGGTGGATGGTGTGGCGGCGGATGCACGCTCCATTTTGGGTGTTCGAGACTGGAAAGCTGCAGCAGTTGATAGGGACGACTGGCGGATCTCACTAAGGGAGGCCCTGACCCCTCGCGGGTTGTAGCGCCAAAAGAAGAAGAAGAAGAACGATTGATAGAGTGCCTTACTGATAGCATTGGTGAAGATAGGTAACTATTTAACCGTTTAATTTTTAAATAAGGGAACGGAATTCCAGATCCAAGTAAGAATTTTAGTTGTACAGAAGAACAACCATAATGGACATGCAGTGGGCGCATCCCAGTTCCCTCTTATCCCATCCCGTGATAAGAGGAAAAAATATAGTGTTCAGCGCTCAGACGGCCATTGTGAAAACTAGAAACCAATAGAACATTAAATTAGAATATTCTGATTATAAGTTTAGTACTATTCATCCGACGCGATATAACTTAATTTCTCTTATGCAATAGTTCGTTTATTCGTAGATTCGATTAGAGAGCAAATTATGCTAATGCCACAATTAACGTTGGTAACATAAACTTGAGTTGTAGTGGTGAGCTGATGGATCCTCGAATACAATCGTGAATGGAATAATAAAGGGGCCTCACGGCACGTAGTAAATGTTAACTCGATACAACTCTCGTTGTGTCAGGCGGACGACCGTGGTTTTCCTTCAAATAGAATTCAAGGAAAGAGAGATAGCTATAAAATTGCATTAGCGGGCAGTGAGAAAAGCTGCAGCGTGAGAGAAGAAGAAAGCAGGCGAGAGGAAGGAGAAATTCATTGCGAATTCAGGGAGCATAGCTAGCAATCGCCGCAGAGCGTCTATCCACAACGGTCGGGTTATCCCATCACATCGAGCTTCTGCCTTGGTCTCGTACCATGCTATACCCCTTAACTTCCCTTGTTGCTTTCAAAGCTACTCCCTCTCTTGAGAATCCTTTCCTTACCTCTTTTTCTATCATTTTATCCGTTTGTTTAGAACACATAGTTTTACATAATTCAACCAGTTTCGTTCTCTCGGAACCACACGCTTGGACTTGTCATGGTCGAGGTTTGATACATTGAATTCCAGCAATGAACAATGACCAATTCAGTTTTAGATCGTTTAGCGGTGTCATCATGGAACCGCTGATGGTTGCCACACATACACAGGTGTGGCAACCATTTGGTGGTGACAGCACAGGTGTGGCAACCATCAGACCACACAGGTGTGGTATGATCGTGGGGAACGATTGATGAACTTTAGAATCGGGAAGTATTAATTTACGTGTTGTTCAAATCGACTCGGGTTTAAATCCTCTTCTTAATTAAAAGGGGAAACGTTGGTTTTAGTTTTATTATTCATTAGCGACAGTTTCGCTGGCAAACTCTCCTGCATCTTCAGGCTTTAAATTTGGTTTATTATTTTCAATAAAATTTTCTATATTTCCGTACTTGTTGTTGTTGTTTACCTACAAATTTTTTTGTTTGTATCCATGTGAAAAATATCAAAGTTTTTCTTGTCATTTTTCTGTGAAAGATTCCCCTGATATCTTCTTATTAGTACTTTGGCTGGCGATCTATTCTTCAGTTGCGTTGGTGTATTCAAAGCTTCTACCCTTTGCACCCAGTAACTTGCTTCACGCCTTTTCAACGGTGGTGTGATTCACCCTTTCTGGAACATCTAATTGATGCACCATTAAACCACCCAACGTGAACCCAAATTATTTCCACCGAATTTAATTAAGTTCTTATACACTCCATAAGAACGGTAACAAAATTCAAATTCATTTGAACCGACCAACACTCTTATAATACGATTGAAAATTACGTGATTTGAGGTGACATAGTTGTTAGTCTACCGATAAACATAATTTTGTATCATTAGATACACATACTCAACATAAAAAATACATCATACACCTGTAGGTAACATAAAGAGAGGAGAATCAGCAGACATGGCCACAGCAACGCTTCTCAAGAAGCTGGCTTTCCTGACGGTCCTGGGAACCATGGATTGCTGGAAGATATTTTTGACGGTCAAGAACTTCGTGAAAACTTTCAATAAAGCCGAGATGAACAATCAAATGACGTCCATGAATAAAATGGTCGACGGAATACCAAAAATCACTCTTGTGAGGTCTCAAGTTGGCCTTGCTAACTTCATCGATATATGCGTCATCCTCTTCATAATGTTGGTCAGGTTGTTCAGGATTGCGTTTAGAACGAGCGAACTTATATACAGCGAATGGCAGGATGAAGACAAGCCAGACCATGAAATTCTCCTTTTGTACATGTTTCAAGAGACTGCCATGAACATACTTCCCATTCTTCTGTTCAGATTTTTCAGTGCAGTCTTGCAAGATGGTCAACATATTCGGCGAAAAGTTGTGTGGCTAAAAGACTGCCTAGAGATTATTTTTGTCATCAGTTGGATCACGATTTTATCAGGTTTAGTTAACAATGATGTTCTCGACCCGTGGATTTTCTTCGCAACTGGAGTAATTATAACACTCCAAGGTATCTATTTTATTCTTATATCGTAACAAAAAAATTGAAGAAACATTATGAAGTGGAGCAGAATGCCAGCAACCGTCCAAGCTCAGGTTGTTGCCGTAATATGATTAATCAAACTATTTTTTTTAGGACGTCCCACAGTAAGACTTGGGCGTCCTTATGCGATCGATCTGGGGTGAAGTTGGACAACACTCAACAGAAAAAAAAAATAACCACACAGTAATCCGTTTTAGACCATTCTGAATCCAAATCCGCGAAAAAAACCATAGGTGTATGTCTGTGTGTGTGTGTGTGTGTGTGTGTGTGTGTATGTGTGTGTGTGTGTGTGTGTGTGACAAAATCTTGTGTACTCTGCCCAGGCCTTAGTTCTCAACCGATTTTCCTGGTTCTTTTTTTGTTCGTCGCGGAAAACTATCTAGTTGTGCACTACGTCGCCGGAATTTCGAATTTTGCCTTTTAAGGGGAGGAAAGGGGGGGTTAATGCTCGAAAAACGTGCGTTTTTGGGCATAATCTTGTGTACTCTGCCCAGGCCTTAGTTCTCAAACGATTTTCGTGGTTCTTTTTTCGTTTGACGCGGAAAACTATCTAGTTGTGCACTACGGCGCCGGAATTTTGGATTTTGCTTTTTAAGAGGGGGAAAGGGGGGGTTAATGCTTAAAAAACGTGCGTTTGCGTGCGTAATCTTGTAAACTCTGCCCAGGCCTCAATTTCCAACCGATTTGCGTGTTTCTTTTTTTGTTTGACTCAAATAACTTCCGAGTTGTACATCATTTTACCAGAGTACCAAAATTCGCAAGGGGAGGGGGTGAGTGGGGAATAATATTCACAAAATATCCGATTTTTCAATATTTCGGTTCCTTTACTGTTTACTAATTGTACCCAAGCTTTGAAATTGAGGAAAAATTCTCATTATACCTCCAGATTTTCATGAATTATTCTCTGTACCACCATGGAACTAATAGTGGTGCCACCATGGTGCCAGGACATGGTGCCATGATGCCATAAACCGCTTATTTCGTGTTTTTTTTTTTTGTTTTTTTTTGTGTTTCACCTTGAATACGGATGTGAACTTCGACGGTCTGCCTACCAAAACTAACAGATGAAAGTTCAACGTTACGACGTATTTCCGCTTTCGTGCCAGACTGGCACCATTGTTGGCATTGGGGAGGTGGTGGGGGGGGGGGACTCGAATTCGCATGTTGGGTATCGTAGATCATGGATTTTAAAATGCTCTTCAGATTCGAGGCTCCCATGCCGCTAGAAATGTTAAGGTGGATAACGGTGGGGGGGGGGTCAGTATTTCTTGCCCAAAGTAATAAATAAATTACATCGAGTGAAACAGTTTTATCACTTAACAACTGGTTAAACTGATCTAATGCTTATCCAATGGGACGTCCCCTGGAATGCATGCATTACTAAACAATATGTTTTCAAAATAGAATACCATATTTTCCCTCATAATAACCCAAATTTTTCCTCACAAAACTTTTCTCAATTATTTACCATATTTTCGAAATCAGCATTAAATTTTCTGAAGGTAAAGTATCAGAAAAAACGTCTGCCAAGTTGGGTGGGCAGTATAGCTTCCTCACTCATTGTAACATGGACGTATAGAATCAGTTGGCGAAAAAATTATGATTCAGTTATTGAAGTTACAAGAGTTATTGAATACCAAATTATTAGCGGTCCACCGTCTAGGACCTAACCCACACAATCCCTGAAAATTTCATCGAAATCGGTTGAATAGTT
Source organism: Apolygus lucorum (assembly GCA_009739505.2). Lineage (NCBI taxonomy): Eukaryota > Metazoa > Arthropoda > Insecta > Hemiptera > Miridae > Apolygus > Apolygus lucorum. The sequence continues at coordinate 8,866,952 of CM019182.2, forward strand.
GCGGAGTTTTGGTTGTAACAATAAATTTAAAGTTCGCGCATGCGCAGCGGCTATTGCTTGACCAATTTGATTGAAACTTATAGGGTGTCTCTTAGAAGTTAGTCCCTAACTAACCTCCAAATTTGAGCAAAATCGGTTCATTAGAAACCGAGAAACCGAGGTCCCAGGAAATTCACGTTTGCGCATGCGCACTCGCTCCTATTGGTCCGAAGGTGCTGAAATTTATAGGGGACCGTCTAGGCCCTAACCCGCACAATCCCTGAAAATTTCATCAAAATCGGACCACAGGTTAGTATAGTTTTGCCCGGGACAAGGATTGACCACAGACAGACAGACAGACCGACAGACCGACAGACACGGAACCAAAATTGTTCGGGAAGCTCTAAAACGCAAAAAGCAAGTGGAAATTTTGATTTTGGAGGACATTTTTTTTTTCACTTCTTTCACGAATACAAAGCTTCCCTACCTTCGGTAGTGAGGAAGCAAAAACTTTTCAGTATGAAAAGTATCAAGAAAAGGGGACGGGCCTAGTGCACCCAGCTAGTAAATGTGGATTATTGGCTGACGAGGGAGCTATGTGCTACATCCACTTGGTAGAATACTCTCTCATCACCTAATTGCACTATACAGGGTGTCTACACTTTCGATGGGCATAACTCCAGGGTTCGATTCTACAAGGTATTTCCAACAAAAAATGTCACCTAGCAATTTTCTTTCAACCCACTCAAAATTCCTTTTTTTTCACTTTAAAGTTTTTCTTTGCGTTTTCGACCTTACGGCACTGTTATGGTCATAACTCCCTCATTTCTCCTGAAAATTCAAATCTGACTACACCGTTAGATAGAGCGTTAAATTCCTAAGCTACCTAATGAAAAATCAAAATATTTCAGCAATGAAATAGTTTCAAAAAATCAAGACAAAAAGCCAACTTTAAAAAATTTTCGAAACTTGACTTTCTTCGACTAAAGTTTTCACTCTAAATTCCTGCTCATTTCGATGGGCGCTCTTCGGGGAAAACATGCTCAAATTGTCAGCTTTCCAACGGTCTATTAATTTTTCTTTCTAACATTTGAAGTGGAAGAGTAAATGAAGTTTGAATGCCACTAAACGCGTGTTTTACAAGCAAATGGATTTGCTTGTAGTGTGCTTCCAGTGTTTTAAGCGGTTTATGGTCCCCCTCGACCTCAAGATGGCTTGACGATTTTGGTATCATTTCCTATGTAATTTTTTATGATGCATCCAATGGTGATACTTCCGAATGATTCCGACTGCTAGAAAGTGGATTTTTCGAAGAAAACCTTCGTTTTTCGTACATAAAATACGCATTATTCGTAGATATGGTTGTGAGCATGAAGTAACACCTTTGAACTCAACAAAAACACCGAATTTCTAGCTGATTGAAGTTTTTGTTGAGTTCAAAGGTGTTACTTCATGCTCACAACCATATCTACGAATAATGCGTATTTTATGTACGAAAAACGAAGGTTTTCTTCGAAAAATCCACTTTCTAGCAGTCGGAATCATTCGGAAGTATCACCATTGGATTCAGCAAAAAAAATTACATAGGAAATGATACCAAAATCGTCAAGCCATCTTGAGGTCGAGGGGGACGGACCATAAACCGCTTAAAACACTGGATTTGCTTGTAAAACACACGTTTTCTGGCATTCAAACTTCATTTACTCTTCCAATTTGAATGTTTAAAAGAAAAATTGATAGACTATTGAAAAGTTGACAATTTGAGCATGTTTTCCCCGAAGAGCACCCATCGAAATGGGCAGGGATTTAGAGTAAAAACTTTGGTCGAAGAAAGTCAAGTTTCGAAAATTTTTTAAAGTTGGCTTTTGACTTGATTTTTTGAAACTATTTTATTGCTGAAATATTTTGATTTTTCAGTAGGTATCTTAGGAATTTAACGCTCTTTCTAACGGTGTAGTCAGATTTTAATTTTCAGGAGAAATAAGGGAGTTATGACCATATCAGTGCCGTAAGGTCGAAAACGCGAAGAAAAACTTTAAAATGAAAAAAAAGGAATGTTGAGTGGGTTAAAAGAAAATTGCTAAGGGACACTTTTTGTTGGAAATACCTTTTAGAATCGAACCCTGAAGTTATGCCCATCGAAAGTGTAGACACCCTGTATACCACATATTTGAGGTACTATGCAGTTCTGACGATCTCCTATATCATAACCTACCCAACTATATTATGGTTGACGAGGAAGCTATGTGCTACACCCTCTTGATAGAATACCTAACTAACAGTACTAATATATCCCTCATATTTGGTACGAAAACTTACATTAATTGAGCATTCATAAACACGTTTGATACGGCTCATGGAGGTTATGAGCGAATAACCCACTATAATTTTCCCGTTTCTCTTCCTCCGCAGCACCTTTTAGTTATCGGAACCCCCCTCATATAGCATATCATTTTAAAGCTTACAATCAGACCTTCAATTTGAATATTCACAAATAGTCCGTCATCGACTCAGTCGGAAGTCTCAGGGCAAGAAGAGTGAACGCGGACCAATATTGCCGAAAACGGGAACCACGTTTTTCAACTTCATTCACTAATTTTCGATACTTTTAACAAAGCAAAATGAAATCTGTTTGAAACGGAACCACCACGAATACTGGTAGAACACATTTCAAAAAGAGTCTGACAGATTGGTACCAGAATAAAGAAATGCGAGGTGTCCATACAATAAAAAAAGTCTTCCCACGACAACCCGAATTGAGTACCTCCTCTTTCGCGCGCCTTCGGCGCGTTGAAGTCGGTAAGAAAGAGAACGGCTGGTGTCAAAATTCTCAGGATGAGGTGTACTTTCGATTAAAAATTTAAAATAAAATCACCCCTGGCAAACATATACGATTTTCCCAGGACGTGCTACCACCGAGCTAATTACTAGACCGGTAGTCTTACGAGTATAATCAACCCCAGAACCCGGACTAGTCTATTTTTCGTATTAGATTCCAATGCTACCTTAGTTTGTCGAATAGCAGTTGGTGGTGGAAAGTTACCCTCGAGGGAAATAAATAGCGTTGGACTGATATCATCAGGATCGATCTTCCCTCATCCACACTTCAGACACGGCAACAGACCAAAATGCAAGTTGATAGGATAACTTTGCCGCTATCTCAAAGAAAAAAATACTCATAACACTTCACAACTGAGGAAACAGGCTCATCTACGAAAATAAGGTTATAGTTGGGAACGGGTTATCTATTTACGGATTTGTCTTCCTTACCCCGCAAAGGAATTCGGTGATTACAAAAGTTACATTCATTCAAATCTTCTAACACAAGAAACACAGCAGGTACCACTGAGCAAAACTGGGCAGGCTTTGCCAGACCAAGACCACAAACTTAATTTACAAAGAAATCTTATGAAGGAGAAATGTTTTTGTCAGGAAGGTTTGAGGTCCTTCTGGACTTCAAAATGAATTCCTAGGGTAGAAAATTTTAGTAATTGTTCGCATTTTTGGAGTTCAAAGGTATGTATATGTTTTATCAGAGTGAGGATTGGCTGTAATGTATGTTCAAATAATTTTAAAAGTTATATCAAGTTGATTTTCCATCCATAATCGGCAATACTTTCTAATTCATAACTAATTACTCACTCATTATTATCGAGCGGTGCAGGTACGATATTGATCACTTTCTTCTGAAGAGGAGAACAAGAAATATGAAATCACGAATTGACATTCCAGCAAGTCATCACTTAGTGCCTCACAGGTATTGATAAAAGGTTCTTCAACTGTGTTTTAGTTCATGGTTGTTGGATTATGTGGCTTGCCATCGAAGACAATCTGTTCTACACGCAACTCGAAAACCAACCAGTCACTGATAAATTGAAAATATTATGGGATTTCAATACGAAAAACGTGAAGCTATCAAGTCGATTTAACTGGGAAGTCAATTACGTTGGAACTATAGGGGTTGAAAGTATACACTTGGATAGAAACGTGTTAGATTTATCACCGGAACATATTTCTGCTCTTGTCAGTACTGAACTTGGACAGTGGAAGTCCAAGTACTCTGTGTTGGGTTACACTATACCAGTGATACGAGCTGTAGCATTAGGAGGTTTACTCATGAAATCTTACAACAGCCCGATCGTGGGCGCTCTATTCGGATTCAAAGAGATCAAAGACCCGTCCATTCCCATGTTCATCGCTTACATCTGTATATGGCCTAGCATCCTGGATGTCATCAACTACGTCGATTCTTTGTTTTCCACCTTGACGGTCCTCCAGGGCGACCGATTGGCTCTGAAACGCCACACTCTCGAAGATCTAACGGCCGCTCTCTATCATGTTGCTGGAGCTACGGAGCATCACCCCATTTTTGACGGACTTTACTCCGCGTGGATGCTCGGCCGCCCAACTGTAGAAACGAGGATTTCACGAATGAATTATGCTGCTCGAACAATAACTCGTAATTAGCAATAACGGAATGGAAAATGTCAGCCTCAAAAATCGTATTTGTACATTGTTCTCCAAAAATTAAATCTTTATGCTACCTACATCAAATTTCTATTATTTCAAACAATCAGTTGCCGGTAGATATATACTACGAATGAATCACTATTGAATAATCGATTCTTTTAATAAGTTAGTATTTTAGATGAAGATTTTAGAAGACTACCTGTAGATTTATGTTCTACCTAAAGACGCTGGAATATTTAGAATGTTACCAAGCAGCTGAAGGCTACTCTGCAGAATTTCTGAGTGATGAAATGTTATGACCCTGAGCTGTCCATAATAGCTATAGTTGCTTGCTCATTTCCTTATTGTGCACCAATGTACTCTTGATCAATTAGTTACACAGAGCCCTCGGCTCACAGGGCAGTTCCCAGTTACAGGGAGCTGCTGAAGAGGTAGGAGAGAGGAGACCACAGGCCTGCAGCATCCTCCACTCAGCAACTACTACCCAACAACCCATTAACCGCAGGCGGCTGAGTGGATGGATGGGGTTAGCCCTCCCACCTTCCATCCAGGGAGTCTACTCTTCGACAACACCACCATTCCATACTTAGTTCCTAACCAGCTTTCCAACAGATATCATACCAACACCTCGTCACCTGTGGCCTGAATTTTTACTGCAGTGAGTGGTATTTGTCCCCAACCCCCTAAAGATGCCCAGTTGCCCCCCAACATTTTTGGAGTTGTCCTTCATCTTTAACATGCAGTGTTGTAATAATTGAACTTGTATTCGATAGATCACCTCGAATACGGTAATTGATGTGGTATATCGATTGTTGAACAAATATAATAGGTTCAAATATTCATCATGAAACCTTGCTGTTTTTAGTGTTTTATTCTTCCGCTTTCCCTATAATACACAACTATTTCACACAGCGTCATCCCCTCAAACTATTCGCCAGCCTGTGTCAAGATAGGACTCAACGCGATTGTTGTGCCGCCTCCATCAAATCCAGCCAGCCACGAATCTCCTGCAGGCACCCACCACGTGAGATACCAACCCTCCATCACCTTGCCCAATGAGGGTCAGCTGTGGCCGAGCGAGCAACGGCATGTGTCTCTGGAGACGAGACTCGGACCGGTTACAGGGACCGTGAGTTCGGGGCTCGCCTCGGGAGCATATTTTCGAGCAAGTCGGTCCAAGTTCCCCCTCGTCCCAACCCAGGGCGGTGTGGCCAATGGGGAGCCATGAGCGAAATCATCAGAACAAATTCTGATCTTCCCTTAGGAAGACAGTTGATGACGTCCGCGACGCCAGGAATGGCAGTCGGACAAAATCCAACCTGAAATGGCTTTGTACCTTACCTTACCTTGCCCAATGACCAGGTAGGCCCCCTTGACGGTACATTTTTGATTAAGTACATCCTATTAATTTGCCACCCAAGTTGAGTAAAGTAGAGTCGGTTGCATGCACTGCAATCAGATCGAGCCAAACTCAGTTTATCTGATAATTAACTAATAACTCTATTATTATCTGTTTTACTATTTCTACTAACATACATGTTTCCTTTCATGTATTTTGATCTCAAATGCTAGTCACAATTATTTTTTACCTATTAATTTTCTTGTTGTTCTTATTCTTTTTTGTTCTTTCCTTGTTCGTGTCTTAATTTTCATTCCTGACACGTTCATGTGCGATACAACTGCACTTAACACTTTCCAGAGTTATTTCTTACCAGTATCGCCTCACTTTGGTATGAGCTAGCACATCGAGTCAAGAAAATTAATCACACATAGTTGAGTCAGATTTATTGATGAGGCACAAAGGCACGCTCATCACACTATTACATTCTAGTTCCTTGTGTCACACCTTCAGCGAACATAAACACTCAAGATTCTTACGCTCTGTAATGAATTCATGACGAGAATCTATCGAGTATCACGTCGGTCATGTCGATAAATCCCATTTCTTGATCTTAATGAATTAGCCTTTAAGAAGGGCCATAAATCTTAGATACCAGCAATAAATCGATAGAAAAAATCGAATTGTCTGGAAAATGGCATTTGTTTATTGTTGGAGCATTCACGTAGCAGATTCTCATTTTCTTTGGAAATTCTTCTTCTCGAAGAGATTTTCGAATCCTGGTTCGTAGGGTCAAGTAACCATGCAGTGTACCAATAGTCCAAAGTTGGGTAATACTCAGTTGACTCGGAAAGGTAGTTGAGAGCAGTCGTCAGATCATCGATTTTGTGAAGTTCCAGAGCCTTTGGAGCACAGTCCAATGTGAGAATGTGAGGATCAGGCTTTTGTTTGAATATTGTTGATGATATGACTATCTCATGAGTACAGCATCTATTGCAGAACTTCTCGGGATCGGTAGGGCGTAATGAGGCAACGAATGCCTGTACTTCCACCAACCAAATTCAAAACCCGCTAAAGCAGATACGTGATCAACGAATAGAGCTGGAACCACCTTTTATCCACAAGCTTTACCGTAGTTCAACTTCAAGTGACCAGAAGTGAAGCCCTCTCTTCCAACTGTAAGGAGATTGTGAAATCTGGATTGTTGTTGTAGAGGTTATAAAAGAACAAACTTTCATCAATGGAGAGGACCACGTGATAGAATGAGAACGCTGAGAGCAAATAAGTCATCATCATACTGCTATTGTTTTTGATATTCAGGTAGTAAATCAAAGATGCAACTGAACTTCAAAAAATACCACAAGCCGTGGGTCCTGACTCCTCTTGGTTCAACTATCTACCACTAGACTACTCCAGCGCTCTAACTGCCGTCAATAGGGTGTGCGCCTGGAGGAAAAACTGTTTATTGTTATTTTTAATCTAAGGTAGACCTCATTCTGAGAATTTTGGTACCAACCGCGACCTTCTAGCGTGTGTAAATCTTTTCCTATGAATTTTTAAAGTTTCGACCGTTTATGACGTCACAGTGGGCTCGGGGGTCCCGCCCAGGCGAGAGGGGCGCGTGACGTCATAAACGGTCGAAACTTTGAAAAATCATAGGAACAGATCTACTCACGCTAGAAGGTCGCGGTTGGTGCCAAAATTCTCAGTATGTAGTCTACTTTCGATTAAAAATCTTTAAATAAATCAAGGAGCACCCCCTTTTCAACTCACTTTTTCCAAAATTTTTAAAATGTCCGGAGCTTTACACGTCGTTAACAGGGTCAGGTTGAGCAAAGAAGACGAATAAAAGAAGGCACCCACTGTAGTCGCCTAATTAGCCATGCAGCTTCAGCATAGATGAAGCGAAAACTCATTAATACAACAGGCTCTGCTTTTACCTCGGGGATAAGAACTAATAAAATGACACAGATCTAGAACTTTTCACTGTTATATTAACGGTGTACGGAACGATGGTATAATGGGGGAGCTGGAAACTTTAGTAGCACAGGCAAATTAGTCATTAAATCACGGTGTAGTATAAATTGGTGAAATTATCACATCATGGTGCATCCACCTTACATCGATTACCTAATAGTTTAGTTTGACCTAAATAAAATTTAGTAGCACAGGCAAATGAGTCATTGAATCACAGTATAATTTGAATTGGTGAAATTATCACATCATGGTGCATCCAGATTACATTGATTAACTGAAATTTAAAAACACAGGAACGAGAGGAGAGAAGAGAGCGTACAGCGATACCAGGAATAAGATAGCCGAGCGGTAGACGATTGACTCCTGTCAGGACCCAGTCTTGTAGAAAAAAAAAATCCTACTAATGATAATATTATTAGTAGCATGAAACTGTATGTATTGGTTACAAAAATTTGACACCCCATGATTTTAAAAAAATTGAACGAGGCATACCTTGAAGTTCCACCATTAACTCTAAGTTAGTGTGGGATTGTTACCATAACCTCTGCTCCCTGTCACAACGCAACAGGGTTTCCCTGGAGTGGGAGGCGGGGCATATTGGGGTAATGGGAAACGAGAATGCTGATGCGCTGGCCAGAAGAGGCTCACTGACTCCGTTCATTGGTCCAGAGCCGGCCGTCGGCATTCCCAAATCCTCCTTCAGGGCGACCATAAATCGGTGGGTCACAAACCAAACCACAAGAAGATGGTCAAACCTAGGAGGACATGCTCTAAGTAAGCGCATGGTGGCAAAACCTAACCCCAGCGCCTCTGAGGAGCTGCTGCGGCTAAGCCGCAGGGAAGTCAGGCTAGTGGTTGGTCTGGTAACAGGCTTCACCCCACTCCGATTCCAACTTAACCGCATTGGGGTGACGCAAGATACAACCCTATGCAGGCTTTGTGGTGAGGCTGAAGAAAAGGCCTCCCACATAATTTTTGATTGCCAAGCTCGACCAACCCGCAGGTTCCAACTCTTTGGGTCACCCACACCCATGGAGGCATTACCCTGCACTAACCTAGCCAAACCACTACTGGCCCTTACTAAAGGGCTGGGACTATTTGACTAGACAATAGAATCTGCGGAGAAGCACAATAAGCCACCAGGCTTCAGTGCTTTCGGGCTCCCCTCACCCTGATCCGCAGATTCAGGTACAATCTACAATCTACATACCTTGAAGTGCAATCTTCACGTCGACACCAAAATAAATCCACGAATCGAGTGTTCCGTTAGCAGCCATGGATGACCAAAACCAATATCCCACCAGCTTTTTCTGAGCAAAACATTGACCTTAGAATGTGGTGTCCGAACGAAAGAGTCAAAACTGCACCCCTTAACAGATAAACTGAACGACTTCACATGATGATACTAAATACAAAGTCTACAAATGGAGGAAAATTCGAATCAGCTGCTTGTTCGAGTTTACAAACTTTGGGATTCAAGGCCAACACAATCTTGAAGACTCTTTCGGATGACAAGCACCTTATAAACAGAAGATACCACATTTGCACAACAAACAGCACGAGCCACAATATCGCATGTTGGAATTCAATCCTCAAGTTTTCTCAGCGCTGTCACGTCAGGACTTGGGTTTTTGCAGAAGGTGTCTTCACGTATTCAAAGGTCATTGTTCCCAGGACCGTCAAGAAAGATCACTTCCCAAAGAGGTAGAGTTCGGTCCGAGTAATGATGCTTCAGTCCGATTTCCAAAATTTGAATTCTTTACTTTTGTGATGTGATTGGAGTGTGTTTTGAAATAGTTACGCCTCGTGATCTAACTCCATAACTTTGACAACAATGGCTAAGGTGATAGGTTATTCCATCCCTTCCAAGTTTGTTCTTCTGAAGGAGGTTCAAGTTTGGCAAAGATGCCTTCTTAAAAACCTAAAGAAACATGGATGTTGTGTATTCATATTTCGGAACATCAGCAATAACTTTGATGAGACCATTTTTCTTAGGATTGTCTAAAACGATCCTAGGACGTGATTTCATGATGTCAACTGATTCCCACCAGCTGAAGTCAATCTCCGAATCCTCGTCTGAACGCGCGGGCGTGCAAGTATCCACATGGAGTAAAAGCCGTCGTGTATGGGATAGTGTTCAGTTGAACCAGCAACGTGATACAGAGCTGCCGTCAGGTCAGCTAGTTTGTGATTTTTCAAAGCCGCCTTATCACCCCAGAGAATTGTCCAACAGGTTACCAGAGCATCGATATAGTTCAGAACGTCCATGGCGTACGGCCAAATCCACATGTAGGCAATAAACATTGGCACGGTAGGGTCGGGAGCCTCTTCGAATCCAAATAGGTTGTTCACCCATGGGTTATCGTACGATTTCATCAGGAAAAAGCCCAATCCAACAGCTTTTAACGTTGGAAAGACGTAATTGAATAAGGAATGTCTGTATTCCCACTGTCCAAGTTCCAGTGCAACCAAACAGCATACTTGCTCTTTCGGGAGAGACGTTAACACATTGAGATCAATGAGAATACTGTGATGGCCGACAACTCCCATATACTTGACCTCGTAGTCGTGATTGTTGCACAGCTTCAAATTTTTTGATGGGAAATGCCACATTACGCTCGCATAATCATTGATAATTCTGTCCTCAAGCCTCATGTAGAAAAAGGCCTCGTCGAATGCCAAAACAACACGCCAAAGTACATATCCTGTAATAAAATTGATAATCAGTAAATTTTACTTCATTATGAAATACTCATCCACCGTTCGATGACAATATAATTCATTAATGGATGTGTATCAGGAGAAATCCCTTTAAATGTGAAATTAAAGAGTTAATTTCCTTAGTAAGCGGCACTTTCCTTAGTTACCATGGACCGATTTGGTTGACATTTGGTACCTACATGGGCTCCATTAGGGGCCTAGTTGGTCCGCAAAGCTTTTGGTTGATGTAGGTCACTTCTAAGGGGCGACAAATATGGGTTGAAATTTTCAAGAGTGCCCTAGCTAGAAAACTCTCAAAGTAAAGGTATAAGTAATACCAACACTGTATATAATATATACATATATACATTTTATATTATAAAATATAAAAACAATAATTGTTTTTTCACCTATTTAAGTTCTATTGAATTTTTAAAGACCACGCGGAGCTCTGTAGGACGATCCGTTCGCTCCCTACGAGAACTTAAGGAGTTTCCTTCGATAAAACAGAATCACGAGTGTGAATCACCAAAGAGGCCTAATCTCCGTTCAAATTTTATCTGACCAAAACGCGATCGCTGTTCGTTTCTTCGAGTTGTACACATTTTTGCTTCCTTAGCAACCACTAATCAAGTTGCTCAGATGAATTCCCTACTTCTTCAAATCGAGTGTGAAGCTTTTATTCCTTCCAAATAAACTTGGCTGTGAAGGTAATTATGTGTAGGTACCTATGGTTAAAAAATAGTGACAATGGCAAAGCTGTGATCTTTGTAGACGAGTGATCTCTACAGGAAAATAATAAACCTTTGTGAAATAATTTGCATCGACAAATTTTTACAAATTAGGATCGACAACACAACAGCAAAAAAAAAAAAATTAAATGAAAACACTCGGCCTTTTGGGCTTTTTTACTGCTTACATAGCTATGGTTACTGCTTAGAGCCTTCGGCTAACATTCAAGAAACTTGGAACATGCTTTAGCCATGCCTTTAGCGGTCGAAGCATCTCGAATGTTCTTGGTATGATACAAGTTTGCAAATGAGCTTCCTTACTCGCTCTTCCGTGAAAGTAGACGATGACTCACTTCTTTGTAAAGCAGTATCAATCACAGCAAAGGTATTCTTATTATTAAGAAATCGAAAACACCTAAAGCATCGAAGAACACATCACTACTGAATGCTCGCGTTCATAACAAAATCTCGCCTAGGTTTCAAGATCTTTTGATTACATTCGTAAAAACCAAATCGTTTAAGATAATCGAGTTTTGCTAATCTTAGAATGTAGAGCGGAACGAATGAAAGTGGAACATTATGACGTATAGAAACAACCAAGGAATGTAGACTGCACTATTCTATCATTGGAAAACCCATTATTCATTTTAAATTAACGTTTTGAATTTTTTTTGTCCGACGGGAACTCTAGGCGAATGTCAATCTAGTCGAGCACTTGGACGACTGTGGGCTTCAAAAGGCGGAAAATCAGTATCGTCCATCACCTCGAACGTGGAATCCGATCCAGGATTCGACTCGGACGTCGTCGTCATTGTCAGACGAGTCAAACATAATTCGCAATGCCAAATTCATTTCGAAAACAATCACAAATCAATGCGCGGCCATATTGAATTTGTAGTTAAACGAGAATACCTAGTTTATTCGGCCGACTTTCGACCGTTTAAACTCAAACCCCCCGAGATGGAGTTTATACTCGTAAATCGCTTTGGTGAAAGACGTTTATTGCTTCCATCCGTAGGTGGCAAGCAGAACTTGTCTGTGAAACCCGTGGAAGGTGGACAGCTCTCATAACTGACGATCTAAAGGCTTGGTTGGAGAGAAAACACGGTGAGGTGAACTATTCTGACTCAATTCCTCTCAGGGCATGGATACTTCCGCTTATCTTAGTAAAGATAGGGAAAGCCACTGACCCGGAGTGCAGATACTGTGGGATAGAGGAGGATGATGTCTGCCACACCTTCTTCACATGCCCACAATGGGAGGGTATGAGGAGGAGTGTGGAAGAAGTCATTGGAACGTTGCGTCCACAGACAATCATACAAGAGATGATTAAGAACAAATCGAGCTGGGACGCAATGGTAGTATTTGTCACAGCATTCCTCAAAGCAAAAAAGCTGGATGGAAGATGGGAGGAAGAAGATGAGAAATAGAATTGAAGGAGAGATCAGATTGGAAAGCAGAAGTAAGCCTTTTGCCACAAAAAAAAGGGCTCACTCTGATGTAATACTGTACAAGTGGTTCCGGGGTGAGTCCTAAGCAGAGGGAGTGGGGTTTTAGGTGGTAGGCACAATGCTGGGGAGTCCAACTTTATTGGGATGAACTTCCCCTTCGCTCTTAAAGAGTTTCGCCACTCCCGTAAAAAAACAAAAGTAAGAACTGCTATTTCAAGATTAGTCTGCATTTGCAAGAAACCCTCAATAAGAATCAAGCTGTAAGTCTTGCAAGGAATCAATGAGGATACTTAGTGTCAAAGTTATACAATGAAAGATAGTTTTCTGAAAGTTCGGTGATTCAGATCTTGTAAACCGGAATAGATAGTTAATTCAGTTGGTACCCAATGAAATTGTATGTGTCTAAACATGAACACAGCAATTCCAAGACATCCGTTCCACGATTTTGTGACGTTTTTGTCCAGTTAGGGGATGGTTAAAGCATGTTCCCATAGGTTACACCACGTTACACGATCCTTAGTTCCGTATCAACGACTTAGCAAAATTTCGTGACTCGATACCGTTCCCGAAAAACGTAACACTTTTTGCCAGTTAGGTCAAGGCTAAAGCATGTTCTATGCTAAAACTCGGTTTGAATGGGGGTTTTGGAAAAATGTTATTGAACAAAAGTTGTTGCAAAGTAGTCGTTGAATCAGTCCCCGAGGTTCGGGTCATTAATTCTGGGACACCTTGTTTATATCACTCAGTGGGTCTGTCTGACTCAATCACGGATAAACAGCTAAACCAATTTTGACGTGGGTTTTCGGAAAATGAAGGCCAAGTTTAGGTACTGTAATCTAGATAAATTACCGTAGCTTAACGCTGAATCACTAAACTCTAATAACACTAAAATTTTCGTTTCCAGCCAACTCACGTACCTTGCACTGCTGAAATTATTCCAACTGCAAAGAAGAACCATTCATTAACCTTGGCGTTGTCAGCCAAACCGGCTAATATGTTGATCCAACTGGAGACCAGGACGTTTTCAATGATCTCTCTCAGCAGCAACACTTTCCTCCTTACGTGTCGACAATCCACAAAGACCAGGCTAATAAATCGGGCTATAATAATGGGCGTCTTGTAATAAAGAAACACCTCCTTCGTATAATCCACAAATGCCGATATAAAAGATTCCTCGTCTTCCGTGATCTCTTCCCATTTGAAGGCATTTCTCTTGAACGCAATTCTCATCGTTCTGTCAATCGAAATGTACGAAATTATTCCGATTTCGAGTACATTTGAGATGAATGTAAAACTAGCTACTCGACTAAGTTTTGCGACTCCACCCACGTCTTCATTCATTGCGATCATTTCTGGAGGAACGTCGTAATAAGTTTGAGTTTTTATTAGATTCTTGAAGGACAAGAAGAATTTCCAAAGATCCAAAACTACCAGGACTGCCAAAGGCCCCAGTTTCTGGAGTAGGTTGGTCGTGGCCGACATGTCTTCCAACCATTCTTCTGTTTTTGTACGAGGAGTGTCTGTATTGACGGTGCGGAGGGGCAATGATTGGTTTATGTTGTACTTGTATTGTTACAATATGGTGAATTTACGAGTATCTTACAACAGACAAGCATATCACACAAACAATCACTATTAGTGAATAGTTATTATGGTTCATGGAGAGGGTTGGTAAAATCTCAACTTGCAAAGCTATATTGAAGATGAGGAGATTTGTCATTTGGGAGAATAATGCAGTCCTCTACTAGATGATAGAGATAATTTGAGGCAAGCGGTGTTACTGCCCTGCTTGGCTGATATTCATCCATCTCTCCCTCCCCCACCTCATCTTCCCTTATCCTAAGGACGGCGGCTTCAGGTAAGTCCTGGGCGCCCACCCCGTTAAAATTTGATTTATTTTACTTTTTTTATGGTGTGTCCCCTCCGTTTTTGGAGGGAGAAATAGGTATTTTTCAAAAAAATAAAAACACTAAACATACCGTTATGAGCCTTCAGCTCACTGGACTATTCTCTGTCACAGGTAAGTGCTGATCCACTGGCCCGTCAGCCTGCAGCATGTTTTACTCAGCAACCTGGGCCAGCCATCACACCAGCTCCATAGGTGGATGCTGTAGGACCTCCCATCTTCAAGCCACTCTGCCAGTCCTGCCTCTCCATTGCAACTACGAGCGATGGGGAGGGAAGCCTCATTGGACAATTGAAATCATCACCATCTGACAGTCCGTAACCAGCTTTTGAACAGTCTTGCATCTGCTCCCTGACACTTAAATCCTGAATCTGAGTGGTAGCCATCATCCCAACACCCCCTAAACATGCTCTGTAGAGCAGTTTGTGCCCCTTAGTATTTGGAGTTTCCCCATCTCCAACCGAGCACAACCCAGGTCTTGTGCCAACCCGATTTTTAAAAAAGTGCTCAGCCCTCCTCCTATCGGCCAAAACATTGAACTTCCATCTCCTACATCCTCCTACATGAGTTTCAAACCCATTTTTACGTACGCGGAATTGCTGAGCTACACAAAAAACCACAAATCATATCAATAATACGAGCAGCATAAAATTGATGAAGAACCCAAAGGTTCATAAAAGATCCAAGCACGTGGAAATTCAGTACTACCTACTTTGTGCGTGGAAAAAATATAAATTAAGAAATAGAAGTGGAACTTGTAGTAACACGGAATCAACTAGCTGACATCTTCACGAAGCCCATTCTAATGCGAGTTCATGTTTCTACGCAAAAAGAAAAAAAAGGAATCCAAAGGAAAATTTAAAATAACTGACCGTTTTTGTTAAAGAATGAAACGCAGAAGCCAAGTTTCAACTTCAAACCACCGGTATTTTTTTTTTTCGTTTCTTACTCATCACCTGCCAAAACAACAGATGATTCCTACTGCACGCATGATGGTACCTTCTTGTATTTTTAGTCAGGTACTACCTACATCTTTGCTATCACGTCTGCCCATGTTTAAAACAGACACGTAGTTTTGGCTACGTGCTCGGTTCTTGCGGGATTTTGAATTAATGCCTTTGGAGTAGCAAGTCAGTCTCGCGAATCACTATTGCAAGTCAAGTCAAGTCAAGTCAAAATGTTTTTTATTGTAGAACCTAAAAAATGGCATTGCAACAGTCAGAATACTAAATTAAGGGAACATAAAACACAATCGCATCCTGAATGGAGCAAATTGGACCCAACTTGCGAAGTATTGCCAGTCAGCATGGGCCTTTAGAGTTGAATTGATTAGAGAATTTAATTGGGACAACGTGTTTTAATTTATAAGGAAAGGTGTGTTTATAGTATATAAATGATTAAATATAACTAATAATCATTTGTAAACCAAGTGTTATACGTACATGAACGATACTCTGACAGACGGGCATAGCCCATTGTCAAAACTCATGTACCTAAGTCTTTTTTTTGTCTGTAAATATTCTTGTAATAATTTTCTAATAAATACATACCTTCGTATGTGCAAGTAGGTACCAGCTGTACGGGGTCCCTAAGCCTGGGAGGTCTTAGGTGCTAAAATCTTATTATATGGTGAAACGTACAAGGGTATAATGAAATACTCTTCTTCTTTCCAAGTCGATGCATTTCGAGCGGTGGTCTCCACTCTTCATCAGGATATGTATTAGAAAGAGATACAAGGCGGGGTGGTTCGTTTTTTAAGATATAGTGGGTACTTCGAAGTATGGGTATTCGAACCACCCCGCCTTGTATCTCTTTCTAATACATATCCTGATGAAGAGTGGAGACCACCGCTCGAAATGCATCGACTTGGAAAGAAGAAGAGTATTTCATTATACCCTTGTACGTTTCACCATGTAATAAGATTTTAGCACCTAAGACCTCCCAGGCTTAGGGACCCCGTACAGCTGGTACCCACTTGCACATACGAATATTGTACTCACCCAGCTTTTAGAAATATCATTTGAAAATACATACCTCACACCACCAAGATTGTGAAACTCAAAACGTATTCAGACAAACATAATTATTACAAATTAATTATGAATTCATATAATCAATGATACTTTTCTCTGAGCAATTCTCATTTTGAATTAATTTGAGTTGTTCTTCATATTTGTTTATGAAAAATAATATTATATACCTGTTACAATCACGTCTCCAGAGCTGGAATGTTATCTTCCAACGGTTTTGTTTGGCACAAAGTCAAAACCCGCAAGACTAGCGGAAAGGAACAAGACGTTCAGAGGGTTAACATGGTAGATGTAAGACTGTCTGAAGTGGACTTGTCCGGAGTTCGACACCAACTTCCAAACGCCTCAAGTGCTTCGCCAGAGACCCCTCTAGTGATTTTACATTCCCTTTTTACCTTCGCTCCGAAGAGAAAAAGTTTCATGCCTCGTTCGACCGAGGAAAAAGTTTACTCTCCAGTGTGGTGTCACCACACAGTCTCCAATGCTTCATTATTCAGCAGCCATTCACTTTAGTGTTTCACCTCCATGTTGCAAGAAACCTCCAACTTCGAGACCGAAATTAGTACCTACTCAGTGGAAACTTTTGAATAAGAGGTAGGTAGAGGTAAATTAAGATGAGCAGGGAAAACTCAATATATTTAAATTGCTCCCGAGTCTATCTAAGTGAAGGAAGCATTGTTTCAACTTTTCAAATACAAAAAAATTCTAAAATTAAAATGTCCACTCGCGTATTACATATTAAACCTTCCTGAACAATTTTGGCTCGCAGTGTGATTTTTGTTCGCAAGTCCTTGTAACGGTAGTATAGGTAGCTAACATTTCGATTTTCGATATACGATTCGATAGCTTCAAAGATGTCATTGAAAATTCGCTCATTAACTCTTGCTGCATGGATGGAAGTTTAAAAAAAATTTTTTATCGGTTGTGCTTTTACCGAAAGTACTTAAAAGAAAAGTAATAAAGGTTAAAGTAAAGTCGGTAGGTCAATGATAGTTTCAAAAGTTCCAATTATAGTTATGACTCAAATATGAGTTTTCGAAGTTGTGATAACTGGAAAGCTACAAACTCTCCCCTGGTTACTATCTACAAAAGTAATGTTTGGCCTTCCGTAGAGTAGAATACTTGCCATCATATTCCAAACGGAGGCCTGTTACGGACAGAAATCCCTTTTGCTGTTCGGAAACGAAGTTTCGACGTTGCAAAGTGCAGGAAACCGTTCCACCCCTCCCTTTCCATCCTTCGTTCTTCACCGAAAAATACTCGAGGAACTTGAAGGCCGAAAAAGCACAATTTCAATTAACCCTTTAAGGGGTCTCCCCCATCCCTCCAACGCCAACCACCCAACCCCCTCTTATTTTAAACAGACAGCCCACGAGTTAGACAGAGACAAAGTGAGTCGTTTCCCGTTTTCTGGAGAGAGGAGATGAGAAGACCCCAAGGAAACAAGTTCGAGGAAAAAGGAAGGAAAATGATTATAAAAATAAATTAGGCGCGAACCCGACCGTTTTGTAATGAACTTTAGTGGAAATGTATTCTCCCTCCATACAGCCGCTTTTCGTTGCGTAATTGTATTAAACTGGGGCGGTTTTCACTTTTCCAGGCGTTGATGTATTGCGATGAAAAGTCTTCGTGTCCATACATGGTTGTTTGATGAGAACTTCGTGGGTAAACTGTACCACCTTGGAGAGCAGCCGTATTCAAAACAAGATGGGGAAAATGGCATCCTAAATTACTGCGACGTGGTATAATTGCGAACAAGGGACAAAAAACTGCGCCAAATATTAAGACAGTTTTGGTGGTGATATTTAGTGCGTCTCGTTCTTTCCACGGAAGTTTGAACAGCAACCACACCCTCATTAGCCTTGAGTTGAAACAGGACAACAACAGGAAACATCAAAAATAATGATCATTCGTTTCAGACCATCTCCATCCTAGTTGCTCTACTTTACATCAATTCTCATTACATCTTCTTTACATCAATTTGACGTTGTTCCTTTGTTGGAATACTCGTACCTTCCTAATAGCCACTACATCGCCAACATTTCGAATTTTGGATTTTAAGGAAAGAGGAAACTGGTGGGTAAAAGGCCAAAAATGTCGTTAGGAGTCCGTATTAAATTATAATCATGTGAGTATATGAATGTAAGTAATTAATTCCTTCATTCCTTCTGTAATAGTTTGATTCATTCTAAATGTGGATTACCAAAACATCAAAATGTGCATCAAGACAGGATGGATAAAAAACTAGACACAGGAAAACGGTTACTAGAAAAGTTTCCAGGTGGCTTTGCTAAGTACGAGAATAAAACTCCGGGTTGGGCCCGGCTTGACGGAAAATAATGGAAAAACATGGAACATGCTGTAGCCACCATCCTTCCTAAACCGAATTAATTCACCCAGCTGATCGCGGAAGAGCGAAGGTTAAAGATTTTCAGTTAATCCCTCGTTATTTTTTTCTCGGAAATTCCATGATAAGCGAAATTTTCCACGATGGGGCAACACTGTACCGTCGAGTAAAGGGGGTTCGGTATAGCTGCGGTCGCTCGGGGGCGCGTCGTTTGGGTGCGAGACACGAACGGACAACTGCGGGAGGTCGTGCTTTCAAATCTCGATGCAGGGGCGTGTTTTCGAGCGTCCGGGCCTCGCCGCCTCCCTCGTCCTAACCCAAAGCGGCGAGGCCAATGGGAAGCCATGAGCGAAATCATCAGGACAAATTCTGATCTTCCCTTTGGAAGACAGCAGATGATGTCCGCAACGCCAGGAATAGCAGTCGGACGAAAATCCAACCTGAAATGGTTGTTTCTTTACTTTACTCATCGTTGAGTTCATCGACAAACATAGGTTATGCACTTACCAAAGGCTAAGGAAATTGAAAATGACTAGAAATTCCAGGTGAGCAGAACGACTTCGACGAGTGAAGTTCGAACATGCGCCTTTTTGGCACAAATTATTCGAACAAGCCCGACAGCTGACACTTGGAACAGCCTGAAGCGATCAGTAAAGCGATGAAGGAAGCTACAGTATTGTAGCAAATACAAAGATACTTCCTAAAGAAACTTTTCTGCCTTCCGAAGAATACCCCAAATTATGTGTTATTCCTTGAAACAGGAGTGGAACACATCTTTCCCCATACATTGGCGGTAAACGCCAGATATATCTCGAATGTCATGGCGGCGCCAGAGAGTAGATGGACAAGAAAGACGGCTGAGCTTTGTCTGAGGGAGCGCGTTGGTTGGGCAGCGGAATGGCGCAGGTTGGCTGACAGCCATAATGTTTTGTTTGAAACAAGTAGCGTAGCCTCTTGGAAAAAAATGACAGCCGAGATAGGAGAAAGGGTGAAAAGTAAAATTCGACTGACTATGATTGAAAACTCTAATAGTGCTCAATACCACTTGATATACAAAAAGTTGGAAAAAAATGCCACCTATACTACCTCGGATCTAAGTTTCGAAGACATGAAGGTAATCATAAGATTACGAGGAGAGCTCCTGAACCTCAATTGCCGACCGTGGGACCAGACCGCCGTGCAGCTCTGTTCGATGTGCAACCTCAGGGAGCATGAAACTACAGAGCACTTTCTGGGAAGATGCGCCATCCTGCGTGGTTTAAGGAGTACTTTTTTAGGGAAGCCACATCTGTCGACTAGTGAGGTCATCGATTTGCTGAACGGAGATCGTTACGCTGCACTGATTGGCTACTACAAAGCAGCGTGGTCCTACCGAAGACTACTAGTAGCGGAGTTTAATTGTTGCAACCATTTGTGAATGATAAGCGTTCTCAGGAAATATTTTGTATATACCGCCATTGCATTGTTTATTAATTTTTAAGAAATATTTTTAAAAAAATTCTACCAGTTGCCTGTAATGGTCCTCATTGAATACAATAAAAAATGCATGCTTATAAAAGTATAAAAATATAAAGTATAAAGTCGAATATTTAAACATACTAGGTAATTGAATTTTAGAACAATGATTGAACTTGTAAGCAATGCACTTGAGTTATGACGGATGAAGGTTGTAATAAGAATTTATTAAAATAATAACATTGACAATTTATATACATAATTTTGGTTTTCTTTGTTTTACTAACTAATCTGTTCTCATTTATATCTCGAGGCCATCTCCCGCCTAACGGTCTTTTTCCAAGGCGTAATGTGTACCTGTTATACCTTTTCTGTTTGTTGTTTCTGAAGCTCAAATATACACTTTATCTATCTATCTATCTATCTATCCATAAGCGAAATTTTCCACGATGGGGCAACACTGTACCGTCGAGTAAAGGGGGTTCGGTATAGCTGCGGTCGCTCGGGGGCGCGTCCTTTGGGTGGGAGAGACGAACGGACAACTGCGGGAGGTCGTGCTTTCAAATCTCGATGCAGGGGCGTGTTTTCGTGCGTCCAGGCCTCGCCGCCTCCCTCGTCCTAACCCAAAGCGGCGAGGCCAATGGGAAGCCATGAGCGAAATCATCAGGACAAATTCTGATCTTCCCTTTGGAAGACAGCAGATGATGTCCGCAACGCCAGGAATAGCAGTCGGACGAAAATCCAACCTGAAATGGTTGTTTCTTTACTTTACTCACCGTTGAGTTCATCGACAAACATAGGTTATGCACTTACCAAAGGCTAAGGAAATTGAAAATGACTAGAAATTCCAGGTGAGCAGAACGACTTCGACGAGTGAAGTTCGAACATGCGCCTTTTTGGCACAAATTATTCGAACAAGCCCGACAGCTGACACTTGGAACAGCCTGAAGCGATCAGTAAAGCGATGAAGGAAGCTACAGTATTGGTAAGCGTATCCTGTTACAGTCATCGTATGAAGAAGGGAGGAATTCTCCCCCTCGCAGCGCCACCTCTGAACTCTGACGCACTTTCAGAGGAGTATTATTACCGTAACAAAGTTGATGATCAACTATTCGAGGAAGTTGCCGCTAGGGAGGCCTTGTTAGCGGTGACAGTGACGAGCTATTGCTTCTCTCATGTCTCGCTCTTTGTTAGACGTCTACCTCTACCGACCTTCCACGCTGAACGCTTTTAACCCTTCTACGATTACCTTCGGTTTCATGTAGAGTCCTTCCTTGAATTTTGGTTTCTGGTCCACAAAATTGCTTATGGATTTGGAGGTTCCTATAAAGCCTTTCAATTTTTCTTAATTTAATTTAATTTAATTTTTTTTTTGTTAATTCCCCAAAATTCTGTTTATTTATTGATTGGATTTCATTTCATGTTTATTCATACTTTCAAATTGGATTTCCAAACGTAGTACTTTTCTGGTCATAATCGGTTTTTCCAATATAAATATTTGTATGTCTTATTTTGGTTACTGATGAACATGTTTTTCAATAATATTTTGGTTACTTAGGTACTGTACCTTATTTTTCCCTCATTTTCACTAATTTGCGATCATTTGCACATTTTCAAGAGTTGACGACTTTACAGCAGGAACGACCCAACTCCAAAATTGTCCTTTATGCGTTAATACTCGTTTCGAACCCGTATGTACTCGCTCGATCTAATGATGACGCGAGAAACCTCCAGAACTACGTTCAAAAAATCTCCCAGGAGTGAAAAAGTCTCCCAGCTCAGCCTAGAAGACCCAGCTCAGCAGTCATTCGGGCCTTACTTCCACACACTTGGGGACACCTTCGCACACCCAACTTCATCAGCCAAGCAGACCCAAATGTCTCCAAGATGCGCATCCTCCTGACCAGTGGAATCCATCTGTACTTCAGGGACTTGCGCCAGTAATTTTGATGATTTTCAAATACAAGTTTCAAAGACAAAGAGGCGAATGTTTCAATGGTCAAGTTTTTTTGAGTCGCCTAACTGATGCCTCAACTACTCTCCCGCCCGAGTGCCAGAACCAAACCAAAACTCGGTAGGTACTCGACAACAAGACTAGGAGAGAATGAAGTGACACATTTCAAGTGACCACCGGTACCCGTTTTAAAAACCAAAATCATCATCTCTCTCAACTTATATCTGAACATTAGAGTATTCTAGGGGCTACTTTCCTAACCTCGATTACCTTGTTTACTAATCAAAAGCCACTCACTTTCCGGCAAGCTGATTTTAACAGACCAGGAGCCACCAGCTATGTTAACCTGGTTTTCATGGACCAGAAGCCATTATTTAAAAAATTTGTTAAGACGGTTTTTAATACAGTAGAAGTCGAATTTCATACTTCATAAAATTACTCGAACAACTCACCTTTTATTTATTTAAAAAAAGTTAAGAGTAAAAAATGTGAACAATTTGGGTGTGGAGAAAGCATGACTCTGACCCATGCCCTGAACTGCAAGAAAAGAGGTTTGGTTAAGTGGAGCCAAGAGTGCGCTATGCTGGCCAACCTTGTATGGGGCCATTTATGAGAGTGGCAGCCAATGGTCAGCCAGCTCTGACTGCTGATATTCAGGCCTATAGAGTATGGGGCAGTGGAAGGGTGGCGTTCTTTGACATCGCATAATCAATGCCGACGCTCCCTCCTACAGCACCAGAGAATGGTCAACAATTGCACAGCAAGCTGCTCGCGAAAAACACCGTAAGTACGACCAAGCAGCCGAAGACGTTCGAGGTTCATTTACACCTTTGATTGCTTCGTGTGATGGAGTTCTTCACAAAGAATTCCAGGCCTTCCTGAAAAGGGCAGCAAGTAGGATGTCAGAAAAATGGGGAAGAAACCTGTCCGAGACAATCGGATTAAAGTTAAAGTGCAGATAATAGTGTTGAGGGCCGTATCCATAAGAGTGAGGGGATCCAGGAAGAGGATAAGAAGTCTAGGGACAGAAGACGGAGCAATCCTGCCACTCCTTCGCTACTGAGAATTTGCATAGCACTGAGAAAATCCAAACAACTCGCAAACACGTTTTCCCGCGGAAGGAAAAAGTTGAAGGAACGGTGCAACTATTTGATCTGATCGTGCCCCTGCCCATCGGAGGTCGCTCTTACCAGCCCCAAGCCTGTCTGTTCACAGATTTCCAATCGTAACTCCCAAAATCTCTACAAAAAATAAATTTGTTATTAAAAAAAAATTATTATGAATACAGTAAAATTTTTCAGTAATCAGTAGTAGGGTAAAACCACCAATAGTCGGCACTCTTAAGCCCGATCTTCAACTTCAAAACGCAGTTATAAATCAGTTTTGAGTGCTAATCCATTTTTTTTTCTTTACGTAGATAAACATCTGTACTTCATTGGAAAAATACTTGGAAACTTCATAACAACTTTTGAATCGAGTTATTAGGCAATTCTACACAAACAACAGGTTTCCTAGTAGCCGGCACCCATTTTGCCATCAATCAATCGGCTTTTAACCAATAGTGGGCACCAGTCCACCATTGATGGGCACTGCTCTCCACTAATAGTTGGCACCTGCCACTTACCAATTCAGCGCTGTCATACTAATAGTTGGAACAGGTTTAGAACCTGGTGAGGCATAGAAAAAAACGTAAAATGGTAACGAAAGGTAAAATAACGTTTTTATTTAAATTAGTCTTTAAGGTTAACAGTGAGTTTTGAGGTACCTACCTACTGTGTAGTGAAATACCAGGTTGTCCTCTACAAATTTGGTGTTGAACACTCTAATTATTTTTAAATATCACATAAATTAAGTCTTAAACGATAGAGGTAAATGGATAAGACAAAAAATATCACAAAAATTGAATAGGTAAAAGGATTTTAAACGTTAATTTCAAACTATAAAAGTTAAAATTTATTATTTTATTGAGTTGAGATGTCCAGACGTTGTGTGATTTTGGATCAATGATTGAACGAGACGTTGTCAGTCACACATAGTTTTATTTCGTATTACTACAGGGGACCGGTTTCGGACGTTATGCCATCATCAGCCTCTGCAAGTAACAAATGAGGCTGTCAAAATACTTATGGTAATAATGGTAACAATATATTATTTATAGTGGTAGAAAAGAAACAATTGTGATGCACGTAAATAGTGGTTAAAATGAATGTTATAAATTTTATGAATGTTTAAATTGCTATACATTTTCATAGCCTCCTGCTACCATATCTTGCAATTTAAACATTCATAAAATTTATAACATTCATTTTAACCACTATTTACGTGCATCACAATTGTTTCTTTTCTACCACTATAAATAATATATTGTTACCATTATTACCATAAGTATTTTGACAGCCTCATTTGTTACTTGCAGAGGCTGATGATGGCATAACGTCCGAAACCGGTCCCCTGTAGTAATACGAAATAAAACTATGTGTGACTGACAACGTCTCGTTCAATCATTTATTATTTTATATTAAAAAATAGGACATCGTACCTATTTACTTTTAAAATTAGAGAAAAGAAGCAGAGAAATAAAAACGAAAAATAAATAAATAGAATTAGTCTTTGGTCTCAGATTCCTCAGAGGGGATGTCCTCAAGGGCATCTTCTAAGCAGGTTGGGCAGATGTAAAAAGCATCGTCGTCGATTTCTGGTTCGAAACACTGAGTCGAGTTCGATTAGGTACGGTGGAAAATTTTTGCACATGTAGAGCATGTTACACAAGGTCCCTTCATCAGTGATCCTCCACACAAGTAGCACAGGTTCTCGACAGGAACACATGTCGATGGACCATCATGTTCGATATTGGTTGCGTTTTTCTTTCCCTTTCCTCTCTTCGTGGTTTCACTTTTCAATTTTTGCCGGTTCTCCCTTTCTTTCTTCCTGTTTTCTTTCCGCTCATCTTCTTCTTTCTTCTTGTTCTCTTTCTCTCGGTGAATGTTTTTATAATCGTCGCTGGTCAATACAAACGGGATTCGTTCTGTCTTCCTCGTTCCTTTTCGTTTTGGTGTGCCAGGCCAGTCCAGAATGTCGGTCAAAGTGTGTCCTCCTCCGGTGCTTGGACCAGGTGCAAGGATCATCTCAAAGTTTGCTGGTGCTTCCATGTCTATGACTGTTATAGTTGTGCTGCCGTTTCCTGTTTCTTCATTGATTGTTTCGATTTCCATTGTTTCATTGTTGATCGTATTTAATACAGTTGTTTCTCCGTTGATTGTGGCTTCTATTCCCCTTGCTCCTTCGTTGGTAGTTTCGATCCCACTTGCTTTTTCTCTCTTTATCTCAGCCTTCTTCAGCTGATGATCTGTGGATTTAAATGAGTTCTCAAGGAGAGTAATGTATTCCGAGTCCGATTTGAAGAAAGCAAACACTTTTTTGCAAAGAACCTCATACTGGCTTGGATTGTGGCTAAGCGTCTTTTCTTGGAGATCATTCATAAGCAAAAACCATTTCTGTTAAAGATTTTACATGTCAAAGTCATAACAAGTGCAGTGAGTTATTTTGTCTCATACGCATTTGCCATCCTAAACATTCTTCAGTCAGATTTAACTCTCCAGTCTACAGACATTTTTTTGAAGTAGATACTTCTGGAAACTGAGGTTCTTTCATTTAAGTGGAATTCTTTCGACTAAGGAATCAAAAGTCAATTTGAGTTAGGATAGTTAACGTCGAAAACTAATCAAGTCTAATATTATCCAGTCCTCATATTTCATGTCCAGTCCGAATATTACAGCCCTATCATTGTTCCGGACGTATTCACTGCAATACGAGTATAAAACAGAGGGAGATTGCAATGACGGTGGAAAGTAAAATGGACTTGTTTGGATTTTATTTTTGTGCAGGAGATGAAGGGAAGAATAAAGAGGGACACGTATAAACCAAACGAGCCATTTAGAAGGAGTTACATGCTCCGTTCACCTTAAAAACCGATGACCAGGAATGGAAGGTACAGAATGGAGTGCTGTGAGAAGAGGGGGGGAGAGACTTTCCATCCGGCAAATCCTCCAATCCTCACTTCGGGCCCACTCAAATCCTTCCGAATAGGAAATGGATTAGGCCGTGTATGTGTCGAAGTGTGAGTACGTACGCGTGACCCAGACCGTCGTGTGTGGGTTGGTTGAGGTGTACGTCTGTGTGTATAACCGCTGACATGTCGTGTGTGTGGCTGTGCAACGTCCCAAGACTCCGCGCTCAAGGGCCTGAGTTCCGGAGTAGATTCCGATGTAAAACCCTCTCGTGGGCGGCCGACCGCTGACCAGTCTTTTACTGACACCCCCATCCAAACCATCACCACCTTCCCTAGAAATGAAATAGAAAGTTTTATCGGCCGACGTTCATTCAATTCCCAACAAATTACTTGAACTTCTCCATTTTTAGTTTCCAAGATCCCAAGTTTAGTTTCCAAACCTGCCACCAAGTAGTGTCTTGAAATGATCACATTTTTCTCATGACAGTGAACTCGGATTGGAAATCTGTATACCCTGTTTTGTCGGATCGCCGTCTCCTACCAGTGTTGCCCGTTGGTATGACGAAATCGTGTTATCGAAGAGGAAAGTTATCAAACAAAAACAGGGGAAACCTAATTTTTCCCATCTTGCTTTTTCTATTTTTTCATCAGTTTTTCGATTTCGAACTTCACTGGTTTTGTGAAATGTTGCATCTGGGGACGATAGATTTCTCGATCTCAGTGCTTCAAGCGGCTGTAGATGAACTATTCCAGGATGACGTCATCCTCTTAGTTTTTTAAACGTTCATATTTTCTACACTGTTTTGTTTATTCGTAAATTAGGAAGTAAGGGCTGAAAGTTTTTTCGAGGGGTTTTTCGAGGTGCTGATTCCGATTTTGGGGCCAAAAATAGGAAATTCGGACATGGTGAAATTCCTCATTTTGAGTCACTAAGTGGAGTCCCCATTTTTCAATCTTCTTAAGTTCATGGTTGGCAACCAGCGGTGCCTCTACCAATCGCACAATTAACACGGATTGTACTGTCACGTTGTACGAATGAGAATTTCGAATTAAATGGCGGGAAGGAAATGTTTTCGCGAAAGGGATGACTCTCTCAATGGGCCGGAAGTCAGTGGAGAGATGTCGTTTGACACTGTAGACTAGAGAGATGGTTATTGAGGGGGGTGCTTACGACACTTGAGGTCGGTTGACTGGGAAATGGGGCGGAAAAGGGAGATCGTAACTTCAAGATCAATAATTGGCTAATGTGCTCACACTTTGAAGCGTTAACTGCTCCTGGATCAATGACCCTATTGCGGAGCGTGGAAAGGGGTGTCTTCCTTCATAAAGGGTTAAGTGAGCGGCACTTAAGTGACATGGCTGACTAGTGTTCAAAGTGCCAGAAATGTCGCGAGGTGGATGGCTAGTTGAAGAGGTGAGACAAGCAAAACCAGAGTTACAATCATAAGTAGGAGTTGTTAAACGTTCTTTGTTCTCTATTTACCTACATAACCAAATTTAATCTCGTAGTCTGAATTCCTGTGCATTCAATTGGTAAAACACTTAGAAATCATCAGAGTTTTAAGAAATCTTAAGTGATTACGTGGTTTAGCTCCTCGATGGTCCCCCATGATTTCTATATTTGTTGGACCAGACATCCAAATGAGTTTTCCCTCTTAACCCTATTCTTGGCAAAGTTACATACTTGACACCAACCTTTCTCGATTTAAAAAAATGTTTAGTGGGGTGGCTCAGAGCTTTGCATAGCCTCAGCATCTATTCTTTATGATCTCAGGTTTAAACTGGCAACATTGTTCAGAAGGTTATAACCACCTAGAAAAGGATATTCTGTTTTTCGTAAAGAAAGGTCTTGAGGGTCAACAACAATGGGCCAGCAAAGGAAAGCTAAGCAGCTAGGAAGTAAGTAGTTTACTACTACTACTACTACATCTTCAAAATATACCCTGTGAATACAATATGTTGGTATGTTATACTGAAAATCGAAAAAAATAATACATGAGTTGGTAGGTACTCCAAGAGTTTAAGTTGACAAGGAGAGTATTTTTTGATATTTTAAAAAAATATTTAACCAAGAGGTTGATGGTAAAATTTTAACGATTCGTGCTGTGTGCCACATCCTCTAGGCTGACTACTCTCTCTGACAACTGATGTTAGATTTGCCTGAGAAAAAACAAACACATTTTTTGCCAAGAATATCAATTTTGCCCAAGGTTTGAAGGCAGAGTAAATCTGGCTCAAAAATGATAGATCTTACGTATATGTAGTGATAAATCAAATATTGATGGGAAGTAAAACGTACCAGGCTGCAACAGTACTCCAGTTAAGTAAACTGTAAAGCCAAGCATGTCTTGGAATATCCAGGGCAATGAGCAATACCCGGACAGGAGCACTTTGACGATCTTTTTGATCTCACTGCTCACCAAATTTTTCAGATGACATTTTGTGACTTGGAAAGACTGGAACAAGTCCACAAATCCAGTAGTAACGATGTCAGTTTGACACCACATTGGAAAGGATGAACTTTGGCCTACCCTTTAGAGTGATTATAAATTATCGTAAATACTGGAAAATAAGAACTCTTCAATATGTACCAGATTCACTTTTCTGGTACACAGATGGGGGCGTGATGAATCGTAAAGCTGGCCTAGGGATCAAAGGCCCAAATTCCAGCCAAACTAAATCTCAGGAACGACCGTCACCATTGATCCAATCAGAATCCTACTCCTTAAGTTTCCGAATAATTTCACAACCAACGCTCACTGAGCCATCGATCAGAGTTCAGGATGGTCTCATTCGTTTCTATCTCAAATTGATGAAAAAAATCAAAGCGAAGTAGGCCCGATGGAGCTCTTGTTGGTCAGCTCTAATAAATCTTCCGTATTTTAAATGAATGAAAAAATTAATACAATCATAACGCAAATTATCAAGTTAGGGCGTTGAAAATATCAACCCTCCTTGTTTATCTCTTTGAAGCTGGGTTCGCTTGGCTGCCGAAGCTGGGTGACATTAATTGTCAACAATAAATTGATCTAATAGGTAAAAGACTTGAAATGCCGCAAATGGGGAATTTGCCTCACACTTTTTTTTCGAATGAGGGTTTATTTTTATGGAATAAAACCATAGTGAGCTGCTCGAAAACGCATCCAAAAAATTTAGAGAATTTAAGGAAGATGGAAATTTTAAATGTGGTGGCAATGTGTAAGAGGCAGCCATGTTTGAAACGTAACGGATATTCTACCAATCTGACTTCAAAGGAGGTTCTGTGGCGCTTACCACAGAAGTGGAACATACACGAACTTCTACCTTACAAGTAGTGCGCACAAGAGTGCGCCGCAAACTGGCAGGAAGAACCCAGACACAAAAGTGACCAAAAGAAACAATATTACTCACTTTTTTACAATACGATTCTACCTACTAGTTTATCAAGCATTATTAGTCTTCATCTTCTCTTATTTAGTTTCAAGATCACTTATTCGAGTAGCCATTTCACTGGATCGTTTTGTGTGGCGGTACTAGAACTCTGTCTGTTGTCGGAGTTGTTTTCGCGTCGTTTTTTTTCGTATGACGTCAACAATATTCCTCGATTTTCGTGGTGTTTTGTAACAGAGGCTTCACTTGTTTAGGCATTTTCTCCTACGGTAATTTTTTCCCTTGGTTATTCCTAGTGTTAAACGTTATTCTAGGGCCCTATTATAGGATTTGACTTGAAATTCCAGAATCTAAGATTGAGGCAAATTCCCCATTCGTGTAGAAGCCATGGCCTGGCCACTACAGAGCAACACAGTCATTGCTACACAGCAACACAGAGCACTACAGTCATTGCTCCAGCAATGAGGGGCCCCAGTAATATACCACGAGAGTTTACATTTGAGGCCTGCAATCTCGAATTTGAAACTTTTACTCACCAGGAGAGGATATCTAATGATGTTGGAGAAGTCTTACCTGCAAATGAAATTAAAATAGTTAAACACATGCTAGATGACAATGAAAGATGAAGATAGGTAGAGCTATTGGATGAACAGAAACCAGATCATAGGTACCTGAAAAAGAACACAACCCAAATGCTGTACATTTGGTGATAGATATGATATAGGGTTAACCCTCCAACGCCGAGCGTGTTCATACGATCACAGAAAATTTCTCATGTCTGTTCCTCCACATTCTTGTGTTGTGCGGTGTTTTGGCTTCAGAACATCCCTGCTCACCATTTCATTGCCAATAGTCGCCGCGGGAAGCATAATTTTATGTGCGGTTAATGTTTAGAAAATGCCAAAAATGAAGCACGGATTCGAACCACCAGTATGCCGAATAATTAGAGAGTCTTTATTCACGCTTCCAAAATGAAATAGTGCACTGTTTTCTACTTTCAGAAGGTTTGTCAATAAATTTTTTCGGAAACGGGTTCCGTAGCAACGGTTTACGATTTTCGGCGTGTAAAACCTTTTGTTCCTCAGGAAAAGACCAAGAATATGGTTAAGGGGTGATCTTGTTCGCCCTGTTGACAAGAAGAAACTAATTGAGACTGATTCTTCTTCAAAATATAGTGAGATGTCACTAGCGAAAGCGTTCGAGATTGTCTTCCAAGAACAACTAAACTGTACTCGCATTGACAATCAATTATGTTTGGTCAGAGAACAATGGACAGTTTACCATATTCCTAGAAGAAATCCTCGGTAACGTGATAGTCAGGGAACTTCCCTGCACTCGCAAAGAGGTGTTACAGGGAGACAAAACCTGACGTAAGGATCCGTCAGGAACGGGATGAGGAAGGTACCTATCTGTGGTGAAATGGGAGGACAATAATGTTGTCACAGTTACGTCTATTCTCCCCCTCTTGTATGGAGTTAGACAGGGCTCAAAATTGGGCCCAATTTTATTCAACATCTATATAAATGATCTGCCTCGATACATAGCCAACGACTCCTCCGGAATATTTTTATATGCAGATGACACTACAGCCTGCATATCAGGCAGAACCTCAATTGAGAAACTGGAAAACGAAAAAATGTTTGAGTCAAGAATGGTGGAGTGTGTGCTGCGAATAAATTAAGCCTAAATATCAAAAAAAAACTCAACGCCTTGAACTGTCACTACGTAGTCCAAGTTGCTCCCAATAAAAAACGCTGCAAATCATTGCTCAAAGGTTTATTATTTTCTGTATAGATCACCCTTCTGCATAAATCACTGGTTCTCCATCAATAGCACCTACCACCATCTGTATTCTCCCTTGACCTTCCCTCTCAAATTTCAGCTTCCTGCGTTCAATAGGATTGAAAATGGCTTCGGAGCTCACTCAGCTGATCAGTGATCTGAAGAGTGAAGAAGATCTCCTCGAATGCTGAAGACGCCTGGAATAGCACTTCCATTCAATAGGATTGAAAATGGCTTCGGAGCTCACTCAGCTGATCAGTGATCTGAGGAGTGAAGAAGATCTCCTCGAATGCTGGAGACGCCTGGAAGAGCACTTCCATTCAATAGGATTGAAAATGGCTTCGGAGCTCACTCAGCTGATCAGTGATCTGAAGAGTGAAGAAGATCTCCTCGAATGCTGAAGACGCCTGGAATAGCACTTCCATTCAATAGGATTGAAAATGGCTTCGGAGCTCACTCAGCTGATCAGTGATCTGAAGAGTGAAGAAGATCTCCTCGAATGCTGGAGACGCCTGGAAGAGCACTTCCATTCAATAGGATTGAAAATGGCTTCGGAGCTCACTCAGCTGATCAGTGATCTGAAGAGCGAAGAGGCCTTTGAGCAATGATTTGCAGCGTTTTTTACCCACCAACATTTTTTTTACCTACCAACTTTTTTTTACCTACCAGCTAGGTACTACCTACCACACCATACTGGCTTCACACCTTCACAATCAAGTTTATTAGAAAGAACTAATCGCTTCACACTCGATTGGAAAAACGCTGCAAATCATTGCTCAAAGGTTTATTATTTTCTGTATAGATCATCCTTCTGTATAGATCACTGGTTCTCCATCAATAGCACCTACCACCATCTGTATTCTCCCTTGACCTTCCCTCTCAAATTTCAGCTCCTGCGTTCAATAGGATTGAAAATGGCTTCGGAGCTCACTCAGCTGATCAGTGATCAGAAGAGTGAAGAAGATCTCCTCGAATGCTGGAGACGCCTGGAAGAGCACTTCCATTCAATAGGATTGAAAATGGCTTTCGAGCTCACTCAGCTGATCAGTGATGTGAGGAGTGAAGAAGATCTCCTCGAATGCTGGAGACGCCTGGAAGAGCACCTCCATTCAATAGGATTAAAATGGCTTTGGAGCTCACTCAGCTGATCAGTGATGTGAGGAGTGAAGAAGATATCCTCGAATGCTGGAGACGCCTGGAAGAGCACTTCCATTCAATAGCATTGAAAATGGCTTCGGAGCTCACTCAGCTGATCAGTGAGCAATGATTTGCAGCGTTTTTTACCTACAAACATTGTTTTACCTACCAATTTTTTTTTACCTACCACACCTACCTATTGGTAGGTACTACCTACCACACTATAATGGCTTCACACCTTCACAATCAAGTTTATTAGAAAGAACTAAACGCTTCACACTCGATTCGAAAAATAGAAAGCTTGATATGGAAATTTGATTACTGGTTACGCAGAAGGCAAAACTGTATACAAATCGAAGAAATGAACAGCGATCGCATTTTAGTCAGATAAAATTTGAACGGCGATTAGACCTCTTTTGCGATTCACACTCATGATTCTGTTTTATCGAAGGAAAACCTTCAAATACTCGTAGGGACCGAACGGTTTGTCCTACAGAGCTCCGGGTGGTCTCAAAAATTTTTAAAAATTCTGTACTATTTAAAATTGGTGAAAAAACGATACCTTTATTTCGAGAGTTTTCGAGCTAGGGCACTCTTGAAAATTTCAACCCTTAATTTTCACCCCTTAGAAGTGACCTACATCAACCAAAAGCTTCGCGGCACAACTAGACCCCAAATGGAGCCCATATACCAAATTTGAACCAAATCGGTCCAGTGTTGCTAAGAAAAGTGCCGCGTACGGCGGACGGCGGACGGCGTACGGCGGACGGCGTACGGCGTACGGCGGACGGACGGAAATTTTTTTATTCGATTTTCGGATTCTACGTACCTTGAAACGTAAAACATCAAATTTTGAGGGGGGGTTAAAATTTTTTTTTTCTTGCTCGATTCCAAAGGCTTATTATTGAAAATAATAAACCAAAATAGAAAGCTTCATATGGAAATTTGATTACTGGTTACGCAGAAGGCGAAACTGTATACAAATCGAAGAAATGAACAGCGATCGCATTTTAGTCCGATAAAATTTGAATGGAGATTAGACCTCTTTTGCGATTCACACTCATGATTCTGTTTTATCGAAGGAAAACCTTCAAGTACTCGTAGGGACCGAACGGTTTGTCCTACAGAGCTCCGGGTGGTCTCAAAAATTTTTAAAAATTCAATACTATTTAAAATTGGTGAAAAAGCGATACCTTTATTTCGAGAGTTTTCGAGCTAGGGCACTCTTGAAAATTTCAACCCTTAATTTTCACCCCTTAGAAGTGACCTACATCAACCAAAAGCTTCGCGGCACAACTAGACCCCAAATGGAGCCCATATACCAAATTTGAACCAAATCGGTCCAGTGTTGCTAAGAAAAGTGCCGCGTACGGCGGACGGCGTACGGACGGAAATTTTTTTATTCGATTTTCGTATTCTACGTACCTTGAAACGTAAAACATCAAATTTTGAGGGGGGGTTAAAATTTTTTTTTTCTTGCTCGATTCCAAAGGCTTATTATTGAAAATAATAAACCAAAATTCAAAAGAGCTATGAAACGTGTATGCCTAAAACCAGCAATTTATTGTGTTGAAGACTTTTTTAAATTATGTAAAACAACCTGTCCAACTACCTGACCATAAATTGTTAAATTGTCTCCATATTTTGTTATTATTATATTCAGAATATATCATACCATTGCCTATTTATGGCGTGTTGCTATAATTTAATTTATGACGCAATAAATATTATTATTATTATTATTATTGCTAAAAGAAAGTTTCCACTTAGTTCCGTCAAAAGGTACCTACATCAGGAAGAAACACATACAGGTACTTCAACCACGTGCCATCAGTAGGTACTTTAAACAAGCATGTCAGGATGAACCAGGACGTCATTGAACTAGAGCGCTCAAAAAATGCTATGGAGTGAATTTGGCGCGGCCAATCGATGGAACTAAATTATTTTCTGAGTAATATTGATGTTCTGTGTCTTTTCATAGTTTAATTCTTGAATAAATACCAACATTCTGATGAAAATGTTCGTTTCGATATTTAATCTCATTTGGAATGTGTAACGCCAGCATGCTCATACGGACTCCGCCCTTTACGACGACCAGAAGCTTCGGGGATTTTTAAAATTATTTTTCTGAGCTCATTTAGAAGCTAAATGAACAGGAAATCATAAAGATTTCAAAATCCGCGGAAGAAAAAAATTCTCGGCGTTGCAGGGTTAAGTACGGTTAGTTGATAATGGCTTAATTGATAGCAAGTCGATGGTTGCCAAACGAAAAGCAAAATATTTCGAAGTTTCGACTCACGTGCAGCATGATGTGTCAAGCCATATCATCACCCTCAATCCCCTCTCAACGGTACTCGAGCAAAAAACAAACCCTAATCGATCCTGAGACGTGGTGAATAGTTAACGAAACTAATTTTTGTTCCTCGGAAGTCTCCTTCAACTCTCCCCGCCCTCTTAAGACATTTACACTACCAATATTAAAGGATAACAGGCATAAAACAAACAGTAGCTGACACAAAATCGATAAACTTCCCTCACGCTATTCGAAAGGTTGAAAATAAAAAACATCCCGCCAACAACGCACGCATGTTTGAATAAATCCGATCTCATCTTTACGCAGTACCGCGCTGAGCTTGTCGGAATTGATCCCTATAAATCCGCCAGATTTCTCTTTCCTTCCGTTGAGTGGCAGGTCTTCTGTACTTGTGAGCAAAGCCAGTTTTATTTTGATATAACGGCTGATATTTTGGTGAATTTTAAAAGAAGCGTAGTCTGTCGCTCAAGAAGTTGGAAGAGTTCTGAGTGGTCATTGATTATCCCTGTTGTGAGGCCCGCTGGCGAGATTATCCTATGGGCGCCCGCTTCCTTTCGTCTCGCCAATCTCTCATCTTTCCAGCATAGACTCAGTATGACGCTAAACTGAGTTTGGACCTCTGGAGGCAACAGCAACCCATTCTAGTCCAAAAAT
Source organism: Apolygus lucorum (assembly GCA_009739505.2). Classification (NCBI taxonomy): domain Eukaryota; kingdom Metazoa; phylum Arthropoda; class Insecta; order Hemiptera; family Miridae; genus Apolygus; species Apolygus lucorum. The sequence continues at coordinate 8,902,556 of CM019182.2, forward strand.
CTGTCTTGTTGACTTCATACCTTACTACCTCCTTGAACGATCATATAACCATCAGCGGCTGATGATCAGCCGGAAGATCATCCTACCTACCAAACCCACATCATTGTAGTGGTTTTGGGGCAGCCTAATCTACCGATCACATTCACCTACGTCTTTTAAGCGGTTTCGGCCCGGCGATCCTACCTACCAAAGCCACATCATTGTATGGGTTTTGGGCTAGCTCAATCCACCCTTCACACTCACCTACGTATCTTTAGCGGTTTCATCCAGGCGATCCTACCTACCAAAGCCACATCATTTTATGGGTTTTGGGCTAGCTTAATCTACCCTTCACACTCACCTACGTCTTTTAGCGATTTCGGCCAAGCGATCATCCTACCTACCAAAGCCACATCATTGTATGGGTTTTGGGCTAGCTCAATCCACCCTTCACACTCACCTACGTCTCTTTAGCGGTTTCATCCAGGCGATCCTACCTACCAAAGCCACATCATTTTATGGGTTTTGGGCTAGCTTAATCTACCCTTCACACTCACCTACGTCTTTTAGCGATTTCGGCCAAGCGATCATCCTACCTACCAAAGCCACATCATTGTATGGGTTTTGGGCTAGCTCAATCCACCCTTCACACTCACCTACGTCTCTTTAGCGGTTTCATCCAGGCGATCCTACCTACCAAAGCCACATCATTGTATGGGTTTTGGGCTAGCTTAATCTACCCTTCACACTCACCTACGTCTCTTTAGCGGTTTCATCCAGGCGATCCTACCCACCAAAGCCACATCATTGTATGGGTTTTGGGCTAGCTTAATCTACCCTTCACACTCACCTACGTCTCTTTAGCGGTTTCATCCAGGCGATCCTACCTACCAAAGCCACATCATTGTATGGGTTTTGGGCTAGCTTAATCTACCCTTCACACTCACCTACGTCTCTTTAGCGGTTTCATCCAGGCGATCCTACCCACCAAAGCCACATCATTGTATGGGTTTTGGGCTAGCTTAATCTACCCTTCACACTCACCTACATTGTTATAACCTGTTTCAGGGATCAGCCTCCCTCACGAGTCTCACCTCTTTTTCCTTCATGAGAGTAAATTACTCGTTTAAATTCAAAGTTTTATCAACTTTACTAAATTCACTTTGAACACAGTTAGAATCAGAGTCTTAACAATCCACTGCCTGCATCTCGGAGTCAAAAGTATGTAAGTAGATTACATACTATGTATTCGAGCAGCTATCAGTCAGCCAAACCACATGAAAATATATTACAATTTTAATGGAATCTTGCAGAAATGTGCGGATTAATCCCTGTCCCTATACAGTTAACGATAGTTGCTGAAGCTGGAGCAGGCGGCTCGTTCTGTATTTTTTACAAGAATGAGTGGACCTACAAGCAAGCAGCTCTCTCAGGATTTGAGATTGCGTATTCTTAAATGTTACATACCGATGGCATCATATGATAACCTCGTATCTCAATTTTTGGCCAAAATGGTTCTTTTTGGATTCTCTGAATGAAAACCTCGTATCCCACCCACCTGTAATTCAATTTTTAGCGGGAATTGCATTTTCTGCTCTCTAACGCCCTAAATGATAACCTCGGTTTTGATCAAGAGGGCTGAGTGTCACTGATAACCATGGTTTCTTATCGCTAAAAATTGAATTACAGGTGGGTGAGATACGAGGTTATCATGTGATGCCATTGATACGTGTATTTTGTTCTCCCCTACAAAGAGAGATGGACACTGACACAAAAGCTATCTAGGCAAATTGAAACATTTGAAATGTGTCACCAATACCTGAAAAGAGCCAAAAGTTCTGACCATGGTAAAGAGAAGAAAGTTTATGAAATTTGGTCAATTCATGAAAAATTATCGTTTTCAATCCGATACATTCTGCAGGGCTGAATAGATGGACGACGTGACTGCGCCAGTGGTTTAGAGAAACGAATGTGCCGTTATTAAAGATAGTAGCCGATAAAATTATGATGAAGATGATGGTCGCTGACGCCCTGTCAGAGCAAAGCCATTTGCGATTTACACTAAGTCTTGTTTCTTGATTCTTGATTACACAAGTCTTGTGTTCCTCCTTAATTATTTGTCCCAAATTTTAGACTTCTTGGCGAGTGAACGGTTGGTCCTACAGAGCTCTACGTGGTCTCATTCCATTCTAAATATGCAATACTATTTTAAATTGATGAAAAAACAGAACTTTTTTGCATCCAAAAGTTTTTAACTGTGGCATTTTGGACATTTCACCCCTATTTTTCACCCTTTAGAAGTGGCTGACAATAACCGAAAGCTTAGGGGCTCAACTAGACCCCAAATGGAGCCCGCACCTATTATTTACCAAATTTCATCAAAATCGGCCAGTGGTAACTAAGGAAAGTGCCGCATACGGCGGACGGACGGATAAATTTATAACAGAATTCCAAATGGGGGGTGCGCCTTGATTTTTTAAAGATTTTTAATCGAAAGTAGACTACATCCTGAGAATTTTGGCACCAACCGCGACCTGCTAGCATGAGTAGATCTTTTCCTATGATTTTTCAAATTTTCGACAGTTTATGACGTCACGCGCCCCTCTCGCCTGGGCGGGACCCCTCAGCCCACTGTGACGTCATAAACGGTCGAAACTTTAAAAATTCATAGGAAAAGATCTACACACGCTAGCAGGTCGCGGTTGGTGCCAAAATTCTCAGAATGAGGTCTACCTTTTGATTAAAAATAACAATCAACCGTTTTTCCTACCCAGACGCACACCCTATTGTAATGTAAACAAGCTAACAAGGGGAGGCGTCTTACTCGAATCCGAAGGTTCGTTAACGAAAATGATAAACCAATTTGCCCTACTTTAAAAAGTTACTGGATATATATTATCTAAACTAGGTACCATAGTTTTAAGTTCAGAAGTAAACAAAAAGTACAACATTTTGACGGTTTTCAGCGCATCATGTGAGTAGCACAGGCTTTTCGGGCTGCGAGTTTGGGAATAAACCCCCTCAGGACGTAACAAGAAAAAATCGTAGGTACTAGTACCTACTTCTAGTACCTACTCCCGCCATTGAAATGTTTGGCCATTTTTCCTGTATAAATTGACTGAGCTATCGTAGCGAATGGTATTTTGATTATGTGAGTAAGTAGTAGATTCTTGACTTGATATAAGATAAAGGTTTACTAGGATTGCGTAGTACCTGTTGGTTTTAAGCAGCACTGAAATCGCAGTACGATGGAGAATGCCAATTTTCTTGATCATGACAATCATAATATTGATGTTTGCAGCTCACATTCACAGACACACGCGTACCGGTCAGTCGAAATGCCCATCACAACGCGATAATTAATCGGTGTCCTAATCAAGGGAAATATTCGCACAAAAATGAAACAATAATTTTGAAGTAGACGTCAGGAAACATCACAGTCACTATCCCTACCACATCCCGACCAAGTGCAGACTGCCTGTCTTCCATTGAGCCAGTCCAGGAGTCGAACTAGGGAACGCCCAACGCAGGTCCTGATCTTTCCAGCGCCTTCTTGATCTGATGCTACTCAATTTCACCAATGGATTGATTTAACTATATTTTTTCATCTGTAAGGTTGGTAATTAATGCAGAAGCTGTTTGAATGCATACAATCAACGGAAAATATGGTTCCTAACTCATTTTTAATAAGGAGATGATTATCACAGTAACCGCTAGAGAGTGCTAATGTTCCAGATCTGGTGTGCGCACCCTAGATGCTCCTCTCTTGTCATCGGGATGTTGTGAGCGCGATAACAAAGCGCAATCGTCTTGAAGGTCCAATGTCCGAACGGAATCCACTGACAGTTCGGTGCCTCTCTTCTAGGAAAGGAAGCTGAACTAAACATCCTTCAATGTCTCAACAACTATTTTCTCGATACCAAACTCAAGAGAGACTACGCGGAGACTATTCAAATTGACAATCCAGGAACGTAACTAAATTTATATTTTACGAAAATTTCTTGAGTGAAAATTGACATACGCACCTAGCTTAGATGATTACTTCTAGTACCTACTATAGGTACCTGCTAAATGACACCTACCCGTTCCTTGACTGGGATTATTATTTGCAATCGATTATACTAATAATTATAAGTATTAAATATACATTATTACAATGATATACTTAAATATAACCCATTATGGTTAACAACTGGTAAATTGTTTACCACTCTAAATCACTAAAGCATCTCGTTCATGAAGAAAAGGGGTCTACTGATTGCTGATTATAATATACATCGTAATATTCTCTGGCAACATTGGTGATTAGTTCTCTCCAGTGGCAACCCAATGTAAAGAAATTCCTTCAAGCATCTTTTGGTTTATTATTTTCAATAATGAACCTTTGGAATCGACCTAGAAAAAATTTTTTTTAACACCCCCTCAAAATTTGATGGTTTACGTTTCAGCTAAAATTTGAACGGAGATTAGGCCTCTTTTGCGACTCACACTCGTGTTTCTGATTTATCGTACGTAAAACCCTTAAATTCTCGTAGGGAGCGAACGGTTTGTCCTACAGAGCTCCGCGTGAACTTAAAAAATTCTACAAATTCTATAGAATCTTAAATTGAAGGAAAAACAATACCTTTATAATGAAATTTTTTGAGTTAGGGCGTTTTCAAAATTTCAAAATTCATTTTGGAACCCTTAGACGTGACATACATCAACCAAAAGCTTCGAGGCACAACTAGACCTCAAATGGAGCCCACATACCAAATTTCATCAAAATCGGTCAATGCTAAGTGGCAAAAGTGCCGCGTACGGCGGACGGACGGCCAAATTTTTATTCGATTTTTGGATTCTACGTACCTTGAAACGTAAACCATCAAATTTTGAGGGGGTATTAAAAATTGTTCTTTCTTGGTCGATTCCAAAGGTTCATTACCTATTGAAAATAATAAACCAAAATTTGGCCGCCCGTCCGCGGCACTTTCCCCACTTAGCATTGACCGATTTTGATGAAATTTGGTATGTAGGCTCCATTTGGGGTTTAGTTGTGCCCGAAGATTTTGGTTGATGTATGTCACGTCTAAGGGTTCAAAAATTAATTTTGAAAACACCCTAACTCAAAAAATTTTGATATAAAGGTATTGTTTTTCCTTCAATTTAAGATTCTATAGAACTTTTAGACGTTTTAGAGACCACGCGGAGCTCTGTAGGACAAACCGTTCGCTCCCTACGAGAATTTAAGGGTTGGACGTACGATAAATCAGAAACACGAGTGTGAATCGCAAAAGAGGCCTAATCTCCGTTCAAATTTTAGTTGACCAAAATGTGATCGATGTTTTTCTTCATGTTGGATGGTTGGTGGCTTTGCAGACGAGTGATCTATATAGAAAAATCATAAACCATTGTGTAATAATTTGCAGCGTTTTTCCAGATAGTAATCTCTCATAGTTTAATCAACTCGTTAATTAATACGAATATGTCAGCCCTGTCTGTATTTACTTATCCTAACAAATAGTTGGTTCAGTTCATACGTCTCCATCTTCTCATTACCACTATAAATCATAGTGCAATATCCAGATTCGTTACCCTCATCTCATTTTAACCTTTTCTCCATTTTGCACGGCAAAAACTCAATGCAGCTACATGCAGAAAACGCTGCAAATTATTACACAATGGTTTATTATTTTTCTATATAGATCACTCGTCTACTAAATCACCAACCATCCAATGTGAAGGAAAAAAAAAATCAAAAAAATCAATACACCAACCATCGATTGCATTTCGGTCAGCTCTAATTTGAACGGAGATTAGGCCTCTTTTGCGATTCACACTCGTGTTTTGATTTATATATATATATATATATTTCAATAAAAACCCTTACATTTTCGTAGGGAGCGAACGGTTTGTCCTACAGAGCTCCGCGTGGTCTCAAAAAATTCTATAGAATCTTAAATTGAAGGAAAAACAATACCTTTATATCGGAATTTTTCGAGTTAGGTCGTTTTCAAAATTTCAATATTGATTTTGGAACCCTTAGAAGTGACCTACATCAACCAAAAGCTCGGGGCATAACTAGACCCCAAATGGAGCCTACATACCAAATTTCATCAAAATCGGTCAATGCTAAGTGGCAAAAGTGCCGCGTACGGCGGACGGCGTACGGACGGCCAAATTTTGGTTTATTATTTTCAATAATGAACCTTTGGAATCGACCAAGAAAAAAAAAATTTTAACACCCCCTCAAAATTTGATGATTTACGTTTCAAGGTACGTAGAATCCAAAAATCGAATAAAAATTTGGCCGTCCGTCCGCCGTCCGCGGCACTTTTGCCACTTAGCATTGACCGATTTTGATGAAATTTGGTATGTAGGCTCCATTTGGGGTCTAGTTGTGCCCCGAAGCTTTTGGTTGATGTAGGTCACTTCTAAGGGTTCCAAAATCAATTTTGAAATTTTGAAAACGCCCTAACTCAAAAAATTTTGATATAAAGGTATTGTTTTTCCTTCAATTTAAGATTATATAGAATTTTTAGAGACCACGCGGAGCTCTGTAGGACTAACCGTTCGCTCCCTACGAAAATTTAAGGGTTTATATTGAAATATATATATATAAATCAAAACACGAGTGTGAATCGCAAAAGAGGCCTAATCTCCGTTCAAATTAGAGCTGACCGAAATGCGATCGATGGTTGGTGATTTTGATTTTTTTTTTTTTCTTTTCATATTGGATGGTTGGTGATTTTGTAGACGAGTGATCTATATAGAAAAATAATAAACCATTGTGTAATAATTTGCGGCGTTTATTCGATTTTTGGATTCTACGTACCTTGAAACGTAAACCATCAAATTTTGAGGGGGTGTTAAAATTTTTTTTTCTTGGTCGATTACAAAGGTTCATTATTGAAAATAATAAACCAAAACCGAAAGAATAGCCGAAATTTGATAGTTTTTCTATGACCACAGAGGAAGCTGTAGGAGGAGGCAAACAAAAACTTGGAACTTATCTCCTAATTGCCTCAAACAACTCTAAAAAAATCGAGGACTACCTCTTTTCGAATAGGGTAAAACTGCTCTATTCATTGTACTGTTGTAAGTGTGTTGTTCCATTCTATTATGTTTGTCTTGTTAAACTTGTGTGTTGAGTTCCTTTGTGAATATAAGTTTCGAATTTCACCAATGAGCCAACTCATCACTCAACCAACCAACACTCCAACTTATTTTTCACAGGATCCCATGCTCTTTCTCAGGATATCACCACTACGAATACCTATAACTAACTAACAGAATACAGAACAAACAAACTTTGAGTTTTCAAAATAACGAGTAACCTTTCAGCGTTGATTTTTGGAGGGTTCGCCGGAGAAAGTTGAGACAAGTTAAATCGTTGTTAACTGATTGATAGCTTCCCCCACCTCCACTCCCCTGGACTATGACGGGTCGTGGGTGTTCGGTTGGAGGAAGTTGGATGTTGTAGTGGAAGGATAAGTGTGGTGGTGGAAGGTTACACCGAGAAGAGATTCTGATTGATTGGGCGGAAGTTGAGACCTGATGATTTGTGGTTGCGAAGAGACGGAAAGGAGAGAGGAATTAGGGCGTGGGGATAGGATTACGGTATTCATGAGTTCGGTGGCGGGTTAAACTTTGACTAGCAGGAATAAAATGAAAGAAATTCACTATCATGTTCTTTTCCCTAATTGGTAAGAGGTCAAAAACACGGTTGTGAATCGCTGCTCCGCGCACTTTGATGAAATTTGGTAAACTGGCTCGAATTGGAGTCTGGTTGTGTCCAGAAGGTTGTGGTTAATTTCAGTCGAGTCTAGGTGGTAAAAAGTGAGGGAAAACTTTTTCAAAACGACCGAAATGCAGGTAGTGTTTTTTCATTCATTTGACATTTCCTACAATTTTAAGAATTGTTTTTATACTACCCAGAGCTCTGTGGGACCAACCGTTTGTTTAATGAAGATAATTAATCACGTAATTAATGAATGTCCCATGACGTCTTTCATCAAAATAAAAATTAAGGAGGTTAAATGCGCGATTCAAGGTTTTGATCTTCATGTACCTACTCTCTCTTTCACTAATTCTCATCATTTTTGCATTCTGTAGGATTCCATCCATCGGGACATCTATTAAGACATACCTGGTATCAGTATTTTTGAAGAGATGTATTCGAATACCCACTTATTTGGTCCATGAGTACAATAGCCAAACATGAATTATGAACTTTTGTCAACAAATAAACACTGTATGAGAAATGTGCCATAATTCGGGCCTAAAAATGATACAAAAATCCAATAATTTTACAGAATAAAAATTGATGGTTTTAGCTAAGAAAATGTGGACAATTTATTATATTCTTGTCTCTTTCACGCACTTGTCGTCCCTTTAACCTTAACGTCGAAAAATCAACAAGGGGCTTCACGAGCATATACAGTGATATGAATGAGTGGCAAATCACGTGATATTCCCTCATTTCATTCTTTCCAATGCTATATGGTTGGTGATATGACAGAAAATACTTTAATTTTGGGATAAACTAAAATTTTTGAGCGGCTTGTGGACAAATGAACGCCTTAAAGGCGCTTTGTTAGGATTGGAGAAGATGCGGACCTTGGTATTTTTCATGGTAAAATTATGTTGATTTGATTTTGTTGTGATGCGGTTAGTACTGAACCCATTGTGTGTTCGTTTATCTTATACTGTCTAGAAAAACCCCGATTCTTCCCCATGCAGGTGAAACCTGGAAAGTCAGGGAGTCCACCACAGTCATCTACAAACCTTCATAAGACGTTGCCAACAGAGATTCATAGGGATTTGGTGGTACCAAATGTTAACGACTATACCCAGCTATGGAGAACCACTGGCCAGCTTCCTGTCGGTGAGATTTTGAAGAGGAAATGACTCGACGTTCAGCGTACAAGTTGATCCTCCCACTCTTCCCTACAGCATCGATGTGTGGAACAGGATGATCGATTCGAGTCAAGTACTGCTCTAATATCGATTAAAGCTCGTTGTCTCGAAGTACAGCGATGCCTACCAAAATGATGAGAATTCTGTAGGAGGTCCACTTTGGCCACAGTTTTCTGTAAAAATTTAAGCGCCCGAAAGCGTCGAACTGATCACTGCCTGCGCTCTACACAAATATTTTGCACAAATATGGCCTCAAACGACCAGATGGATAAGTTTGAAGATGGGCTTTTCAAACGTGGGTTTTCAGGGTTTTTTTACAACTATTTTACGAAATTTTTGTCAAGATTCCAATTAGATTAGATTTTGCCTAGATTCCTGTAGAATATCCTTGAATGGTTTCCCAGTAAAATTCATACATGGGCGGCGTCGATCGGTGTGATGAAATTGATGAAGATGATTAAATAAGAATGGAACTCTGTGGCGAGAAATGACAATACGACCAAATAATCAACACAATATACGCCAGTCCCCCGCTCACTGAGGAAGTGGAGGGAGCGCAAAAATCACTCTAGACCAATGTGCAAAAAAAAAGCGAAGTTCCACTTTGCATTGCTGGTACACTTTTCGTAGAAAATTTTGAACATTCGATTCAATTTTAACTCCATTCTGATATGTATGTCAATATTAGGCATGCTATTGTAAGATGTGGGTGATAATATGGTTTTGAAATGTAGATTTATAGATAGATAATGTAGATTTGAATCCATTTCAACACGATGCTGATGCCTACACTCCGGTTGAGGGGACAGCCCTCTGAAATGTACCTAAATTGCAAAATTTTCAACCTGTCTGTATTTTTGGGTTATTTGGACCTTAAGAAGGTTGGAAATAAGGGGCTGTGACGAAATAACACCTATTATGAATGAAAAAATTGGCAAAAACGATCAGGCTCGAAACTCGACAACAACAACCAAAACAATTACACAATCTATTGTCGGTAGGATGTAGCAGATCGATGTTTTTACTTTATTACATTCCCAACAGAGAGCGCTCTTCAGTTTTAAGACTGAGTCGAGGTTGTCAAACGGTGGTGGGAGGATCAACTTGTACGCTGAACGTCGAGTGAGGAAAAGGAGGTGGATCGGTCACATTTTGAGAAGTTGGCTTTACAATGGAATTATCAGGGAGAGATATGACAGGTAGGGAGACCAGGAGGAGGTCTATGATTGGCAAACGTCGAAATGAAGCTAGTATAATCGTTGCCAGGCGAAACAAAAAGGAAGAACTTTGTATCTGTCCAGTTCCATCAGGAGTCAAAAGTCTTTTTTCAATATTTCAAGGAAGCTTCACAGCACAATCTCTGGATAGAGCCTGCCATTTATGATTATAAATTCTTTATTACAAAAATTACAATGAACTTGTGCTGAGGTAAATAGATGCACATTAAAATTAACCTTAAGAAAAGTATTACACCATTCAGATGGATTTTCAATTTAAATATACTCGTTCATAATCGAAAATTTTACTATAGTTTTATTCATTAATTGTAACCACTCATATACCTACATATATTTACATGGCAGTGCAGTTTCTGGTGGTTTTTCTTGAATGCTTGAACAGTCACTCCACACACACGCAACTGAGTGACCCACCCTTGCTGGGTGTTCTGGAGTTGGTCGATGACGGATTAACTTATTCAAGGTTCGAGGTTCTTTATAAATGCGATGTTTAGTGCTGTAACGACGTTGCTCATTATGGTACTTAAGATCTGTAACGACACGGGTGCGATGGGTCTTTCAGTCAGCCACGTTGTGTGGCGTAAAATTTTCTGGTTGTCCAGCATCGCATCCACACTCTCAGTCACTCTCTGAAGTCATATATTACTGGCTTAAGGTTTCTCACGTGTATGATTGTTCATGAGCGACTTCAATTTTCGAGATTCTCTCCACCTGAAGTTACAAAAATCACAGGCGTAAGGTTTTTCCATCTCCGTTCTCCATCAAATGTGACATCAGTTTCGAATGCTGAGCAACTTTATGACAAGAGGTTTACTGTGTGAATCCTCATGTGATCCTTCAAATTACTGGGTTTCTTAGCCTTGTAGTTACAAACATTACATCCAAAGATTCTCCTACCCATTTTTTGTACTTTAGGTAACCATTTCCGAACTTCTTCTCGTTTCTTACTTCCCTTCTTCCTTTCTGTTTGTGATTCTGGTATTTGTTCAATTTTCGATTCTTGTTGTTCTTCACTCGTCTGCTCCTGCGCTGTAAACGCATAAAAATGGACAGAAGAGTTGACGAGGGAACTGCTTCCACAAGCCTCCATGTTGCCATTTCCTCCAATGGATGTTTGGATGTATTGAGCCAAGTTGTTTACTTCGACTTGACCATCGTCCATGCCTTCTTCGTAGATCGACTGCATTGATGAAGATGATTGGCTAGCCACGTCGACAGTTAGCGAATAATCCTAATTTTCTATGTACGAGTATGTCCCCGTCTTCAGATTAGTGCAGCTCTCAATCACAGCTTCAGCTCTTCATTATTAATGTCGCCTGCACGTATTCTGAACTGAAATTAGAAAAAAATACCGCAATAAGGATTGTGTTGTTTCCAATTCTATGTACTCACCCAAACTGTGACAAAAATTATGAAAAGGACTCCAAACAATTTTTTGAACCATTTTCAATCAAGATTTCTGTTGTGCAGTTTTTTTTCCGGCACATTTCAGTTTTTTTTTTGTGGCATTCCAAGATTGTTTTAATTTGATTTACAGCTAAACGCAAAAAAATGGAAGTTTTGCGTACTTTCAACAGTTCAAAAATTAGCTAATTAAAATGTAGTAAAAATATTCTGTCAAATTATGCACATCTGAAGAATTTTTGAATTACTCAAAATGTACCTACTAGAAAACTCAACTTTTTGTGATTAAAAAAAAAAAACTCGAAACTTCAGGGTAGTTTATCATTTACACCTCACAATTCTGCATCTCACAATTTGAGTCTGAGTGGTAAAATAAGCGTTTCTTGAATAAGATTTGATGTTTAGGATGTTACAAGACGACCCCACTTGACAATCTCATTCGCAGTGCTTGAATTGAGTATCATTTTTCACGTAACTTTTCACACTGAATCGAATGGTAACATTCATTATCGATTTTAGCTGTTAGAAATCAGTTTCCACAACTTAACTGATTGTCTGATTAGCTTAAATTAGAAGAGTGGATTGGCGTTTGGCACATCAAGAATGCTATTAATAGTGGTTTCGTGCTGTAATACTACAACAATTGGTTTAACTCCAAAAAATTCTATTATTTTGGTTCATTATTTTCAACAATAAACCTTTGGAATCGACCAAGAAAAGAATGTTTAACGCCCCCTCAAAATTTGTTGTACGATTCAAGGTTCGTAGAATCCAAAAAACGAATACAATTTGGCCGTCCGCGGCACTTTCCTCAGTTCCCACGGACCGATTTTGATGAAATTTGGGGTCTAGTTGTGCCCCGAAGGTTTTGGTTGGGGTCGCTTCACTTCTGAGGGCTACAATTTTCAAATACCCTAGCTCAAAAAAGGTCGATATTAAGGTATTGTTTTTTTCTTCAACTTAAAATAGTATTGCATTTTAGAATAGACTGAGACCAACCAGAGCTCTGTAGGATCAACCGTTCGCTCCGTTTGAGAACTTAAGGGTTGGTCTTACGATAAATCAGAAACTAGTGTGAATCACAAAAAAGGCTCAATCACTGTTAAAATTTTAGCCAACCAAAATGCGACAGTTGTTTGTCTCTTCGAGTTGTATTCAGTTTTGCGTCATTAGCAATCAGTAATCAAGTTTCCTAATGAAGGCACCCGCAACTCCCTCTTCCTTCGCATTGAGTGTGAAGCGTTTATTCCTTCAAAATAAACTTGTTTGAGGAATATGGTTGGTAGGTAGTGACTATGGCAAATCTGTGCTCTTTGCAGGCAAGTGATCTATACAGAAAAAATGATTCTTTGTGTAATAATCAGCAGCGTTTATTGCTATTGCAGAGATTGTTGTTAAGTTTTGCCCGGCACAAGAAATTAGCCTTATCTCTGCTGTAGCTACTACTGAACTGAATGCACTGAAATCATCTTGGAATCTTCACAGAGTATTTTGTTCTTCCAAGTTCCAAACTGTATCTTAAGGACAATACAATAATAAATTAACCTAATTTAGAGTAGGTAGATTGCTACGTTGGATACTTACTACATGTGGGCAGTGGTTATTCCAAAATTCAGAAACTAGATTGGGCACGGAATAGCTCAAGAGTCTCACACTCACAAGGCAACGAGACGAAACACCAACTGAAATTGAATAACTGAAGATGGTTTGTCCGAGTACCTGGAACAACGTGGAGGGGAAGGCTTAAACGGTACCGAGACCTTATCTCTACCTGGCCTATGGCTCTGGGTTGGTGTCAGCTTCCTCTCGAAATAGAAAAGTCCCATCTTATTACTAACGGTTACTAGGGGCCTGGAACGATGACGTCACCAGCCACCCTCGAGCCTGCCGACCTGTGCAGATCATTCGTTCTTCACTACTCGTTCGGTTTCCCTTCAGTTTTTTGAATTATTGTTTGAGATGAATTTGATCCCACATTTATCGTAAATTGCTGAGATAGTCTAGTAAATATGCCTACATGGTTGATGCTTATGAAAATGTCTTTGGAAAGGAGAATTAATGGGTTATACAAAGAAAAGTGAAATAATAAAAATTGGAGCCATTTATTTAGAGTGCCTTTATTTGACTTGCACTAATATCACACAGGTTGGTTTGTATGGATACATGGATCAGTTTGGTAGGTATGTATAAGAAAAATTACAATTTCAGAATAACATGAAATCACGAAAAATAAAATTTGCATCTTGGCCAATAACGCGAAGAAAATTTACCAAAACAATATAATTTTTTTCGAGCTTAATTAGAAATCTTTTTCATTTTTTTGGTAATTTGACGCCTTCTGGAGCTGGGTCGTTTTTTGAAGTTTTCTTCTTCCGAGGGCGGTGGTTTAGACTTTTCATTCGTATGAATGATCGGGTCCAGACGAAGTATTGAACCACGAAGTCGTCCTCATGGGGAAGCTGTGACTTAATTTCTCCCATCAATGTCCCGTGGAGTCTGTTGAAATTACTTTCCGCTTCCTGTACAGTTTTCAAAAAATGATCATGCGGTTTCATAAGCCACCACTGGGAGAGAAAAAGGAGCCAATTATTTTGCTTCGAAGTTTTGGTCATTCTGTTGGAGAAGTCACCATACCGGGTGGTTCTTAGGCGGTCATTGGTTGATGCTAAGGGCTGATAAGAAGTACTTGAGACACTTCCGGTAGGTAGAAGCAAATGTGGTACAGCATCTGGCTTGAGTGTTTTCTTCAGTGATATATTCAGTAATTCTCCTTTTCAATCTCGCTCGGAGCTGTCAAAATGGCTTGAACAACTGTAGGCATTTGTGGTTGGAAAAAAATCAGCTCGTTTGCAAGCCAAAACCCATTTTTTTGCGGTACCTGGTCTTTTGGGAATCGATGGAAAATGGTTCCACGTTATTTCTTGTTGCGATGATGGTCACTGAAACTCCCCATCGTGCAGCAAACCATGCTTGATGAAAACGATGATTGGCACGTTCAACTACTAACTGAACATTAGAAGAACTTGCCGATCAAGCCCGCCGTGAAAACGACGCTTGACACACTTCCCGACAGTCAAAAAAGGCACTGGTACTGACTACGAGGAATAATTATTCTATTTCAACAAAATTTGTCTAACATTTAATGTTAGAGGTATACCGAAACGGAGGGATGGGTGGCCCTGGGTTTACCCCGGCTGCCAGATTCGTGACCCCTACCTTGTAAGTCCATCATCCAAGGTCTTACGTAACCTTCTCATAACCTTGACTAGTAGTCTATGTACCCGTGCGTTGCACAGCTCCTAGGTGGAGGGACAATTTTCGCCCAAAACTCCTGTCTCTGCTGGGGGCTTTAATGAATTATTGTCTTGAAAATCTAACGAGCCATATTGAAGGACATTTTAAAATTATATGTTTTATATCTTAACTATACAATTATATTCTCTATTCTAATTATACAGGGTGGTCCTTAATGAACGTACCACCCTTTCAATTTCGTTGTTTGTGGGGAAATCAAAAAACTTGTCGAAGTAACTCCCCTTATTTTTTTGTAAAGAATTCAGGAAAAATACTTTTGCGCAAAAAAATTGCGCGCAATTGTGTGCAATTGACACTAACTTTGTTTTTTCAAATACGAACCCCCATTTTTTATTGCAGATTAAGATTCTACGTCAAATTTCATGAACATTTTACTTCGACAACTTTTTTTTCCGCTGCGCGAAACGGGCGCCAGGAGCGTTCAAAGTTGCTAAAGTCATCAAAATTGCGCAAAACATGGATTATGGTAAACCCCAAGTGTGGCACATGACTTTACATTGTTTTTCAGCGCTGATTCACGTGGTGCTGTCAGTTTTTAGATTTAGCTCAATTTTTTCGATGAAATATTACAGTTTTTCCGAAGTATCAACTTTGGCAGTAGATTTATTTTCCCTCACCCTTTCGCACCCCGGGCTTGGGACCGGCTAAGGCGGGCTTAAAAATAAATAACGTGGTGTTTTTTTATTGGACTTGATGAACCCGAAATAACAGCCAGAAACATGGTCGTTTTTTTTAAGAAAAAAGTGGCTTGGTTCCTGCACCCAGAAGGATACTCTGAGAAATCATGAATGTTATGGTACCAAAAGCGTTTGAATACGATTGAATCACAATAGGTAAACAACTCGGATTTCTCGATTCTCGGACTGCTTATCTGCTGCACTTTGTGACGAGACGTTACTAACCGCTCACGTTACAACTTCAACTCCAAGTTGATCTGTACCCGTTATCATCTTTATTTTGTCTTTAATCGTAAGAAGCAACTGATCCGGTTAATAGTCTCACTGTGAACGGAAAAACTGTAATATTTCACCAAAATACGTAGATTAAGCTTATGAAATCGAAAAAAACTGAGCTAAATCTAAAAACTGACAGCACCACGTGAATCAGCGCTGAAAAACAATGTAAAGTCATGTGCCACACTTGGGGTTTACCATAATCCATATTTGCGCAATTTTGATGACTTTAGCAACTTTGAACTCTCCTGGCGCCCGTTTCGCGCAGCGGAAAAAAAAAGTTGTCGAAGTAAAATGTTCATGAAATTTGTCGTAGAATCTAAATCTGCAATAAAAAATGGGGGTTCGTATTTGAAAAAACAAAGTTAGTGTCAATTGCACACAATTGCGCGCAATTTTTTTGCACAAAAGTATTTTTCCTGAATTCTTTACAAAAAAATAAGGGGAGTTACTTCGACAAGTTTTTTGATTTCCCCACAAACAACGAAATTGAAAGGGTGGTACGTTCATTAAGGACCACCCTGTATACATATACAATTATAGGGCGAAGAACCAACATAGACAAAAGCCACTTTTTCGCACTTCTATAAGCACCTTATAGAAAAAAGTGTGCTGGATCCAATGGTGTGGTCAGATAAACAGTTCAGCCAACGGAAACGAGAGAACAATCGTTTAAGGCAACAGTGCTCAAGTCATAGTAGAAGATCACGAGTGCCTAAGTCAGTGTTTTCCCTGTCATCGGGTATGGTCGCGCAGCCTCCTCCACGAAATTGTGAGTTATTTATAGTAATTTTTGTGTTCTGAGCATGTGGGAGTTATTATTAGTGGAGTCAGTAAACCCATTGCACAAATTAATATTGAAAAGGGATAGATTGTGATCATTTTGCCAAGGTAAATGATGCCAGAAAATCTCGCTTGACTTGGGTCATTATTTTTCTGCCTAATTCTACGACTTAGGCTATTATTGCTTGGTCTTGGAGACTTGAGCTAAAATGGTTCTGTCTCGTTTATTGACTTGGGTACTTTTGGAAGAGGTTGAGGGAGTAACACAATAGCTTAAGTAAAAACAATCTGCCCCCCACATAGCATGCCTCAAGTTCACTTAACCAATAATTTCTCAAAAAAAAAAAAAAGATATCAGTTACTTGTTGGAGTCATATGGGAACACAATGGTATCAAAATTGGGTTTTATGCAACGTATAATATTAAAGAACTTATCAATAAAAAACTCGGCGCTCCGCGCCTCGCCCCTACATTGAGCCTATGGCTAACATCACAATTCATGAATAATGTTTTTTGCGTCCCGTTTCCCCTTTTCCTTATCCCTTTTCTTCGTCTGTATGAAAAATAATAATAATAATTCAGAGTAGGAAGTTGAATGGTATCCACGTTGTGCGACTCGTCAGATGTGGTAATACTCAGTAATGGGCGATGATGAGAAAAATAAGATGTGTAAGCCATTGAAATGTTTAGGTACTACCATGAAACGTAGGTAACTAGTTATTCGTAGGTAACAAAGGTAACGTTGGTAGTTCTTCATCACATTCCTCTTTGCGCTCATCTTTATCACATTCCTCTTTGTGCACATCTTTATCACATTCCTCTTTGTGCTCATCTTTATCACATTCCTCTTTGTGCTCATCTTTATCACATTCCGCTTTGTGCTCATCTTTATCATATTCCTCTTTGTGCTCATCTTCGTGACATAAAATTAGTGACATAAACTTCGTGACACTTTTCGACTCTGGTAGTCCACCGCAAAAACATTATTCATGTTAAAATTCCAAACTCAAAGAGAAACTCAATTTTAAATGCTTGCATACGAGTCTGCAACACATTGGGAAATTTTCATGTCAACCACTACACAACAAGGTAGTGAAGTAAGGTTGTTAGTTCATGTACCCAAGCATCAAAATAAGAAAACAGTTAATTGTTCTCCACGCAACACAATGAGTCTAATTTATTTATTTATTGGTAGCGTGAGCAAGACTTGCTTAGTTTTCGTGACGATTTTTCAGTTTATGTGCCAAAGCAAAGACATGAAAATGTCAAAAATTACCAAGAGAGACGTGGTTAAGCCGTGAAGCAGTTTTTTGAGCCTCCTGAAAAGTTGACAAAAGTGAGTTAGGCTGAGTTGGTTCTTCACCCGGAGAATTATTCTCGACTGCTTCATTTGCGTTTTTGTATCCTTCTCAGTTGAATAAGGTTACAAAAGAACAACTACTATTGCCAGTGGTTAATTGCCAGATTCTCAACTTTATTTCTTGGTACTGAACCAGAATCACAGACTTATCAGATGGATTTCATTCATTTACATGTTGATTGTTCTACAATAGTTGAAAAGATGACACCAGAATGCATTCGCGTAACTAATACAAACCAGCAAACTTGATCAGGAGTATTTACCGTAGTCAAATGACTCTATAATGAATTCCAAAGCGACTTAGTTGACTTCGACTAGCTGAGCTCTAAAACTCAAAATGCGATGGAAAAGTTTGAAGGAAATATTATATAAACTACGTTGATGAGCTAAAAGCCAAGTTCATTGATCTACACTTACACAGTTTG
The DNA here is from genome assembly GCA_009739505.2 of Apolygus lucorum. Classification (NCBI taxonomy): domain Eukaryota; kingdom Metazoa; phylum Arthropoda; class Insecta; order Hemiptera; family Miridae; genus Apolygus; species Apolygus lucorum. The sequence goes on from CM019182.2 coordinate 8,920,911, forward strand.
GATGATCGAGCGGACGTTTCAGTCTATAAAAAATAAAGGTTCACTCTAAAGCAACAAATCGTTCAAGTATTAAACGAGTGTTGGGAAGTTTCTAATATTCGCCTCCAACTTGGGATATGTTTTGGGATTACTAACGATGAACGGTGTCTGCAATTGTGAGCGAAATGATGCAATATCAAGATCCTTTCCAGGCTGTTAGAATCCACTTGTGTGCGGTGGAAATAAGCAGTTATCTCCAACATAATCCCATAACCAAGAGGAATATAACGGGGAGACGCACAGTTTCTACCGGCAAAGAATCTCCAGGAGCTTTGGAAGCGAAAAGGAAGATTTACAGGAGTCAGCAAAAACTACCTTTTTAGGGTAAGCCGAAAGAGGTTTTTCCGGGATTCGCCATGTATCAGGGTTAGTCTTGAGAAGTATTGCTTCCGATGGTCTATACGGGCGGATACCGCCTGCTCTTCGATTTACCGTTCAGGTCCAGTCCTATTCAAAGGAAATCGAGGAAGCTGATGTTGTTCCGAGGCAACCGCTAAAGAGACGACAGTAATTTGAGAAATAAACGCACTAAATAACTAAACGATGGTAAATATCTTCGATTTTTGGTTTATTATTTTCAATAATAAGCCTTTGGAATCGAGCAAGAAAAAAAAATTTTTAACCCCCCCTCAAAATTTGATGTTTTACGTTTCAAGGTACGTAGAATCCGAAAATCGAATAAAAAAATTTCCATCCGTCCGCCGTACGCCGTACGCCGTCCGCCGTCCGCCGTCCGCCGTACGCCGTACGCGGCACTTTTCTTAGCAACACTGGACCGATTTGGTTCAAATTTGGTATATGGGCTCCATTTGGGGTCTAGTTGTGCCGCGAAGCTTTTGGTTGATGTAGGTCACTTCTAAGGGGTGAAAATTAAGGGTTGAAAATTTCAAGAGTGCCCTAGCTCGAAAACTCTCGAAATAAAGGTATCGTTTTTTCACCAATTTTAAATAGTACAGAATTTTTAAAAAATTTTGAGACCACCCGGAGCTCTGTAGGACAAACCGTTCGGTCCCTACGAGTATTTGAAGGTTTTCCTTCGATAAAACAGAATCATGAGTGTGAATCGCAAAAGAGGTCTAATCGCCGTTCAAATTTTATCTGACTAAAATGCGATCGCTGTTCATTTCTTCGATTTGTATACAGTTTTGCCTTCTGCGTAACCAGTAATCAAATTTCCATATCAAGCTTTCTATTTTTCGAATCGAGTGTGAAGCGTTTAGTTCTTTCTAATAAACTTGATTGTGAAGGTGTGAAGCCATTATAGTGTGGTAGGTAGTACCTAGCTGGTAGGTAAAAAAAAAAATTGGTAGGTAAAACAATGTTTGTAGGAAAACGCTGCAAATCATTGCTTACTGATCAGCTGAGTGAGCTCCGAAGAAATTTGAGAGGGAAGGTCAAGGGAGAATACAGATGGTGGTAGGTGTTATTGATGGAGAACCAGTGATCTATACAGAAGGGTGATCTATACAGAAAATAATAAACCTTTGAGCAATGATTTGCAGCGTTTTCATTTTCCGGTGCAGAAACTCTTTCAATACTATTTGTAACTCCATGGGCTTGGTCAATACTAGAATGGAGCTTCCTAAACCTAAACTGATTCTTAAGAATTAGGTTGCGTTCTTCTATAATGCAGTCTCTTTTGGAGGAGTTTTTCGAAGTATTTCAACTCATTAGCAGGTTTTCGGGGCTATCATGATCGGGAAGAATTATTTGAAATAATTGTTTTCCATCTCTTTCCCTTTCAGATCTGTTCAACCAGGAACAGGGATCTGGAACAAGAAAACGGTGCTAAAGTAGCAGCGACTATAATTAGTGCAGCTCCCCCACCATCAGGAACGACGATGCTGAACGAGAGGTGTGAAGGAGGAAAGACGACTCTCTCAAGCGTCAAAACTGCTAATTCTTTCACCGTCAATTAACAACAAAGAGATATCGATTTTCCAAAACTTCCATTTTTGCCTCTTCATCCAAGCAGGAAGTAGTATGAACCTAATTAGATAGTAAATTTCGACGAACATTCTCTAAACAATAAATGACAGGAAATTTCGTTTCAATATGGTAATTTGTAAACACCTAAACATTGTGTTACACGCTATTGGAACCGATAAACGTGAAAGTCAACAACGGAGGGGACATGAAGCTACATCGATGGCACAGGTAGGTAAAAAACCCTAGAAAACCCGAATCTGAATATAGATAGAGGGGAGAGATGAGAAAAAACGGAAGGATGTGCTGCGGGTGGAGGGTTGGTTGATATTTCGTGACTTCCGTCATCGATCCGAGTTGTTCGTATATTTAGATTTTCCAACGACCTATCAGTGTATTCCGTTTGTATTCGGCACCATCTATCACTTTCTAAATACCGTTCAAAAGTAGTTGTTCTGGTTTGATATTTTATTCGAGTCGGGATTGATGAGCAGGAGATTCTAACAGGATGAGGATTATGATGTACGGGGCCATTAAGGAAATTGATTAATCTGCTCATTTCCAAGTGAATCGATGTGAAGAATGTTTCAAACCTTTTTCTCTTCTCTTGGGTAGAGGATGCAGGCTTCATTAGTAAGACGGAAAAAGATTATTCAAAATTGTATGTGTCGCCGACAGTAGTTATGATTGTTACATTGGTTTATTATTTTCAATAATAAACCTTTGGAATTCGAACAAGAAAATTTTTTTTAGCACCCCTTCAAAATTTGATGGTTTACGTTTCAAGGTACGTAGAATCCAAAGATCGAATACAAATTTGGCCGTCCGTCCGCCGTACGCCGATTTTGATGAAATTTGGTAAGTAGGCTCCATTTGGGGTCTAGTTGTACCCCGAAGATTTTGGTTGATGTAGGTCACTTCTAAGGGTTCAAAAATGAATTTTGAAATTTTGAAAACGCCCTAACTCAAAAAATTTCTATATAAAGGTATTGTTTTTCCTTCAATTTAAGATTCTATAGAATTTTTATAATTTTTTGAGACCACGCGGAGCTTTGTTGGACAAACCGTTCGCTTCTTACTAGAATTTAAGGGTTGGACGTACGACAAATCAGAAACACGAGTGTGAATGGCAAACGAGGCCTAATCTCCGTTCAAATTTTAGCTGACCGAAATGCGATCGATGTTTTTCTTCATGTTGGACGGTTGGTGGCTTTGCAGACGAGTGATCTATATAGAAAAATAAAAAATAATAAACCATTGTGTAATAATTCGCAGCGTTTTTTTGTTTACATTAGTTTTTTAATATTTCGTCGTTCTGTAAATCTGGCACGGGAAATACAGTTCTTTTGCATCTCTTCTTAAATCGAGATTACATCTAGATTATTTACTAGTATGTAGTGATAAATTGTATCACTATTTCGTCGGTGACATATGGCATTGATTGGCACAAGTCCGATGAGGACCAGAAAGTTTACTTCATACTAGTAAATAATGCATTGTAAGGATTATCATCAATAGCCTAAAACATTTACTGACCGTTTGATATCAGTTGATAGGCAGTATAGCTAATGAAGTCGAGCAAAACGTTGATCCTCCCGCAGAAAACTTGGTTTTCATTCTCTTTGAGTTCGCTAAAGCCCTTATTCGCCATATCAGTGCAGTCTCACTGGGACTTATCATCCATGAAGTCTTCGAAGATCTCCGCATTTTCTCTGCGCGAGAAGCTACCAGGGGGCCCCCGACCTGCCGCAACGAAGGTAGGACTTTTTCCTTTTTTTAAAAAGTCAGAGCCGATCCCTCGATTAATTTGTTCTCCCGCTTAAGAACTATTTTATTTTAAATAATTAAAAACCCCCTTACGGTCAGTTTTGTGGCAAGAGAGAACTTTTGATCGGAAAATCTTCAGTACCTACCCACGGTTTGCCCCAAGAGTTTTGCCTTTATTTCTGGTGATGCACCATTAGCGGGTTTGCCGAGTTAACCAAAGTGCTTGACGCACTCGACCTTCATAGAGACATCTAAATTTTTAAGTTAGCCTCAACACCTTTGTTGTAAGTTATTTTCATATTTTGAAAATATTAAAAGACCATTGTGTGTGTTGTGAATCTACAAAACTGGGTTTCCTTTCCAAAATTATTTTTTAGACATACCACAGATTAGGTACAACTGCTACACTGATACAATAGAAGCTTTTAGAATACTCTGTGCTTCAACAACAACCTCCCAGTAAAACAGTAGGTGAAGCTGCTGTACCTGGAGACGGTTGTACCTACGGACATCGGAAAATTCGGGTACACTCGGGAAGGTTCGGAGTGGGTGGGGGGGGGGGGGTCAAGAGACGGCTCTAGATCGTACTGTAGTGCTCCCTGTGTGTTACATGCCGATGGATCGACTGATAAGTTTTTATCCCAACTATTCCATTTTAAGAGGGTGAAAGTAAAAAAAAAAAGTGATGAATGTTTTCGTTTTTACGTTGTCCCACACTACGTATGATGGATTGAAGCTATATACTTTTCGAATTTTAATTTTTGAAAAAGTCTATTCTAAAAATTTTGAGGCCATTGCAATAGCTTAATTTTCTTTGAAAATTCGCTCAAAATCAATCTGAATTATTACAGATTGACCAGAAGGGTGTCTTTCCCAGGAAAAATGTTCTTTTTTAGCGATCGAAAAATTAAAATTCTCCATAAAACTATTCGAAATATTCTAAACTCCATAGATTGTTTCATAGGTCGACTTACAATGAGTTATTTCAAGCATAAAATGTTCTTAGACACTCGAAACAGCTCCTAATTTAACTCCATCAACACACGCAAACAACCGATAAACAAAATTCCACTTCTTGTCTTTCATAAATAATGCCAAGCGCGAGATTTTGCATGGAGAAGACGTTTGGACCAAGAAGTCCAATTTCCCCTATTTCGCTCGACTTTGGAGATTACGTGGTTTCCAAAACGGTCGCAGAAGAATTTCATGGAAATTCCGATCAGCAGAAGCCGTCCGAGATAATACTTTTTTTTAAAACGCTGCAAATTATTACACAAAGGTTTATTATTTTTCTATATAGATCACTCGTCTGCAAAGAACACGGCTTCGCCATTGTTACCACCAACCAACATGAAGAAAAACATCGATCGCATTTCGATTAGCTAACATTTGAACGGAGATTCGGTCTCTTTTGCGATTCACACTCGTGTTCTGATTTATCGTAAGTCCAGCCCTTAAATTCACGTAGGGAACGAACGGTTTGTCCTACAGGGCTCCACGAGGTCTCAAAAAATTCTATACTATCTTAAATTGATGGAAAACCAATGCCTTTATATGGAAATTTTTTGAGTTAGTGCGTTTTCGAAATTCCAAACCTTCTTTTTCAACCCTTAGAAGTGACTTACATCAACCAAAATCTTCTGGGCACAACTAGACCCCAAATGGAGCCTGCATACCAAATTTCATCGAAATCGGTCAATGCAAACTGGGAAAAGTGCCACGTACGGCGGTCGAACGGCCAAATTTTTATTCGATTTTGGTTTATTAATTTCAATAATGAACCTTTGGAATCGACCAAGAAATTTTTTTTAACACCCCCTCAAAATTTGATGGTTTACGTTTCAAGGTACGTAGAATCCAAAAACCTCGAAAACACCATTTTCACCCGTTGTTTGGCTCATCACCCATACGTGTAGGGCGATCAGTTGCTAGGGCTAAATTGCTGCGGATCTGAACCCTATCCCAGTCGATTCTGAGTCAAAAAATACTTGGAAAATGTCACCCCACGCATATTTAAGCAAAAATCTCTTTTTTGGCCGGTTATTTGCCCATAACTTCTATACGAATGAAGCGATCGGAATAGTTCGACGTTAGGACCAACTAGACCCCAAATGGAGTCTATGTGCGAAAGAACGGGGTTTTTGCACCGATTCTAAGGCCTTTTATGGCCCGGACGGCGAACGGCGGACGGACATTGCAGATTTGGATTCTACGCTCCTTGAAACGTAAAGTGACAAAGTTTGAGGAGGGGGGGGGGGTATAAAAAAATTTTGCGATACGATCACATAGGCTTATTATTAGAAATAATAAACCAAAAGTGAAAAAATCTCAATCGTGTCGATGATTCCAAAATTCTAGGCACCACTTAATTGGTCGCGGAGTTTGTTTCATATCAGAGTATTCATTCATCGTTTGTGATTGGTATCAGATCAATTTCATAATTTTTACATCATTTCATCTATTTCCAAGTTATTTTGATGTGGCCACAGGGTGGTTGTGTTGCGGTGCTGAAAGGTTATACTTTACCACTTCACCGCTCGGTCGTGAGGGTCAAGTATAACCGAGCAGGCTGCCCGCGGTCAGAAACCTCTACTACTAAAATCTTCAACTAACCAGCATACAGACTACGGTAGGCATAACTTTCTACTCTTTCAAAAAATTACGATTTTATGATATATCTGTATTTACAATAATTTTACGTGATTTACTAACCTGGTTTTTAGGACATTCCTCAGTATGTGACGATTAACGCATACTATTGATCTGGATTGGGAATTTCGATTTTGGAGGACCCTCATTTTTTGATTTGCTGTGTGCATTCAAAAATTCTCTACTAAGTAGGGGCAAGAAGTCTTCTCGTTTAAGGTGGTTGTTATGATTGATCACACTACCTATCGAATCGAGAAATACACAATTACCACATGCATTTCATTACAAAGGGAATGCACTCGCTCGATTACTCTGTGAGAAACCCGAGTAGGATGATAATCATGTTAACTATAACAGGTGGCGCCCTGCATCAATTCTCAGGTCATTGTTTGCTTTGTAAGGGAGCGCGTTGATCGCCGGCTAATTGACCCATTCAACCTCGTACACACCCTGTCAGCTCTGATGCCTTCCACTAATGATTATTATCGTTGTATTCCGAAAGTCTGGAATTTATTGGTCTTCCGATGATTGGTTGAACGTTGATCTCAATCAATCAATATCATTTGCGTTGATAGCCGAGAAAGCAAATTTGAGTAGAAGTAGGATAGTAAGTTAACATGAGGAGCATTTCGCATAGGTGGTAAACCGTGGATACTGTGCAGCCATGGTTCAAAACAAAGGAACCTGCTTTGAAAATGGTCACAAAACAGAAATGGGGAATACACAGGTGGATCCTTGTGGAGATTCCAAAGAGTGACCCACACTTGCTTGCAGGAACCTATTTTCAGAAAACTGTGGGAGTTCTAGATTACACCAATGGAATACTTACTGAAAAGGGCGAAAAGAGAAAATCTAGTTCTCGTGAACACCGAGATTGCACAGGGCTCATAAATACCCTAAGGCTCACTTTCACCAAAAAAATGTTCTAACGGAGTTTAGCTAAACTTTACATAGTATTTCAAAGTCAAATTAATCGTTTTCCAAACCAAATTAATCCTTTTCCAAACAAAATTAATCTTTTTCCAAAACGAATAATAAATCCTTTTTCACAGCATAACAATATATTTCCGTTAAGTACCTGTTCGAGCCACAGCAGTAGATACCCATAAGGTGCTACTATCTGGAGACGCTATCTGTCTAATCACATCCTCCCCCACCTGAGTAGCCTAGCCCTCTTTCACTTCTTCTCGTCTTCTCGCGTCCCACGAATCTCCTTGTGCGTTACCGCAACTTTAACGTAAAGTTTTGGCGAAATTATTTGTATATTATCAGTAATATCCCCCTCTTTGACCGCTATTTCAAAGTCATTTCAAGTGCTTACCCACAAGTATTAAATTCAAACGTTATTTTCAACAATTTATACACGGATCGTGAACTTAGTCGAGTAACACGGTCGGTTTCTTCCTTCAACGGATCTTCCAGAACAGGAAAGACGCCCCCAGGCCTGGGAAACACACCGCGGTTCATCGTCTGGTGAGTCATCAGCCCTTATATTTCATAATCCGTGATTTTCTATACAGTCTGCTATTCGAATTGTATTTTACCAAGCCCCGCTTAGATTGACATCTTTTCCAATCTATTAGCGTGAGTGCTCTGTGCACACAGTACCTAATCTCAAATCTTCAAAGCTTACCTGTGCATACAGTATGTTGGTATGGTATACTGAAAATCGAAAAATACCAGCAATAGCAATGTGGGTACTCTATAAGTTCGTGGAGATTTTGTAGAACGTAAATATGGACTCCTAACATCTTCAAACCATACCCTGTGCATACAGTATGTTGGTATTCTATAACAACATGCTATATAAATTCGCTCATTAATACATGCTGCATAAATGGACTTTTTAGAAATTATAAGTTCGACTAATCTTGAAATGTCGAGCGGGAGGAATGAAAGTTGGACATCACGACGTACAGGGACAATAGAAGGGTTGCACAAACCCCCCCCCCCCACCCCCCCAACACCACACTTGCTACCAGCATATTCCCCCCTTGTGTATCTTTATCAGTGTTTGTTTTTCGAACTCCTTCGTATTTGCTGATTCCTGTGATTTGTTTCGAGTTTTCCAGTTCACGTAAATTCCTCCGTTTTATTTATTTATCACATTCTGAAAGGTAGGCACGTAATTTGATAATTTAAATTTTTACCGAGGTTTATAAACTCCCAATTTTACCTCAACAGAGAAATTTATTTTGGTCGAGTTGGCCGGGAGAGAGGCTTTTGTCATCCAATGTAAAACGGAAAATTCCGTCAGTTGGTCTGAGAAGAATGATGCCCGGCAGCGTGTTGCCGATGTGTATAATTAGTCCGTGTATGTTGTATAGGAACAACCAAAGATTGTAGGTTGCTATTCTATTATTGGGAAAATCATTATTAATTTTAAACTAACATTTTGAACTTATTTGTCCGACGGGAACTCTGGGCGAATGTCAATCTATTCGAGCACTGGGCTTGGAAAGGCGGAAAATCAGGATCATCCATCACCTCGAAGTGTAGAATCCGAACAAGGATTCGCCTCGGACGTTTCCTAGGAACGTCGTCGTCTTCGTCAGACGAGTCGAAATAATTTGCTGTTCCAAATTCATTTCGAGAAAATCATTAATCAGTGCACGACCATATTGTACTTTTAGTGAAGGGAAGGGGTCCGGTGTTGCCACGTTGCCGTCTTTGGCGGTGGAATTTGGACCGACTTCTGCGGGGGTCGTGGGTTCAAATGTTTTTGTTGGACATTGTCGTGGGTTCAAATGTTGGACGCGTTTTTGTGCGTCCGGGGCTCCCATCGCTCCCTCGTCCCAACCCAGGGCAGTGAGGCAATGAGAAGCCATGAACGAAATCATCAGAACAAATCCTGATCTTCCCTTTGGAAAACAGGCTGATGAGGCCAACGACGCCAAAAATAGCAGTCGGACAAAAATCCAACCTAAATCGATTGATTACTTTTTTTTATTTCTTTATTATTTTTATTATTATTGTCATCATTATTATTATTCTTATTTTTTAGTGAAGGGGTCTCAGTCAGTGAATTTAATGGTTTTCCGCGCTTTTCTCTGGCATTTATTGGTCGATTACGATAATTCCTGCGGCAATCTTTTAGTTTTTCAATTCCCTAATGATGCACTATGTTTGTTACTGATTGAAATTGATTTAAGGTGTAACTCATCATTTTCGTGGAATTATACGACGTTCTTCTCAACTCCGTTTTTTATTTATTTTATTTTTTTGTTAGATGCACTACCTAATGAATTTCAAAAATCCTCGAAAATTTCAAATTTAGATACAACTTTTTACTTACTTTTTATTTTTGGAACTAAACAAGTCCATGGGTGTAGCGATTATAAATAAGAAGAATGCCACAAGAAACATGGAAATTGGATGATTATTTCCTGAGAAAACTGGGGAAACTGTTGATGAAAACTGACCAGCTATGAGAAGGCTGGGGGATGGGGTGGCAATGTTGCTCCTTCAGATGGGGTGGTGGTGAGGGGCAACCGATCGCCGGTTCGTACGAGATTAGACTAACCCACTACGGAGGAACAAATGGCTACCGACTGAAACCCCCTTAACGGAGATTAGCTAGTTTATATGGCCAACTTTCGACCGGTCTAAAGACTAAACCCCCGAGATTGAGTTTAAACTCAAAATCAGTCCGGTGAAAGACGTTGATTGCTTAACGTCTTTTACCTCTCGCCTCTTTTGGTTTAAACTCGTTTCGAATTTTTGGTGAAAGTGGACCTAAGTTTGAGCCTTCGCAGTTCAACGGACTTCTCACCGTCACGGGAGGCTGCTGAGAGTCAGCAGGAGCAAGACTCACCTACGGGCCTGCCTACAGCATCTTCCATGCATCAAGATGTGCAATAAGTAATGGCTCACTCCACTGAAAATATTAATTATTTTACTACTTTTCATACTTTTCCTCCTTTTAATGGAAATTTTCGTAACGGCCTTTTGCTCATTCAAATAAGTTGTTCATTCATTTATTCAAGCAGTGTGAAAAAACTCAAAACCATCAACATATGGGGGGTGGGCCTGATTTTTTTTAAATTTTTAATCGAAAGTAGACCTCATCTTGAGAATTTTGACACCAGCCGTTCTCTTTTTTAATGAGTAGATCCTTTCTCTATGATTTTCAAAGTTTCGAAAGTTTATGACGTCACGCGTCCCTCCCGCCTGAGCAGGACTCCCCAGCCCACTGTTACGTCATAAACATAAATATGTAAATAATAATAAATCATGTAAAAAGGACTTCTCACGCTAGAAGGTCAAAATTCTCATAATGAGGTCTAGTTTAGATTAAAAATAACAATAAGCAGTTTTTCCGACCCATGCGCACACCTCATTGGAAGTAACTTCTCGATCGACTTTATCGGAGATAACGAATATTACATTTCAATACGACTATGTTGGTACCGTAGCACATGTTTTCCCCTTCTGCAAGCGTTGGGTACAGTACTCTTGTCATAAGAATAGCATCTTGAGGAAAAATCGTTAATATGCTTCAGCTGTGGCGGTACTGTCGTTCAACGGAAGACATCTGCAGCCTGCGAGGACAAACTGCAAATCCCTGGACTGCATAATGTAAGACGAAAGCGGGTAAGACATCAGCTCCGCTCCGGCTAGATATGAAATCCCATAACACCGGATACTGTCGGGAGAATGAAAACGTTAAGAATATCAACCGAAACGGTATCTTCGTGCGACGATACAACTTTTATGAGCTGACGTAGAAACGCCCGCGCCCTAAAGAGCCCTTAGGGCTGAGCAATGAACGACTAAACGAACTATAAATTCCCCTCTACATTATGCGAGGAGGGGATTAAAACGTTACTAGAGAGACCCCCATGGGGTGCTTTTCTTCAACGCTTCTAACTGTGTTCAGCTAGACGAGCGTTCTTCATTTAATCGTTTCACTGTCAGGCTTCATCTTAACCTCGTCTGCGAAACAACGGTAAAGTGGAGGTCTATTAGGAATGTTACACCTTTTGAACGATTCCCTGGACTGTTTGTAGAAATTCATAGTGTTTGGTTGAAAGTTTTTAAACTGAATCAGTGATAGTATTGTCAATATTTTCTTTCCCAAAAATCAATCTTCTTTCAATTGCTATTAATTCTTTCATTCTCGCATTTTAGTTGGGTAGTGAAAATAAATTAAATAAATTATTTTTCATGATTTATTGCAAAAACATTATGCGAATTCCCATAGTCCCATGGAATTAGAGGAAATCGATTTGTGAACCCTGATTCCACCATCTTAGCTCCAACTCGACTGCGGTAAGTCCTAGACGTTTCCAACCGCAATTTGCAAGGCATAACGATCAGTTAACCTCCAGGTATTCCTGAGAGCCCTATTCGGGAATCCGCAATGGCAGGAAGGCTTTGATGTTATGTGGTACCTCCTCCTCGCCCTTCCCACGGCCTACCTCCGCTTATCGACTATAATACCAGGTGGCATTCCGTCGGTTTGAAGTGACCGCGAACGTGATGATCCCGTCACTTGAACGTCAATCTTGTGCAGGCTGGGCCCATTAACATAACAATGGAAGCTGTTATCAAACGGTTACACCCTTCGACTCTGATCTCAGCAAATGGTGGTTGTTCTAGAGGCTTTGGAAAATTACGTTCGGATTTA
>CM019182.2:8933020-9131891 GCA_009739505.2 Apolygus lucorum
CATTTTCATCCGAATTTGATGAAATTTTCTAGGATTGTCCAGATTAGCGTGTAGATGGTCCCCTATGAGGGTAATGAAAGTACTTAGTGATTGTGTTTTGAGATTACTACTATGCATCGGATCATCTATATAATCGGGTTATGGATACGAGGCTATGTGCCACACCCCCACTTGGCAGATGTTTTTTAGCGAATTTTCAAAGGAAATGAAGCTATGGCAATGGCCTCAAAATTTTTAGAATCGACTTTTTCGAAAAATTTTCACACTGAAATCCGTTTTGGAACATTCTGAAACGATCCCTGAAGTTTTTCCAAAAATCATATGTATATATAAATGTGTCATTCCGGACGATAACTTGAGTAATTGTTTAAAATTTTTTTTAGTTTTTGCCAAAATGTTTCGTAACAACTAACCATAGGTCAAGTTCGTTTAACCAGCAAATTTTGGACAATCCAAAGGGGTCCAAAATTTAAAAAAAAAAAAACCAAAAAAAATGGGGTTTCCCCGTTTTTGTGGTTATTTACCTTCAAAATCATGGTATATAAATGTATTACCATATTATGATATATTCGGATTCAGCACAAAATTTCTGATATTGATCGTTTTTTCAAAAATGAAAATTGTTCCACACATTGGTCTTTTCTTAACCACACCTTCAACTGAATGATTTCTTTGAAAATTTCGCTCATTAATTCATGCTGCAATGAATGGACTTTTTTAGTTTCCTTAGAATTTAAACATATTAAATTTTTCAATTTCTAAAATTTCTTCATTAAGTATTAAAGGAATTTCAAACTGTCCAAATATTTCTCAAAATTCAAAAATTCCTTTCTGAAAGTAGCTTAATTTTTCCTCGAAAATGCGATAAAATGAATGAAAATTGCGGTAAAAATAATTTTTTTAAACATGCTCATTCTCTGATGCTGTAGAAATGGGTCTTACTGTTAATAGTGATTCTAACTTGATTGTGTACTTTAGACAGGGTGTTGTTTCTACTGAAAGAGAAAGTACGGTAACATCACTAGGTTGATTTGTGAAGAACATAAACAAAGGAAAGGGTTAGTTGGGGGATCGTATGATGGTCCTTCCTGGAAACTTGAGACGCAATGCGTAGTTGCCACTCTCTCATCCACACACCAAGGGGGGTGGTACTATCAGTCAGTAGGTAGGTAGGTAATAATCCCTACCTTCTTCGTAGGGTCGGGGTTTAGGCGTTAGGTTCTACGTTGTGGTTCCAGAATTTTTCCTGTATCAGTGAATTTCATGTGCGATGTTTCCTCTTTAGTTAGGTCCGTCGATTTACTTACGGGTTGTGCATGGCCTTTTCGAAATAGCGGTCGGAGTGCAAGTGTTAGTGACGTGATAAGTGACCAACGCCATCTTCCCAGGAATCTCCAAATCTACTCCAGTCGGACTTCTCAACAGGTATCTAGCTTTTCAAGACCAATTTACTGTCGGGTAACCATACTTCCAGATCTCCCCATACATGTTCGGATTATGAGGACAAACAGTCGAATTTTCAATGATAAAGGCGGAAATTTCGGGGTGTGACTTGAAGGACAAGGCTCTTTCAGCTTCCTACTCGTACTTGAGTATTGCAATGGACGTACTTACGAACAATCCGACTTATGAAGAAACTCTTACCTACTTCACCTTTATATGGGACCATCTGTGATCATTTTGACATTGAACTTTTCCGCATTATCGTTTATTATTTTCAACAATGAATCTTGGAGGCGATCAAGAAACAAAAATTTAACCCCCCTCAAACTTTGTTGGTTTACGTTTCAAGGTACGAATCCGGGTCAAAATCCGTTATGTGCCCACAATCTTAAATTTTTTTCAAATCACTACTAGTCTCAAGGTATTCTACTGTAAAGTGGAAAAATTAAAAGCGCATTGGTTTTCGAAGGTTTTGTAATGAATATATGGTAAGAACACTTACAAAACATTATTTATTAGTTAGGAGGCCAAAAAAACTGCGATGTCTTCTAGGATCGCTCTGAAGGGGAGGCCAGTTACAGCATGCGGCCGCGCTTGGGCCTGCCGTTATCTAACTACAAGATACGACAAGAAACTCAACAAAAGTCATTTATATTTGGCCGTACTAGTGTTGGAATGTTTGTAGCCTATAAATAGTGTTTGATGATAGTCTAGTAGTGATTTGAAAAAAATTTAAGATTGTGGGCACATAACGGATTTTTGACCCGAATCCGAAAATGAATAAAAATTTTTGCCGTCCGCCGTTAGATCCCATGGACCGATTTTGATGAAATTTGGTATATGGGCTCCATTTGGGGTCTAGTTGTGCCTCGAAGCTTTTGGTTGATTTCAGTCATTTCTAAGGGTTAAAATTTTGAAAAAGGCCCAACCCCAAAAAAATTCGATATGCATCATACCTAATGGTATTGTTTTTTCATCAATTTGAAATAGTATTGCATTTTTTGAATCGAATGACACTTCCCTGAGCTCTGAAAAATCCAACCGTTCTCTCCCTAAGAGAACTGAAGTCTTGGAATTCAAATAAATCAGAAACACGGATGTGAATCGCAAAAAGGGCCTAATCTCCGATCAAATTTCAGCTGACCAAAATTCGATCGTTTCGTTCCTTCGAGTTGTACTCAATTTTGCGTTGTTTGCAACTTGTAATCAGATTTCCTAATGAAGGCACCCACAACTCCTTTATCTTTGAGTTGAGTGTGAAGCGTTTATTTCTTCATAATTAACTTGAAGCGAAATTATAGTTGGTTGGTAGTGGCAATGGCAAAGAGGTGTTCTTTGCAAATAAGTAGTCTAAGGAAAAAACACCTGCCAAGTGGGTGTGGCACATAGCTTCCTCGTGTCCATAACCCAATTATATAGATGATCCGATACATAGTAGTTATTCTCAAAACACCAATCTCTAAGTACTTTTCACTACCCTCATAGGGGACCATCTACACGCTAATCTGGACAATCCTAGAAAATTTCATCAAATTCGGTTGAAAAATGTAAATGTTATGGCTGTAACAAGGATTTTACGTTTGCGCATGCGCAGAGGCCTCTGTAAATTTTTCTGTAGCCTTGATTTTCATTGGGGACCATCTAGATACTTATCTGTAACATCCCTGAAAATATCATTGAAATAGGATGGAAAATGTGGAAGTTATGGCTGTTACAAGGAATTCACGTTTACGCATGCGCAGCGGCTACTATCAGTCCGGGGTGATGATCTTCATTGGGGACCATCTACAACCTAATCCGCACAATCCCTGAAAATTTCATCGAGTTCGGACGGAAAATGTAGAAGTTATGGCCGTTACAAGGAATTCACGTTTGCGCATGCGCAGTCGCTTCTATCAGTCCGGGGATGATGATTTTCATAGGGGACCGTCTACACACCAACCCGCACAATCCCTGAAATTTCATAGAAATCGGACAATAACTTCGTATAGTCATGGCCGTTACAAGGAATTCATGACAGACACACAGACAGACACGGAACCAAAATTGTTCAGAAAGGTCTAAAACGTAAAACGCGAGTGAAAATTTTGATTTTGGAGAACTTTTTTTTTCATCCTTGAAAAGTGAAAACAAAGCTTCTGCTATCTTGGTAGACTCGGAAGCAATAATAAACCTTTGTGTAATAATTTTGGCTCAATTCAGTCAGATTTCAGTGTTTTCCAACGCTGTTTTCCGCATTTTACTTCCGAGTCTACCAAAGTAGCGGAAGCTTTTCTACTTTCCAAGGTTGAAACAAAATATTCTCTAAAATCAAAATTTCCACTCGCGATTTACGTTTCAAATCTTCATGAATAATTTTGGTTCCGTGTCTGTCTGTCATGAAATCCTAGCCACAGCCATAACTTCTACATTTTCCAATAATATTCAGAGATTGTGCGGGTTGACGTGTAGATGGTCCCCTTTAAGGTAGTGCTAGGTACCACTAGGTATTGAGGTAGGTATTGATGGGTATTGGGTATTGGTAGGTCTGCAAGGTGGTATTGATGTTTTGAGACTAACTACTAGGTATTCATCGGATCATCTATCCTGTCTGGTTAAGGGTACGATGAAGCTATGTGCCACACCCACTTGGCAGACGTTTTTAAATCTAAACTAGTCCTCATTCTGAAAATATTAACACCGGCCGCGACCTTCTAGCGTGAGAAGACCTTTTTCTACGATTTTTCAAAGTTTCAAATGTTTATGACGTCACAGTGGTCTGGGGGGCGCGTGACGTCATAAACATTCGAAACTTTGAAAAATCATAGAAAAAGATCTATTCATCCAAAAAGAGAGACTGGTGTCATTGTCCCCAGACTGATGGTAGCTACTGCGTATGCGCAAACGTCAATTCCTAGTGACATCCATAACTTCTACATTTTCCATCCGATTTCAACGAAATTTCTCAGAATTGTTCAGATTGGCGTGTAGATGGTCCCCTATGAGGGTAGTGGAAGGTAATTAGAGATTGATGTTTTGAGATCAACAACTATGCATCGGATCATCTATACAATCGGGTTATGAATACGAGGAAGCTATGTGCCACACCCACTTGACAGAATTTTTGTGTGTGGATTCACCCTGAATTCAACAGTCACTCTACTCCACAAAGCTCTCTACGTTAACAAGTTAGTTGACCTGGATTTCCTCAGATCCCTGAGTTGATCCTATTGAAGAATACACTCCTACCTGAGGAGGAGGAGAAAGTGTTCCGAGCAAGATAGAAAAAAATTAATGACCGCTCATTGGCCCCCTTTCGTCTGTAACTAGACATCCACTATACATCCATTTTCTACTATGAATAATAATTTATTGTTATTGGTGTATTATTTTGAAAAGTACTATTTGTTTGTCGAGGAGATCGGAAAGTGTTACCATTCAATTCAGCGTCAAAAAATACGTAAAATTCCATGTCAAATGAATTTATTAAGTTGGAAAGCATTTCTGGTGAAAAACGCCGATTTTCACCCGAAAAATTAACGTTTTCTGCCCTGAAAACGTCATTTTCTAACTGAATAAGTGGTGTTTAAAAAAAAAGACTACACCATTAGAAAGCTGGGATTCACATGCAACTTTTAGGCTTACAGCATGGAAATTTCCGTTCACGACGTTTCGAGAAACAAACTTTGAAAAAAGTGGAAATTTTCGAAACTTTACCAATTTTTTACTTTTGGCTTATTTTACACCCGTTCGTCTCATTTGAAATTTTCTAAAACCTCATCAGGGAGATAGGAAATTTGACGCTCTGTCCAATGATATAATCAAATTTGAATTTATTTCATCAATTAAGGGAGTTATAGCCATTTTAGTGATGTAAGGTAGAAAACACGAAAAAATCTTAAAAGTGAAATAACTCGAAAACGAAGCCTCTAAAAAAACGTCTGCCAAGTTGGGTGGGCAGTATAGCTTCCTCACTCATTGTAACATGGACGTATAGAATCAGTTGGCGAAAAAATTATGATTCAAAGAGTTATTGATTGTATTTTCAACGTAGAATTTTATTTAGCGGTCCACCGTCTAGGACCTAACCCACACAATCCCTGAAAATTTCATCGAAATTGGTTGAATAGTTGCGGAGTTTTGGTTGTAACAATAAATTTAAAGTTCGCGCATGCGCAGCGGCTATTGCTTGACCAATTTGATTGAAACTTATAGGGTGTCTCTTAGAAGTTAGTCCCTAACTAACCTCCAAATTTGAGCAAAATCGGTTCATTAGAAACCGAGAAATCGAGGTTCCAGAAAATTCACGTTTGCGCATGCGCACTCGCTCCTATTGGTCCGAAGGTGCTGAAATTTATAGGGGACCGTCTAGGACCTAACGCGCACAATCCCTGAAAATTTCATCAAAATCGGACCACAGGTTAGTATAGTTTTGCCCGGGACAAGGATTGACCACAGACAGACCGACAGACAGACAGACCGACAGACAGACAGACAGACACGGAACCAAAATTGTTCGGGAAGCTCTAAACGCAACAAGCAAGTAGAAATTTTGATTTTGGAGGACATTTTTTTTTTTTTTTTTTTTTCACTTCTTTCACGAATACAAAGCTTCCCTACCTTCGGTAGTGAGGAAGCAAAAATTGCTAAGAGACATTTTTTGTTGCAATTGGTAGTAGAATTGAACCCTGCCCGGTGGTGCGCCCGAAAGGGTAACACCCTGTATAGCAAATAATAAACCTTTTTGTAATAATTTGCAGCGTTTTTGCATTCAAATTCTCAATAAAAAGTTCAACCTACCCTGGTAGCAAAATATATAGCTTTTTCAGATTGAATTAAACAGTTTTCAAAATGAAGTCAACACTTATCAAAATGAAATAAACAATAATTGTTTATTTCATTTTGATAAGTGTTGACTTCATTTTGAAAACTGTTTAAGTAAATGTTTAATTCATGTTGTAAATTATTTACAACATGAATTAAACATTTACTTAACAAAATGAATCAATTTACAAAATGAAATAAACAATTTATAAAATTAATTAAACACTTTCTTATATGAGTTTCAAAAGCTTGTAAACAATAATTTGAACGAGTTGAACAGTTGGGGAGAATATGGGAAAGACCGTGCGTACATTATACTCTGATGATAGTCTCTTCTGAGTGTGCCTTTCACGTAATAACGAGATGGAAATACCTTCTCTGTGAACTCGTCAATCTCTTATCGTCTTGCTCAATGTGTATCAATGACTTTCTTGTTTCTCTTTAGTAGTCCATCTATTTGTTTGATGCGTTATTTCACCTTGTTATAATATTTGAAACCTTCACTAATATTTGAAAGTATTTGAAAGACAGTGTTATTTAATTTATTTGGTATTCGTTTATTTCATTTTGTAAATTGTTTATTTAATTTTGTAAAATGTTCAATTCATATTGTAAATTGTTTATTTCATTTTGAAAAGTGTTGAGTTCATTTTGAAAAGTGTTGAGTTCATTTTGAAAACTGTTTAATTCAATCTGAAAAAGCTATATAATCTCTTTGGTATTAGGGAGAGGGAAATGTCATCCAAGTGAGTGTGCAGTTAGATGAATTATATTTTCCTTATACTTATAAAAACATCAACTCGATTAAGTTACAATTTGCTTACCAATTTTGTTCTACCAAAATTACCAAGTTTTGAGTCTACCAAACTTGCGGAGTCTCAGTTTCCCACTATTGGTAGAACGAAAAAAATATTTTCTGCCATTAAAGTTTTAGACCAAACCTTACAAATTTTGTTTGTGAAACTCTCTGAAAAGGCAAATCCTGAGGAATGCACAACTATACTCATAGTCCGATTGCGATGTATTAGATAATGTCTCGAATTGAACGTCAATGTGATTTGCATCTCAACATAAAAAAAAGTCCATTCATGCAGCATGAATTAATGAGCGAATTTTCAAAGAAATGTTTCAGTTTAAGGTATGGTTAAGAAAAGGAACAATGGTGTTGCAATTTCTTTTGGAAAGTGTTTTTTTACACGATTCTTGGTTTTTCGATTTTTAGTATATCATATCAACATACTGTATGCACCGGGTATGCTTTGAAGATGTTAGGAGTCCATATTCATGTTAACATCGTCTCTACGAACTCGTTGAGTGCCCACACGGCTACTGCATTTCTGGGTTTTTGAGGCCACTGCAATAGCTTCATTTTCCTTGAAAATTCGCTAAAAAGTCCATTGATGCAGCATGAATTAATGAGGGAATTTTCAAAGAAATCTTTCAGTTTAAGGTATGGTTAAGAAGAGAAACAATGGTGTTTGCAGCTTTTTTATCGTTTTAAAACCATTTCTTACTATCATTTTAACTACTAAGTCAATTATGTATGATTCAGCTAACAAGTTTTTTTTCAACACTCAGAGGATCGTTTTAGATTGTTCCAAAAGGGATTTCAGTGAGAAGTATTTTCGAAAAAGTCCATTCTAAAGATTAAAGGGTCATTGCAATAGTTTCATTTTCTCCGAAAATTCTCTAAAAATCGAGAAGAGATCGAGATTGGTGCACTCGAGTACATCAATTCGCTGTTTAGAGAGCTGGATTCGAATATGTGGCTTATTGATATGACCTAGGAGAAGCCGAAACCAATTGCCGTCCTTGTATGTACGAACTATCAGGATCAATCTTCGGCCGTTTCTTCTACCCACAGATAGGGAAGAGAACTGCTCCATGAGGATTGCAATATGCATGAGTTGGTGGACGTTCACCATTTTTTGGGCGATTGCCCTGCATTGGAAGAAATCAGGAAGACTGATTTCGACTCGTAGGTGCCCTCCAAATAGCGCATAATTCAGATCTTGAATGGGGACAGCATGGATTCAGTGTAGAACATGTGTAGAGTGGAATGTCGTCACAGGGCTGAACTGGCCGGAGAGTTTTTAGAGTTTGGTGACGTGTGCAGGGGAATTATCGAAAATTAATCCCTATATAATGAAACATGATTGTTACTACCTTCCAAATTAATGTACGTGTGTATTTCATCGACGTTCCTCCGTTCAAACCCTCTGCAGCAGGGGACCAGATTCATCACCCATCTCCCAGTTCGGCTGCAAACTTTGGCCGGTGAGAGCTTTGGAAGAGCCTTAAAAAATGTTCTTGTCTGATATGATTGAACGAATAACCTGAATAAGGCTTTCTTTAGACAAGAAACTGATGATACAGTAGCTTTCGGATTTTGAGAATGAGAATATGAAAGAGAAGCAACACAGTTTGAATATTGGTTGGGGGCTCGGGTTTTCCTTCTACATACCTTGCGAAAATGTCCTTTTATCTCGCGAGATTGGCAAGTGGCTTCCCTAGCTGGGCAAATAGCCCTGTTATATTTCGGTCCGCCACAAAAGTAACATTTAAAGCTAATCGAAGAGACAGATTCCTCGGATGATACCTCGGGGGAATATGTATTACTCGTATTAGGAGTTGGACTATCAAGTTTAGGTACAGCACTGATGCAAGGTTGAGATTGGTACTGAAGTGATTGATATTGAGCCAGCTTCTTCTAAAAAGCTTCTTCTAAAGTTAAGCTATGGTTTTCCAACAAACGCTGTCGGATCAGTGAGGATTGAAGACCATCGATGAATGCATCTCGTATAGATTCATCCCTATTGACCTCGGCCGTTACTGCTTTGTAGGTACATTCTCTAGCAAGACATTTGAGAGATTCTAGATATTTGTCGACTGTTTCCCCAGGTTCTTGACGTCTCGTTTTGAGTTTGTGCCTAGCAAACACCTCATTAACCGGTTTGATGTATAGACCTTTCAGAATAGCCACAGAATCGTTACATGTCCCACATTCACTGAAATATTCATATATTATTGGAGATATAAAGTTAATCAATACCTTGAGGTGATCGTCGGCAGGAATTCTAGCAGTCATGATGAAGTTCTAAAATGTCTTGATGTGCTCCTTCTTCGTCCGGTTTTAGATTGAATCTTTCCGGTTTCAAAATATGTTCCATTTCAAATATTTAACTGAATAAATTGATGTGATTGAACGAATACCCTGAATAAGGCTTTCTTTAGACAAGAAACTGATGATACAGTAGCTTTCGTTATCGCTACTTTTTAATGTTAATGACATTTTTAATATTAGTTGGTGTTAGTTTTATGATTCTTATAATGACTGTGTTCTCTCTCTCGATATTTTCTGTCTTTACTTTGGCACATGAACGAAAAAACGTTACAAAAAGCGTCACAAAATTGGTTAAAAACTTTGAAGGTACCTAAATAAATGTGCCAAATCATTTTCAGGAGAATGGGAAGAAATAAATGTTTCACGCAGTGCATATACATTACATGTACTCTTATTCAGCTGTAAAGGTCCAGAAGATTTGGGTTCCACATTAGAGTTCCATTTTTGACTTGTAGACGGGTTTGGCGTCATGTAGAGCTCAAATTTTCAAACCACAACGTGTAGGTTTATTGAGCATATAGATATGAAATTTACTTCTTCTTCGGAACGCTTCCAACATCTCGTCAATAGTTACATTTTCATTAAAAAATGAAAGGACCTGACTCATTATCCCCCTCATGGCTAATCGAATTAAACTTTAGATGTCCTCTTAATGACCAGGAGACATTACCTTACCCATACCTTGAGAAATTTGGGGATTAGAGTCCCTTATCAGAAAATATTTCAAAAGAATTTGAAGATCCTCTAATAACGTGTAAACTCTCACTTAGAATTATAACCAGAGAAGTATTTGAAAATTTTGAAATGTATTCATAAATCACTAAGTCTTTTGAAGAAACTCAATTTTAAATGCTTGCATACGAGCACATTGGGAAATTTTCATGTCAACCACTACACAACAAGGTAGTGAATTAAGGTTGTTAGTTCATGTACCCAAGCATCAAAATAAGAAAACAGTTGATTGTTCTCTACGCAACACAGTGAGTCTATTTTATTTATTTATTGTTCTCGTGAGCAAGACTTGCTTAGTTTTCGTGACGATTTTTCAGTTTATGTGCCAAAGCAAAGACATGAAAATGTCAAAAAAGCGTTACAGTTAGTTTTCAGTGATTTTCACTTACAACCAAGTCGTTGCTACGGAACTTTATTTAGGGCATAAATTTAGGCCTTTATAACGGATGGTAAACGATTTTTCTACGAACACGAATGACGAAGATAAAGTTCCGTAGTAAGAAACAACTTGGTTGTAAGTGGAAACGTTTTTTCGTTCATTTGATGAAGTAAAGACATAAAAAGTCAAAATCGTTCACCATTCGTTGGAAAGCTCTAAATTTATGCATAAATTATATAAAAGACATAAATTGTCCCAATGTGTTGCAGACTCGTATGCAAGCGTTTTTTGGCATTTTATGTTTTACTTTGGCATATTTTTTTTAGCATTGACGTTTTTGGTTTTGTTCCACCACTAAAAATGTTTGTTATATTAATTTGAGCTCAACTATTGTAATACCACCTCATACAATACAAAATATCTTGACAGATTGAGATGACAAACCGCGAAACTACTTAGTATAATCAAATTTTACTTGTACTCGTGTTGCCCTCCTCGGACTCCCTTCAACACCAAAATTACATTCCATTCGTTGAAACCATACATCGCTAGATTTGAGTATCATAAGTACACGTTTTTCTCTTCTATTCTATATTATATAAACCAAGTTTTCTTCTTCTTTTAGTCAGATTCCGCCGATTCAGGGATTGTAGTGATTGAGCTCAAACCTATTCTTCTACCAATCATGTTATCCGATTTTCGAAAACTTGAAAGATGGTTTGATAATGACTAATGATTTGATGATTTCTACCTACTTACGAGCTAACGGAAATTCCAAGTTTCATCCGATTTTGATGACAATTCTAGAGGTTGTGTGAGTTTAGCCCTTGATTGTCTCCAGATTGATTGTGGACGGAAATGTTTAGAAAAACTCTCCGCACTAAACTGGCATAGGTCCCAATTCATCGACTTGGGTAAAACGTTAACGTAGAAGTTGGTACATAATCTTAAGACGTATTAGGGGGAGGAGTTACGCACTGACTCACCTATCTTCTATCTATTAACAAAACAGCCTCCAAGAAGAAAGTGTGTCGGTTCTTTGGCTCGTCATTGGCCAACAGAGCTCCCATCGCCTTTGGTTACTCACTACTTGACTCTTGAGTAACCTTTTATACGCGACAGGTGGTAGCGCCTTTACTAGGCGTGAGAATGATTTTCACAACCACTTCCACAACTTTCAATTACTACGTGTTTGTCCTCATCATTAGCAGGTGAGGTAGATAAATAATATACCTATCGTATTTGTGAATCTTCAGCTCGCTCAAACAACATCGAAAACTACAAAAAATTATGTGGATGCGACGGTTTACCTCGAAGCGTCATCGCCATTCCTCATAGGTACACCTATACAAACGTGCATACATCTATGCGTCAGTGTGTACGACCAATGAACTCCTGTGTACTCCCACTGAAATGTTTTTCTGATCAAAACTGAGTAGTTTTCTCTGTTAAAATGAGGATGTAATTTTGAAATTTTAATGCATATTTATCGTTAAAATTGTCAACGTGAATTTCAATGTCAAGTGCAATGTTATACTTCACTACCTACTGTGGGACGCGTATGCTGATTGTTCCTTGTTTTTCGTTTAATTGGCATATCGAATGAAATATATCGATATGCAGATAAATGATATATCGTCAATGAGATATTGATTCCTTCAATATATTGGAGAAAATATATCGATATATCGGAAGATCTACTTGGAAAATCGTGTTGAAGTAGGTAGGTGGATTAACACTTTTTTAAACAATAATAAAATAATTTAGGAAGACATTTATCGATATACCTATCGGAAGATCTACTTGGAAAAACTTGAAGAAGTAAGTAGATAGGTGAATTGAAACGTTACTAACATAATTTTGGAAGAAATATATCGATATAATCGACATATCGATCGAGACTGAAATAAGTATTAACCTACTCTCAAAAGTTGCTGGGTATGAATTATTGAAATTCATAGTTTAAAAACTTAAAATGTCATTGCAATGTTAAATTAATTTATAAATTGACAGGGGTATACTGTGGACAATCATGGCCCTTCAAAATTGAAAATAATTGTTGTGAAAACCTGCTTCACTTCGTATAGTAGGTAGTTTTAATCTAGACGAGCCTCCATTACTTTTGGCTCTAGTCAAGTAATTTATTTAGCCTTGATAGCTACTAAAGATGTAAACTATGTACACAATCATGCCTGAGCTGAAGTCAACAGTCTGAAATCAACTCATCACGTAGGTACCGACCAAATAATTACACTACAAAATATATAATTACTACAAAATAATTGGAATAAAATTACTTGGTGTTTTTACAAGTACAGGGGTCTCTTCTCATCCATTCATTTCAATATTTAATTTTTACTTGTTGAAAATAAGTCGCGATATATCGGTCAATTTATCGATATTGACCGATATTATCGGATCTCTATGTCGATACAAATATATCGATATATCAAACGTAATACATCGATATTTTTCATATATCGATCTATCGTTGCCATCTCTAAACTTACTTGCGATTTGCGAAAACTAAGTGACGTTATTTTCTCACTATAAAATAATACGTATTATCTTGTTACAGTCCACTTATAAAACCTTGATTATTTATTTTTTGTCATGCAATGAATTGGGGAACATTCTACTACCTATTGGTCAAACAGCGATGAAAATCACAGAGGACTATCCAGAGTCTACCCCTCACAAACCCTAGAAATGACATCAAAATCGGATGAAATCGTAGGTAGACTTTGATAATCAAATCACCAATCACCAGCTAACCTTCTTTCAAGGTTGTCTAAAATCGATAACATGATAGGCAGAAGAAGTCGTTTGATCCCAACCAGTATAATGAAAATCGCAAAGGACCATCTTGGGGCTAACCCGCACAAACCCAAAAATTTTCATCGACATAATGAAATAATGTCGCTAGGGTTAAGAGAAATAGAGGATAGAGGGGGTGAGAGAGATGGATGAATGATCATCATTTCAGGTACGAGCGGGTGGTGACACCACGGAGTACCTGCCGAGATGCCCAAAACTGTGAGACTTCTTCTACACCACACACCGCTGATATGTTGTTGGGTGCCAATCCTTTTAGCCCAAGGCAATTTGCAGCAAAATGCATCAATACTCAGCTCCCCTACTTGAGGTAGTGTGGTAGGAAAAGAAAGTGGACACGTTGAAAAGAACATCTTTACGTCTTTTTGAACACGTTGACGAAATGCTCATGAATAGGTAATTACCTACAACTGTACCGTCTTAATTACCTCTGTGGCTCACATTTTATTTGAAATAAAATCGATAAAATGCTGAAAACTGGTTTTGGGCTTTATACACTGAGGTTGATGTATCAACAGTAGTGGATGTGATTCACATAAATATCGAAGCCATCTGGTCTTCTCGTTGAAGGAGTACCTGCAGGTTGGAAGGTTCCCTCTTCTGAAGCAATGAGAAGTACGCCATCTGGGATGCATGTCAGGTCCACCAACGACGTACAAAGAAAAACAAAGGATTCGGCGGATCAGGAGCGTGTGAATAATACAAATCGCTTCGGAGGAGACCTGGAAGATACAATGGCTGCACCACTTCCGCGAGCCGCACCTAACTCTTTCTCCCTCTCCCACCTTTAATGGTTCAATCTGTTGAATTAAATTATTTACGTCTTCCAGAAAGCTATGTCAAGGATCGGATTTGCTTGGTGGCCAAGGAAATCTTGTGTGAGCGAATCTATTGCACTTCAATGTCATCCTTCTGGTAACTCCGGGGGGACAAACCCACGTGAGTCATCTGAAGGCAGAAGTCAGGTTACGCAGTGTCGATAATACCTGGGTGAATTCTTTCTATACAGAGCCTCAGTATCTATCTTTGTTCGAACTGAGTACATTTTTCATACAAACTATTTTACAAGGAATGTACGACCTTTTTGTCGAAATTACCTAATGACTAAATTCCAAATTGTTTAATTACTTCAATAGTTGATGTTACTCCCAAGATGCTTTAATTACCACTTGTTGAAAATTAAAATGATGAAATAAAATACACACAAGATATTTTATGAATAATTTATTACCATGAAGTAGGTTGATACATCTCAGTTAGAAAGAATTGCCAAAATTATGAAATATTAGCACTAGCGTTAGTGTATAAAATTGAGCACGCACTTGAAATATTTATTATTGTAAGGTTTTTCGATAATTAGCAGACTGTATGATAGGTTATGATTATGCCTACCACTCCTAGCACATACAAAAAAGTGTGTATTTTTAATGTAATGATACTGACAAAGAAATACCTACAAGAACTGATGGAAGAATGCCGATGTGGACCAGCTAGAGGACAGACATGCAACAAGAATTCATGAAGGTAAGAAAGAATAGGTACCTTTTCGAGGCAGGGAAGGCTGCAGCAGTAATATTCGAGGGCCTTTCCTGCCTCGAAAAGGTACCTATTCTTTCTTACCTTCATGAATTCTTGTTGCATGTCTGTCCTCTAGCTAATCCACATCGGCATTCTTCCATCAGTTCTTGTAGGTATTTCTTTGTCAATATCATTACATTAATAATACACACTTTTTTGTATGTGCTAGGATTGGTACGCATAATCATAACCTATCATATAGTCTCCTAATTATCAAAAAACCTTACAATAATAAATATTTCAAGTGCGTGCTCAATTTTATACAGTTAGTAATGCTAAATAACGGTTTATCGTCGACCTAGGGCTTAGTGTCAGAAAGAGTGAAAGTCAATTTCATCATTGGTGATGCTTTCAAAAACTCAAATTTATTAAACTCTCTCAGTCACTCAATAAAACATTTTTCATCTAATACTAACGAGGAGCCTCTCAGGCGTTACTCATTCATATCAACGTATTCGCTCAACAGGCGCCTTATATTCCAGGGTTAATTTGCGGTATCCCTTCTTGGAATATTTTGTACTGCTAGATCAAGTACAAATATCTATAGGATGACCATATATCCACGATTTAAGGAGATTCAAGGCTTCATTTGTACAGAAAAAAGTTATTTTGCCTAAAAATTGGTTGATTCTCAAAATTCTGAAAGAAGGTGCAAAATCGAGTTCAAATTTGAGATTCTTATCAATTAGGTTTCATATTTTTTCAGCATTTTGTGGGTTCTGTACCAGTGGTTTTACACTTCTTTCAATTTGATTTTGAGATAGGGCCCTATACCTTGGTAAGCAGAACATCAATTTTGGTAGTATTGGGAAGGGAGGGGGGCAGTATTCCTTCTCGAGGTCGACTCCAAGAGTTTTTGTTGTCTGAAATAGTTAACCTAGAGAGAATGGGATATTCTTGGAAGTTATTCACCACGACGTAAGAATCTCGCACTCATGAATCAATATGGCCAAAATCTTCAAGATTACTTGAATCACCTTACTATCATTTTCAATAGCCGCAAGTCTCTTTGTTTAGGAAGGTATGACTGCCAACTGGTTACTTCTTTAATTATAAGATAGATTAATATATAACTTATTATAACTTAGATTAATTGATTAATTACCTGATAATCCTGTGCCTTTCAAGTAAAACTCCACACCACTCTCTCCAGACCTCCATTCGTTCCGAATCAGGACCTTATTGGCATTAGTTTGAATGATCACGAGCCTTATTTGACTTCCAGATGAAAAAAGCACTGTTAACCACCATGTTAGTCACCATTTTCAGAGTGGTATTATTGATCAATACTCCAGATCCAATAATATATCTTTAAGAGCTAAATCGACAACAAAAGGACTGGTTATGCAAGGATCCTTCATCCAAAACCTCAGCCATTCGGGTTCATTATGTCACTGTTTCACTAGATGATGAATTGCAGTGCGCCAGAGCCAGACACGAGACTTGAGGAATGTTATCTTCACAGCTCGGAGGTCATTTTTTCGTGGATATGAAACGATTCGTTAATGTCCTTCAGGTGGAGTGTCCTATTCACAACACAATGGCCTTACACCGCGAGGCCATAAAAAGACTAAATCCATCTCGGATACGGTTCTCAACTCTGGAGACCATTGATCTTTTTTCTACCAGCTGCCACCTGCAACTTTTCGAGCGTGACGCAACCTGTCGCTGGGGAGCTGCACAAAAGAAAGTTCTCAAGTGATTGGAGTAAAATTCATGTAAGAAATATCCAAAGTTGATAATAATACGAGTTTGTCGTATAAAAAGCTTCTCAAATAGAGTAAATGAGGCCTAACGAATCTCTTTGATTAGTGCTGTTAGCCAATAGTATCCCGTCATGTGGATTTTATCGAAAGAAGGTTGATAAAAGAAAAGTTGCGTGTCTATGCTACTCCAACCTGCTTTCCTTTGTTGGTGAGAATGCCTCAAGTATAGTTCGATGCCTTCCATATACAGCTTCTGAAGACGTTTTACGGCTTCGTAACTTTCCCATAAAAGTGAAGAACCTAGAATGTCGTCAGGTAGTGAGTATCACCTCATTTCTCTCATAAAAGTTGACGTGTAGGAAAAAGATAAAGTAAATTTATATATCTCAGCATTAGGTCAGCAAGAATTTCAAAATTGCAAGTTGTTTCGTGAAGTTTTATTTTATGGCAACTATTCTTTATAATTTATGTTTCCTTTTTGGAATAGTCCTTTAAAAGTGAAAGTGATCCGTACTTGTGACCTAAGTATGCAGTTTTCTGATCTAATGCAACGTCGACATCCTTCGTGCTAAACTGCGTTGCTGGTATTGAAGAAAACAGGCAGTCCGAGTACCTATAGGAGTGGATATAGACAGATTCTTTTATTTCATTTATTTATTGTTTAACAATATTACTCAAGGAGTGAAATTGATTCAAACAAATGACTTTAATCTATTATATATGGGATGAAGGGAAGTGCCTCTATAAAAAGACCACCAGTTCAGATATGAGCCGAGCAGGACGCGAGTGGTGATACCACGGAGTACGCCTACCGAGATGCCCAACTCGCGCAACTCCGTGGCACTTTTCCCACACCACACTCAAGGTCGCAGCCATCACCCTGATGTTGTTGGGTTCCTCTCCTTTTAGCTCTGACACTGCTTGCTGTAAATCGCCTGCTCCATGAAGGGAAGTAATAAATGATGTATTTGCTCGCGCGTTCGATTACATATTGAGGACTTCTGTAATTTTCAACATTAAACTTTCAATTTTTTTTCTTCCTAGCTCTCGCGTGGGACCGCTCGATGTCAGATTGGCCGTTTCGGTATCTAGGGCTTCTAATGAGCCTCCTTCTCTCCTACTTCCTTTATGGACTTATCTATCAAAGGTTCTTACCTATCTATCTGACATTGAGTGCCCTATTTCTGAAAATGAAAGCTAGTTCATTCCCAACTCTCCTGCAGCGCTCCAAGTACAAAGAAGTCCCTCGAAGAGAAGGGGGGGGGGGGAGCTCCACTCTAATTCCATGTTGGCTTTTAGAGGCGGATGTACTACTAGTAGGTACTGAACTCAGGGCAGTAAGAAGGTGTCCCTTGTGGAGCAATATAATCGTTTTATTCTTTCTCCAAACAACAAACTACGTGTTTTACTCATTTTCCTATTTCACAATTTAATTAATGAAATAAGATACCGAAATATAATACATATTAGGAATAAAATGAAGAATTTACTTGCAACATTTGTAATGTTTATAAGGGACCTTCTGGTTCAATAGTACAATATCTCATCATCCAAGTTAATCAACACCAAGGCTAAGGTTAATTTTTTCCAAGGGAATTATCACTGTTTTCCCAAGGTTGTTGTATCCTAGTATTGTTGTAGCTGACATGATGTTTTAAATTCCCCCCCTTTTTTCATTTTTTAACATGTTTAATGTTTATGGGCTGGGGGTCATTCTGTGAATTCCGACACGCGAATTTGCAACGGGCAAAACTATACTAACCTGTGGTCCGATTTTGATGAAATTTTCAGGGATTGTGCGGGTTAGGTCCTAGACGGTCCCCTATAAATTTCAGCACCTTCGGACCAATAGGAGCGAGTGCGCATGCGCAAACGTGAATTTCCTGGGACCTCGGTTTCTCGGTTTCTAATGAACCGATTTTGCTCAAATTTGGAGGTTAGTTAGGGACTAACTTCTAAGAGACACCCTATAAGTTTCAATCAAATTGGTCAAGCAATAGCCGCTGCGCATGCGCGAACTTTAAATTTATTGTTACAACCAAAACTCCGCAACTATTCAACCGATTTCGATGAAATTTTCAGGGATTGTGTGGGTTAGGTCCTAGACGGTGGACCGCTAATATTTTGGTATTCAATAACTCTTTGAATCATAATTTTTTCGCCAACTGATTCTATACGTCCATGTTACAATGAGTGAGGAAGCTATACTGCCCACCCAACTTGGCAGACTTTTTTCTCTCCTATTCAACGCAGGAAGGTGAAATTTGAGAGGCAGGGTCAATGGAGAATGCTGAAGGCGCCTGAGTGGTCACTGATCGGCTGAGTGAGCTCCAAGGCCATTTTCTCTCCTGTTGAACGCAGGAAGCTAAAATTTGAGAAGCAGGGTCAATGGAGAATGCTGAAGGCGCCTGAGTGGTCACTGATCAGCTGAGTGAGCTCCAAGGCCATTTTCTCTCCTGTTGAACGCAGGAAGCTGAAATTTGAGAAGCAGGGTCAATGGAGAATGCTGAAGGCGCCTGAGTGGTCACTGATCAGCTGAGTGACCTCCAAGGCCATTTTCTCTCCTGTTGAACGCAGAAAGCTGAAATTTGAGAGGCAGGGTCAATGGAGAATGCTGAAGGCGCCTGAAGGGTGACTGATCAGCTGAGTGAGCTCCAAAGCCATTTTCTCTCCTGTTGAACGCAGGAAGCTGAAATTTGAGAAGCAGGGTCAATGGAGAATGCTGAAGGCGCCTGAGTGGTCACTGATCAGCAGAGTTTCTCCCTTGCGAGGGAAAAACATTAAACATGATTTAATGTTTTTCCCTCGCAAGGGAGAAATTGAACATTATACATTATGTCTTCGTATTTTCCATTGACTGATGTGATGCTGATGTGATGCTTTCAGTAATACATCCTTTGAGTCCTGAGGGAGGCGATAAATTCACCGAAAGCTCGGCCAAAGGGGAGTTTGTTTCTGAGGACCCCATCCCCAATCAGTTGACTGATGATCCAAGTTTTTATGGATTCTGTTAAGATCCTTTTTGTGATTATTCGCCAGGAGGATTATCGACATCTAGCCCTCCGGAAGTTAGCCCAACTGACCTGACTTCCTCCTAATCACTTTCAGTGGTGTCCATAACGCTGTGTACCAAATGTTAGTGCTTTAGTTTGAACAAGAGTTAAGATAAGATTGCTAAGGTTCTCATACATTTGAATTTACTTCCCTTTTATACGGCTTCTTAATAATTTCGTCAAGTGCTCTCCAAGGGGCTATATTTAAACGAAATTTCAGCACTCAAGGGAAAGGGGCGAGATCGGTACTTTATTGCTTACTCAGCAAATATAATTCCTTCCAATCACTTCTAGTGGTGCCCAAGAGGATTTGTGTCGACATTCTGCGCTCTATAAGTTCGCCCAGTTGACCTGACTTCCTCCCTATCACTTTTAGCGGCCTCCAAAAGTTTTCGATGAGTTAAGCGTTAAGACCATTATATGTTAGCCTAGCTGATCGAAATCCCCAAAAGACTCTACGGCTAATCAAAATTCTCCCTCTTCTTCTCTTTAAAATTAGGTCGAGAAGAAAAAAAAAAGGAGGGTTTTTGTCTGGATAGAACTTAATCGTATCTTGGCATCGCAAGACTACTGTTTCTATCTATCCAAATAGAGGTATTCACCTCGAGAAAGTGTCTTTACTTCCGAATTTTATCTAGTCTAGGTGCTTGATGGAGCACGAACGTATGTAGTCCACAGTTCTTAGATCGTATTCAATCGTGTACCTATTTATTTCGGAGGATTGCAGTGTAAAGAAGGATTTCCTTGTCATTGTTGCTGGTCTAGTAAGGAGCTTCCAAGCTATTTGCAGCTCACTTACAATTGGCCACGATGAAGATCCGACAACCATGGAAGCATCCTTCTGTAGAGGAGACATCTTCGACAGTGCACGGCATAGTACCTTGTACAGATTCCTGAGCAGCCCCTCCAGTGATATCTTTCGTTCGTATCCCTTGAGAAGTCTCTTAAGTCAGTGCTCAAATGTTTTTAAATATTTTCATAAACTAAAAGGTCGGCTGACCTCAACCAAACGTGGAATTTGTAGGTATTGAAACGAAAAACAGCATACAAACTCAATTGAAAACTGAAAAGAAGAACAGAGCGACAAGCTATATAGAGTACGAAGGCACTTTTTGGCTGAGTCATTTAGAATTCCAAGATCTAAGAAGAATGGAACCAGTCAAACGCATTTTCTTACAGAAGGTACCACTGGAGTCCCTGGAATCATTTTAGTTCCAATAATATTAGCTTCATGACTGAAAATTGTTTGTGAACTGGATAATTAAATAAACCATTTACATAAGCCTCCCTCCTTCCTCTGGCAGAAGTATGACGTGACTTACTGGTTGGTAGACCCCTAGATTCATACTGTGTTCAATTATAATATGACAGACGCTGGAATTTGTTTACATCCGGTATTTACTGTGCTCTACAATGACCTGTGGGGCACAAATAACTTTACAGCCTCACCTGTTTTGAAAGGTTGAACTGGAAGCGCTCCAGGTGTCCTTTGATGGTCGAATTTTCGAAGGGTTCGAACAAAAAATGAAAAACTCCTGAAATTGAAAAGGCTGCCGCTCCTTGCCGTAAAAATTCTCTCAGAAACGGACCGAAGTTTTACTGACGGTCCGACCTTCGGCTTCCAATGATTCAAGTTAAGGAGAACTGCCTCATTAGCCTCAAATTGAATGTAAGTGGTATAGGAAGAACAGGAGAAAATTGTTTCCAGCTGTTCTGAGAACAATCTTGGGGAACAGATACCAAAGGCATATCCTAATTCTTTACGTGTCCGTAGAATCAGTAGAAATATAATCGAATACCGGCCTCCTTAGATCATAAACTTCACTAAACTTGTTACAAGATACCAAGTGATGTAATCATATTTTCATCTTCAATTGTTGCAGGTGCTCTGCTGCTGTCCGTGATCTGTCCTGGTGCAGCCGTGGAGCTGACTGCGCACCTATCGGAAAATGGACTCCACGGCTTCATTTCTTTCATCGAGGAAGAGGGTCAGGTGAGCACTCGGAACTCGCATGGTGATAATTATGAGAAATTTCATAACACTCGTAGAGAAAAGTTCATTGACTGAACAATAGTCGTGAGGTAATAATCTGTGCGTAGTTATTATTTCTCAGCAAGTAATCGTTTCCCATGTTGCATTCTTTGACGTGAAAAAGCAGGAAACTAAAAAATTAATACACACAGACTAATGGGTCATTGTTACGTAAAACCATTTGAAATGCCATGAGCATTGAGGCAAATATCTTGTTTCTCGATTCTCGTGTCGTAAATGAACGGTAATAGGTGAAAGAGGGGAAGGAAATTCTTGGGTGTAAAGATGTGTTCTACTTCTTGGTTGAGAGTAGTTTACGGAGGGGTATTTAGGATAGCTTCTATATCTTTCAAGTAGAAACTCCATAACTCCCCGAATTCCTCACATTCCGAATGGAAGTCATT
Source organism: Apolygus lucorum (assembly GCA_009739505.2). Lineage (NCBI taxonomy): Eukaryota > Metazoa > Arthropoda > Insecta > Hemiptera > Miridae > Apolygus > Apolygus lucorum. The sequence goes on from CM019182.2 coordinate 8,955,110, forward strand.
AACCCTCAACGGACAGATTTTTCACATGAAAAAGTGCAAACTTTGAGAGAGTTATTGTTCGGTACCAAAAATCATCTAGGCGGCACTCGAGGCGCCAATCTGTCGGCCATGTCCCACCGGTTGACGGGATGATTTGTGAACATTATCATAATAAATGGCTGTTCAAATGGGATGAAGTTTATTGAAATCATTCATATTCATTTGTCACGGATTTGAATACATAGATAGCAAGATAGCGGAAAATACCATTATGATTAGGTATAACTAACTAGAAAGAAAGGATTTCCATTTCGGACTTATATTCTAGAAAAAGTTCGAATATTAAGATACCGTAAACCGGGGTGGGAATGGTACCGTTTTTTTGGGACAAGTTATAAGTGAGTAATATTTTTTTCAAAAATGTTTCAATCTCACTCTGTGTTGCGGGGTGACTATGGTACACTGACTTCACTGACTAATAATTATTTTGAAAATGTCTTTGCAGGTACCATTCTAACCCTTTGCATTCGTTACAGAAACCTTTTACAAATATGCCAAAACAAGAAAAAGTTGTTTTGATTGAGAAACAACAATTTTATTGATTGAAAGCCAAACTTAGAACTTCCACCACAAAAAGCCCCTTTTTGGATCTTGGAATAAATTGTTGGTACGGGTGTTAAATCATTTGAAAATTATGAGGGTACCTCACAGAAACATTCAAACAAGTGACTAATAACTACATAAAGGATGGTTTTGCTAAAATTTATTTATTTTTGATGTTGAAATCTCACCCAAATTTGAATTTTAACCACAAAAGGCTCTCCTTGGACATTTGAATAAATCGAAGAGCTGTCAACAGCCAAGAAAGACCAACAAAAAACAAGACACAACATTCAAAATTTTGATAACAAACATTTCATGAAGGTAAAATAACAGTGTTTCCTCCCCAACTTTATAAATTTAAACTTTATATAAGTTCAACAACGCGACAAAAATCCTCAAATTGAAAAAAACTTGGAAGAACAAGTGAAGGGGTTAACAAAAAATTGCTAAGAACATTTTTTGTTGGAAATCAGTTGTAAAATTAATCCCTCGAAGGTTGGATATCTTATAGGTGTTCACCCCGTATAAATGACTGACTGTTGAATTGACGTGATTAAGACTGATGATATAATGTAATAGGTAGTGGAATGAGAAGACAATCAACTTCTCACAGATAATTAGAGTCTATGAAGAAAAGGGAGGTTTTAGGACATCTACTCCGGTTAGAGCTTATTACGTAAGACAGACACTGCCGTCTATTACATGGTAATATATTAATGTTAACGCTAACATACATTTACCCAGGTACCTATCTGTACAGGTATACGTTGCCACAAAGCTGACCACAGACTCTTCCTGGACGTGGGCTGTGCGAAATCTCCCAGTGGACTACACAGAAATTGACAATCGTTGCAGTGACAAGATGCTAGGAGAGACGTGAGTCATAAATAGAGACCTGTCTGAAACTAAAAATATCAAAATGTTTGGCTAAATATGAGATAAAAATGACATTGTAAAGAAAAGAATTGTATGGAACTATAAGGCAGATTTAAGGGAATTTCATGCTAGCAATCCACAAAAAATACATTTTACTATGTTCAGTAATCTCTGAGTAATTGCTCATATTATGAAAAATTTAAAGAAACATTTTGGAATTTCAAGGACCTATAAATAGGATTTTAAAATCCTTTTAATGTACAACAAAATGGAAAATGCAACAGAAATTAGTAAAATTAGGTTATTCGAAGCAAACACTTGGAACTCACCATTTGGAGCCTCACTGATTTGCTGAGGGAGAGCAAACACTCAATTGAAGTGGAACCGCTCCTTAGTCAAATTCAACCCTCCAGTAGTCGCGGCTCTTTTATGGGTCATATTTACGGCGAGCTGACAGATCTAATTTGTGGAAACTTACATTTTTATTCAAATTTGAGTTTTTTCAAGTGACACTAAATGCATACATGATTATAGAGGCAGAAAGTAGCAGAAAACAATCTAAAAAATTAATTTATGGCCAATTTTAAGTGTAAAACCTAGAGGAACCAGAACCTTTCTTTCATCTTGGTAATTTCCATTTTTTTCGTTTTTAGCGTTTATTTTTTCGGTAATCAACTCTTATAACATAACTAGACATACCACGATGGTTTCACTGTAAAATCATACTTGAATAGCAATCACATACAAATTTTGTATGTGCGCCACAGAGCGCCTCTCAGAGCAAATGCGCTCCAGAGCGCTACTGACAAACGTCACCGAGAACGACACGACACTAAACCCTCAGCCTTCAACCATCAGGTAGCTACTGAGAAAGACAGCAGGACAAGAACAACCTTCTCTGTGGAGTAACAAAAAATACCTTCGCGCAATCTGCCAGATCGGCCGCGACTACTGAAGGGTTGATTCAACTTCACTATCATTGTACAGGAGAATGGAGAGTTGCAAGTAGATGTGTGTCATCAGAAATGATTTTATTATTTTCAATAATAAACTTTTTGAATCGACTAAGAAAAAAAATTGTAAACCCCCTCAAAATTCTATGGTTTACGTTTCAAGGTCTATAGAATCCAAAACCCCGGAAAATAACAAATTTTCCGTCCGTATTCGGCACTTTTCCCAGTTCCATTGGACCGACTTAGATGGAATTCTGTATATCGGCTCCATTTGGGGTCTAGTTGTGCCCCGAAGTTTTTGGTTATTCTCAGTGACTTGTAAGGAGTGAAAAGTGGGGGGGAAACATTTTCAAAACGCCTTAGCTCGAAATCTTTCAATATATGAGTATAATTTTTTCATTAATTTGAAATAGCGGCGATTTTTAGGAATTTTTTTACACAACCCCGAACTTTGCGGGACCAACCTTCACTAATGAGAATAATTAATTAACTACTTGATGAATTTTCCATGACATTTTTCATCGATTTGAGATGGTGTCCAATTTTTAGAAATTAATGAAACCACCAAGATGACCAACAATAATTCAAATAGGCGTTCATTGACAAATTAATCAGGTCAAGTGAGCCTACGAATCCAGCCCTTAAGACCTCAACCCCTCTCCCACTACACCTTGTCTTTAGATAAGGCTGTTGACAGTTATTTCTCACGCAAACCACTGTGAATCGACTGTGAATCGCACATGAACTTTCGCCGTCAGAAGTGCGCCAAATTCGAGCTGATCGAATGGAACTTTTTTCGTTTCTCGAAATAGATTTTCCTGTCAACCAGTTGTGCTCTTCAAACAAACAAGAATCAAATTTCGTAAAGAAGGCACCCATAACCATTGGGTAATTATTTGCAGCGTTTCTCTATGGGTTTAGTTGCGTAGGCATCCATATTTATCAATAAAGCGTAATTAAATACATATGCCTGTTAGAGGTTGAAACCCCGTTTGACTCGAGGCTTTTTTGCAGCTGATTGGGGTGAACTTGAATATTCCAAACAGGAAGTGATCCAAGGAGAAAAAATATCTTACTATCAAATTTGAATCTGAGTATAATAGAAGTACCTGCCTAAATATCAGTCTGTACGTTACAGATACAAGAACATCATGATTACCTACTTTACGTCTCTAAAGCCCTTGTTTTCCCCCGAATTCAGTTTTGGGAATTTGGAGTGGTTTTTGAAGTTATGAGGCTAATTTTGATTTTAATTAAAAAAAACTATCTTCACCCTATTATTCAGTTCCATGTTATGCAGGTATCACCCTGCCTTCAAAGAAACTATACTTAGATAAACCGATTAGAATTACGCACTCTTTAGGCACACAAAACGTTCGGACGAAACACAATTTATTCGTAGATTTTCACATAAAATCCAAAAAACTGAACCATTTTAGTAGCTGTTTTATATAAATATTCTCTATTAAACAAAAATGTTTATCATTAATAATACACACCACCACTTGAGACCTCTTAATGAAGACAAATTCCCATCATTTATTTGTCAAAAGTAGAATATAGGTTATAATTATTACTTGAACTCTTTTGTAACAGAATTATCGACCTGACGCCGATTTTGGGTGAAGTGTCGAGCAACACTAGTTCACTCGTCTCTCGGTCCGACTTGATTCCTCTGACAGGCGCTACAGGCATTTGGTCAAGATCTCTCCTTCTACAATCAGAAGGAAAACGTGCCTGTGCCACTCTCATGGTAAGTATCATATTTTATAAGACTATAAAACCAGTCAGATTCATAATATTGACAGCATACCTGCAAAACCATCTATGTCGATTTTTCTGGAATTTTACAGGAGACTATTAAAAACCGTCAAACTCACTCCGCGATCGCATATCCTTATTTTTGAAAAAAATCAGACATACACGGTTTTGCAGGTATTCTATCGACATGGAAATTCCATAAGGTAAAAGCTGAGATCAGAAACACAGGTATTGGGTATGTTGTATGAAAGTTGTACGAGGGGAATCCAAAAATATTGTAAGGAATGAAGGAAAATTCTTAAGTACAGAACAACCAAGAGCAAAAACATGGATAGATACCTACTGACTAGTGCTATCTTCTTCATATATCGTTCGATATTTGATTTTGCTTCCGAGTGTACCAAGGTAGCGGAAGCTTTGTTTTCACTTTTCAAGGTTGAAAAAAATGTTCTCCAAAATCAAAATTTCCACTCGCATTTTTGTTTCAGACCTTTCTGAACGATTTTGGTTCAGTGTCTGTCTGTCTGTCATGAAATCCTTGTAACGAGCATAACTATACGAAGTTATTGTCCGACTTCGATGAAATTTTTGAGGAATTGTGCGGGTTAGCGTGTAGACGGTCCCCTAAGAAAATCATCACCCCCGGACTGATAGTAGCCGCTGCGCATGCGCAAACGTGAATTCCTTGTAACAGCCATAACTTCCAAATTTTGCGGATTAGATTGCAAATGGTCCCCCATGAAAATCAAGACCTCAAAATCGACCTCAAAATCAACAGTAGCTTCTGCGCATGCGTTAACGAAAAATCCTTTTAACAGCCGTAACACTTACATTTTTTCATCAGAATTTGAAGAAATTTTCTAGAATGGTTCGGATTGGCGTGCAGACAGTCTCCTATGAAAATCATCACCCCCAGACGAATAGTAGTTGCTGCGCATGCGCAAAACGTGAATTCCTTGTAACGGCCATAACTTCCACATTTCTCATCCAATTTCGATGAAATTTTCAGGGAATATGCAAATTCGATTGTAGATGGTCCCCTGTGAAAATCATTGTCCCCAGACTGATGGTAGCCACTGCGCATGCGCAAACGTCAATTCCTTGTAACATCCATAACTTCTACATTTTCCATCCGATTTCGACGAAATTTCACAGGATTGTTCAGATTGGCGAGTAGATGGTCCCCTATGAGGGTAGTGGAAGATACTTGGAGATGAATGTTTTGAGATTAACTACTATGCATCGGATCATCTATATAATCGGGTTATGGATACGAGGAAGCTATGTGCCACACCCACTTGGCAGACGTTTTTCATTATTGTTGTTCGAAGTAGAGAATTGTGTACAGGTATAAAAATTCGTAGATACGCATAAATATTCATGGGAGTAGAATTCATAGTTAATGCAATTTTGGTTTATTATTTTCAATAATAAGCCTTTGGAATCGAGCAAGAAAAAAAAATTTTAACCCCCCCTCAAAATTTGATGTTTTACGTTTCAAGGTACGTAGAATACGAAAATCGAATAAAAAAATTTCCGTCCGTCCGCCATACGCCGTACGCCGTACGCCGTCCGCCGTACGCGGCACTTTTCTTAGCAACACTGGACCGATTTGGTTCAAATTTGGTATATGGGCTCCATTTGGGGTCTAGTTGTGCCGCGAAGCTTTTGGTTGATGTAGGTCACTTCTAAGGGGTGAAAATTAAGGGTTGAAATTTTCAAGAGTGCCCTAGCTCGAAAACTCTCGAAATAAAGGTATCGTTTTTTCACCAATTTTAAATAGTATTGAATTTTTAAAAATTTTTGAGACCACCCGGAGCTCTGTAGGACAAACCGTTCGGTCCCTACGAGTACTTGAAGGTTTTCCTTCGATAAAACAGAATCATGAGTGTGAATCGCAAAACAGGTCTAATCTCCATTCAAATTTTATCGGACTAAAATGCGATCGCTGTTCATTTCTTCGATTTGTATACAGTTTTGCCTTCTGCGTAACCAGTAATCAAATTTCCATACGAAGCTTTCTATTTTTCCAATCGAGTGTGAAGCGTTTAGTTCGTTCTAATAAACTTGATTGTGAAGGTGTGAAGCAGTATGGTGTGGTAGGTAGTACCTAGCTGGTAGGTAAAAAAAATGTTGGTGGGTAAAAAACGCTGCAAATCATTGCTCAAAGGCTTCTTCACTCTTCAGATCACTGATCAGCTGAGTGAGCTCCGAAGCCATTTTCATTCCTATTGAATGGAAGTGCTCTTCCAGGCGTCTCCAGCAATCGAGGAGATCTTCTTCACTCTTCAGATCACTGATCAGCTGAGTGAGCTCCGAAGCCATTTTCATTCCTATTGAATGGAAGTGCTCTTCCAGGCGTCTCCAGCAATCGAGGAGATCTTCTTCACTCTTCAGATCACTGATCAGCTGAGTGAGCTCCAGAGCCTTTTTTACTCCTATTGAATGGAAGTGCTCTTCCAGGCGTCTCCAGCATTCGAGGAGATCTTCTTCACTCTTCAGATCACTGATCAGCTGAGTGAGCTCCGAAGCCATTTTTACTCCTATTGAATGGAAGTGCTCTTCCAGGCGTCTCCAGCATTCGAGGAGATCTTCTTCACTCTTCAGATCACTGATCAGCTGAGTGAGCTCCAAAACCATTTTTACTCCTATTGAATGGAACTACTCTTCCAGGCGTCTCCAGCATTCGAGGAGATCTCCTTCACTCTTCAGATTACTGATCAGCTAAGTGAGCTCCGAAGCCATTTTCAATCCTATTGAACGCAGGAGCTGAAATTTGAGAGGGAAGGTCAAGGGAGAATAAAGATGGTGGTAGGTGCTATTGATGGAGAACCAGTGATCTATACAGAAGGATGATCTATACAGAAAATAATAAACCTTTGAGCAATGATTTGCAGCGTTTTAACATGTTTAATGTTCTAGGGCTGGGGGTCGTTCTGTGAATTCCGACACGCAAATCTGCAACGTTTTTTTTCTTAGCTACCACGGACCGATTTCTTAGTTACCACGTTATATCGGCTCCATTTGGGGTCTAGTTGTACCAAGATGGTCGCTGATCAGCTGAGTGAGCTCCAAGGCCATTTTCTCTCCTGTTGAACGCAGGAAGCTGAAATTTGAGAAGCAGGGTCAATGGAGAATGCTGAAGGCGCCTGAGTGGTCACTGATCAGCTGAGTGATCGGCAATCTAATTTCTCCCTTGCGAGGGGAAAACATTAAACATGATTTAATGTTTTTCCCTCGCAAGGGAGAAATTGAACAGAGTTTTTATAATATAAAAAAACGCTTTTTCAAGCTTTATTGGTTGAACAGGGGTGGAATTGCGATTTCTACTCATGATCGACTTTAAAGTTTGATTTCTCCATGCAGGATGAGTGACAGTTTAACTTTTCTGGCTACCTATTGGTTGTAAGTCAGTACTTGGTTAATCATAAAAAAAATCTCATAACTTGTTTGATTCATATGAAGAATGATTTAAGTATGTGATGGAAAATTATGATGAGAGTCATGACTCATCAAGTGCCGGAACGACTTTTCATTTCATAGTGCAAGAAATTGGATAACAAAATTCCTAAGGAGTATTATAAAGGAATATTATTTAACGAAGTTTTTAATATTATAATGAAGTGCCTTTTAAAGGAATTGTCCCGTTATTATTTATCCGTGTAGAATACTGAAAATTTTCCTTATTGAGCCATTTTCTTAGGTCAATACTCTCTCCAACCACCCTAACTACATCCTCTAGCCTCTTCCTCTACTCGCAAAGAAAATAATGTCTAACTAAAATTTCTATATTTGTGATTCTAAACGTTGCGTTTATTTAAAATTAGTCAATTAAAAAATCATTGAATCAGTACCTAGAATTAAGAGGTTTGTGATTTGTCAACTTTTCCGAGATTTTGAAACAAGTAATTTAGTTATCTACCTTATTTTATTTTAGAAGCCACTCAGGTTGGAAAAGAGAAATTTTGTTGCATTTAACTTCCGTATGGAAATTTAGTCAAGTTTACTTGGTAATAATGTTTAATTTTTGGAAAATAGAAGCCTGGTATTATTTTGTAATGTTGAGAATATAATTTAACGGTCTGCCTTCTCTAACTTTCATATTATGCGTGGGCGCCTACATAAGTCTCAAAACTCTATAAGTACAGAAAATGGAATGTAAGAAGAATGAGGGTTCAATTCGTTTTCTTTCTTTGTTCCAAAAGTTCTTCAATATGAAAGTTATTCCATAAAAACTGAAGAATCTAATGTATTGAGCGAACTATGTACCTTACTAGGTTCATTCTTGTACTGTTACTTATTTTACAGCTGTTGGTTTCCCCCCATACGTTGGGATTCATTACTTCACTAGTTTGTACGACTGCTCGCTCAATCTGTGAGGAAGAAAAAAAGCTTCGAGTTGTTTTTCGATCGTGCGCCTAACGATCCATGAAACATCGTCAGGCTGATGACTTGCGTGAGAGGAAAGAGTCGGTACTTAGCCATTTGGGCATGAAAGCATGTGTGTGTCGCAGTGTCCCTAGTTCACGAAGTCCGTGCCTACTTCAACCAACCATGAACAATGACTAACTCCACCAGCTAAATGTTTCGAGTCTCTTTTGTTTCGAACAGTCCCAGAACTCTTTTTTGGTTTTATTTTTAATAATGAACCTTTGGAATCGAGCAAGAAAAAAAGTTTAAACCCCCTCAAAATTTGTTGGTTTTCGTTTCAAGGTACGTGGAATCCGGATATCGAATAAAAAGTTTGCCGTCCGACCACCGGACGTGGCACTTTACCACGGACCGATTCTGATTTTATTTAAGTACTCTTTATTGTACTAAGTACGGAGTGGTTCAAATATAAAAAGGCCTTTAGTTACTACAATTTTATTGTACATCGAAACCAAAAAACGTCTGCCAAGTGGGTGTGGCACATAGCTTCCTTGTATCCATAACCCGATTGTATAGATGATCCGATGCATACTAGTTAATCTCAAAATATCAATCTTTAAGTACCTTCCACTATTCTCATGGGGGACCATCTACACGCTAATCTGAACAATCCTGAGAAATTTCGTCGAAAGAGGATGAATAATGTAGAAGTCATGGCTGTTATAAAGAATTCACGTTTGCGCATGCACAGCAACTACCATAGTCGGGGGGTGATTATTTTCATAAGGGACCATCTACACGCCAATCTGAACAATCCTGGAAAATTTCATCAAATTCGGATGAAAAATGTGGCTGTTACAAGGATTTTACGTTTGCGCATGCGCAGAGGGTACTATCAATTTTGAGGTCTTGGTTTTCATTGAGGACCATCTACAACCTAATCCGCATTTTCTGAAAATTTCATCGAAATCGGATTGAAAATTTGGAACTTATGGCTGTTACAAGGAATTCATGTTCGCGCATGCGCAGCGGCTACTATCATTCCGGGGGTGATGATTTTCATAGGGGATCATCTACAACCTACTCCACATAGTCCCTGAAAATGTCATCGAAATCGGATGAGAATTGTAGAAGTTAAGGATGTGGCAAAGATTTCATGACAGACACACAGATAGACATACACGGAACCAAAGTTGTTCAGAAAGGTCTGAAACGTAAAACGCGAGTGGAAATTTCAATTTTGGAGAACTTTTTTTCAACCTTGAAAAGTGAAAACAAAGGTTCCGCTACCTTGGTAGACTCGGAAGGAAGAAGCTCAAGGAACACTCTTGCTTATAGTCCTTGTAGTCCTTGGTAATACACTTTTCCCAACGAATCGTAAGATTTTGATTCCTTTTTCGAAGAATGATTTCGAAAGTGTGATTATCCAGTTGCGCACGAATTACTGTACTTGTTGCTTGGTCGAAACTCTCTACACCAAGTACTTCTTTGAAGGGCCTAAACATGTGGTAACCTCGTGGGTAATCTGGGATGCAAGGAGGATGTTCTAGTGCGGTCCAGGGAAATTCAGTCAATTTTTGGTTGGTTAAGGTGACAGTGTGAGTGCAGTGTCATGCAAGAGCAGAACATCTCTGATCGAACATCGCGATGTCAAGAAGGCTGCAGTAATACTCAGCAGTTTTCGTTCGACGGTTATGGAGAAAATCTATCAACAAGATCCCTTCTGAAGAAAAAGGTGTCGTCGGCTCTCCTCTCCATACTGGGTCTTGACTCGTGTGTGTAAAGTGCACCCAAGTCTCTATTCGTTTCAAAGAAGTTTCTCCTTCAACTTCAAAAAGGGCAAGAAGTGTTTTAAGAAATTCGAACTCGGACATCAAAGAAGCATTTGGCGGAGAGCATTTCGGGAACAATCAGCTGGTTCAGAAGTTCGTGCGCAACAGGATGATGACACGTCCGAAATTATTCTTCGAAAAAGTTATTAAAAACATACGATTCGTTGGGAAAAGTGTATACCAAGCAAGAGTGATCCTTGAGGTTTTTTTGGTTTCCATGTAAAATAAAATTGTAGTAACTAAAGGCCTGTTTATATTTGAACGATCCTCGTACCTACAACTTATTAACACTATTATTTTGAAAATATGAACAAATGTTCGAAACTAAGACACATCATTGAGTTTTGTTAATTATTGTGGGCTTCACTACTTCACTAGTAAGCTAGGACAAGTGGTTTGGTACGCTTCAATCTTCTGATGACATCACTTGTATTAAGTTGACTTATGATCTATGACTGATCACTTGTATTGTGTTGAGTTGACTTGAGTTGGACTGATTCCTCGTTGTTGTATATCTTAGCCGGTGTAGATGTGGGTGTCTCACAGCTTGTCGTTTATTGTTTCGATCCAAAGCTCATGATGGAGACGTTCTTTTTGAAAGTACCAAGAACGGGTTTTTTTCAATATTCTTTATTGCACCAAGTATAACTTATTAACAATATTATTTTGAAAATATGGACATATATTCAAAACTAAGATGCATCACTGAGTTTTGTTGATTTTGGTGGATGTTTCACTTCACTGCTTCACAAGTAAGCTAGGTCAAGTGGTTTGGTACGCTTCAATCTTCTGATGATATCACTTGTATCAAGGAGTTGGACAGCTTCCTCGTTGATGTGACATCTTAGCCGCTGTAGATTTTTCACAGCTTGTCGCTTTATAGCATCGTTTATTGTTTCGATCCGAAGCTCATGATGGAGACGTTCGTTTTGAAAGTACCATGGTGCATTGACCTCCGTTCTTAGCACATTGTTCTGGAATCTTTGGATGATGTCTCGATTTGACTGAGCCGTACAGCCCCAAAGCTGAGCTCCATATGTCCAGACTGGTTTAAGGACTTGGTTGTACAATGTAAGCTTGTTCTGGTTTGACAACTTCGACCGTCTCCCCAATAGCCAATGCATTTTTCTGAATTTTAGAAGGAGTTCTTCCTTCTTTTTTTGACATGGACTTTCCACCTAAGTTTGGCTTCTAGTGTCATGCCTAGGTATTTGGCTTCATTAGCATTCAGAATAACTTTTCCCATGAAATGTACCGGAATATACTCGATTCTCTTATTAGTGAAATCGACATGTACCGACTTAGTTTCATTTATTTTGATTCTCCATTTCCAAGAATGGGTGCATTGACAACCGTTCTTAGCACATTGTGCTGCAACCTTTGAATGATGTCTCGTTGACTGAGCCGTACAGCCCCAAAACTGAGCTCCATAAGTCCAAACTGGTTTAAGGACTTTGGTTATACAATGTAAGCTTGTTCTGGATTGACAACTTCATCTTCTTCATGCTTCGTCTCCCCAGTAGCCGAAGCACTTTTCTAAATTTTAGAATAAGTTTTTCCTTTTTTTTGTCTTAAGTTTGGCGTCTGGTGTCATGCCTAAAGGTATTTGGCTTCATTAGCATTCGGAATAATTTTTCCCTTATAGTGTACCGGAATAAAATCGGTTCTCTTGTTAGTGAAATCGACATGTACCGACTTAGTTTAATTTATTTTGATTATCCATTTTGCTGTCCACTTAGAACCGCTTAACGCATAAACATACTGTGAGACCACCCTAAAGTCTAAGGGATAGAAGTTAACTTCATACTGAACAATAAATGTTCGAGATAAGTCCCAAAGATAGGAGAAGAACGTCGGTTTTAGCACTTCTCTCTGAAATCCTTCTTCTTTCAACATTCCTTCTTTTTGTAGACATGTGTGAGCATCTTCAGAAAAATATTCGACAGACCTTAATCAGCGTTAAACTGCACATGCAAAACTGACAATTTTTGGGGTTTTTACGAATGAGGAGAACCGAGTGCAGCCCCACACAATCGCCCCAGTTTTTCCCTTCCTTCAAAAATTGATGAGTAGCGTCATTCTTAGGTTGAACTTCGCCAATGATCAAACTTGGCAGTTAATTTATACCAATCTATCTGCTATAGTTGACGAATCTACCGTCGTTTTTGCAATTTCCCAGGCTAGCGGAAACAGCAGCGTCAAAGTGGCCGAGGCTCATTTCCCCGGGGATGGGCGACTCAGGGGCAGAGTGCTGTTCCAGTGGCTCGGCAGCAGCTTGGCGTCAGACGCCGTCATCTACTCGGACCTCCATTGGGCCAACGACCCTCTCCGCACTTCTCACAACTGGAGAATCTATACGACGGACGTCCTGGAGTCTGAAGTTGGTTCGTTACCCAAGAAGAATACACATTTTCTATAAATATTGGAATTTTAATGGAGTTTCGGATAGAACATGTATATAAACCTTCTCAGCATTTTGGTTCTAATAGAGACATCTCAAGTGCTCAAGTTCAACCAGGTGCTGCTCGATATAATCTCCTAGCTTTCACGAGAATCGTCTTCAAGCCTTAAACGAATCCTGCAACAAGTACGATTTGTTAAATTTTGCATAAATTCATAGATAGGTCTAGAAACGCACTGTTCTAGTGAAGAAAATGGTAAAAAAGGTGATTATTTGGATTGGATTATAGAGATAAGGGAAAGATCCGATATCGAAAACCTTGGATATGAGGGATCGCTATTCCTATTTCAACCAGTCAACTGTATTGTTCTATCTTAAAGGTCAACATAAATAGAGTTTCTTTGTTATGGAAATTATTTGGTACTACTTGTGCTCCATTACAGATAAAGCCAAAGAAAACTGCAACTCCTTGCAAGTGATTCTGATGGATCTTGGCACCCGTTTGGATGGAATAAGGGTAGGAGACAGAAAGCTCTACCGAGACCCGAATCTTCCACAAATGGATACGGGGAACAAGAAAAGACAGCATTTCCTGGTCCTCTTAGACAACGACCACCCCGACACCTACTTGACCTGCTCTAGAATCAGACCAAGACCGCCAACACTTGTCAGGTGAATATTATACGGGTATTTATAGTGTCTATACCCTATTGCATACTGTAAATCCTTCCATGTATACATAATACAACTATGTACCTAGGGTGTCCCTTATTTTACGACTTTCATTATTCTTACGACTTTTGGTCACCCTCGGACTACGCTAATATGTGCCTCATCACAACCTAAGTTGACAATATGAAAACCACCAAAGTGGTTTTTTGGCTCATTACGAAAACGCCAACATTTTTCCTGCGTCTCGTTCTGGTCCGATTGTGTCCAACTTTTTACACGTTGTTTGAGAAGGTTTGATAAAGCTCTGGTAAAAAATGTAAACTCGAACAGATGGGTATAGCGGGCCGAAGAAATATTTGAATCAACTGAAACAGAAGTTTCCTGCTTATAAAAAACGGCCCTCGGGGCTGGAGCCACGCGTCCTATTCATCTAATTGCCCATCAATCGACTGAAAATTCTTTCCACGGTGATTAAGAAAGCATAATGAAGAGTTAGGGAAAACTATTCAACTTGTAAACAACAATGTATTACTTGATCTTAAATGTATTAATTTAGGGAACTCCCTGTCATAGTCTCTGCCTTCCTGTCAAGGAATAATTTGGCTGATATTTCCAGACATCCTGATGAAGAACAGTTTTTGGTCTTCAATAGCATTCAGGAGACCATGAAAGTCTTGAGTTAATTTTACAGCTCATTCTGCTGTATCGCTGTCAGTTCTAAGTCTGGAGAGTGTTTCTTTGGCTTGAAGAAATGTGCTATTATTTGTATGCCATAACTGCGTCGGAACCTCGAGGAAGGAAAAGTCACTGAGCATGCAATAACCAGGGTTAAATCGCAAAAATATTCACGTTTGTTCCCTCGGAAACACGTTTTTCACATCTTGTACAAAATTCATAATTGTTAAATTCAGAAAAATGATGACTTAAGTAGTTGATGGCTGGAAATCAATTCACTTGCAAGAACTAATTATTGGAGGTGGAAAATAAGAATCTGCCACCTTCCTTCCCCGTCACTGTACAGGCAGACTCGATCAAACTTCTTCAAAATTTTGACCAATGAAATGAAATTATGAAATTTTCTACATTTGAAAATTCGGCCACTACTTTTGAAAGAACACTATTGCCACTATTTTTGGAGTGGCAGACTTAATTGTTTTTACTCACCTTGGAGGACATTTCAATAAAAATTGGTTTGTAGTAGCTTTCAACTTGTAAGTTACCGTTTTCAGCCTCGGCTCCTGGTCTATAGCATTTACAGATTCATTTCAACCTTTTACGAATTCAATTCAACCTTTTACAAAATTTGTAAAAGGTTGAAGCATTTAATGCTATTAAACCTTTTACGAATTCAATTCAACTCTCCACCAATTTAACTCTTCCCAACCTTTCAACTGATCTCATGAGAAAAAAAAAACACTTTCAGCTTAGCTAATGTTAAGCTTGCCCTGTAGTTGCGGCAGGTAAAATGAGAAACATGCTCATTACGTAGTTAGCGCAATCCTGTGCAGTTACTGAAGCCACACTTTCTCGTATAACGTCAGATAAGTCATGATCCTCTTGGTAAGTATTTCTCTTGCTCTCGACTGTATCCCGGAGAGTGCGTATTCCACTGGATTAAGCTAAACAAGATGGGGATGGTGAGAAAGGTGGGGGGTGGAAGAGAGGGATGAAGGGAACTGGATTAGGCTAAAAAAGATGGGTGAAGATGAGAAAGGTGGGGGTGGAAGAGAGGGTTGAAGGGAACTGGATTAGGCTAAAAAGATGAGTGAAGATGAGGAAGGTGGGGGTGGAAAGAGGGATGAAGGGAAGCGCCCTTATAAAAAGACCACCAGTTCAAATTTGAGCCGAGCAGTACGCGTCTGGTGACACCACGGAGTACTCCTACTGAGATGCCCAACTCGCGCGACTCCGTGGCACTTTTCCCGCGCCATGATAAAGTTGCAACCATAACCCTGATGTTGCTGGGTGCCGCTCCTTTTAGCTCTGACACTGCTTGCCGTAAATCATCTTTATCATAATATGATAAAAAAAATATTATTTTCTTTCCTACTTACCCACCTACGTGTAGCCTAGTATTTATAATCCTAATCAATCAGCTACTTTCCATATCCCTCTGGTGAAGAGTTGAATACAATTTGTAAAAGGTTTAATAGCATTTCTAAAAGGTTGAATTGAATTTGTAAAAGGTTGAATTGAATTTGTAAGAGGTTTAAATGAATTTGTAAAAGGTTGAAAGTGCAGGATTGGAGACTTCATCATTATTATAATTGTTTGAGTTACTATGGAAACGTAATGAATAAAGTTCAGTCTATGATTTAATTTAGAACGAAATCTGTCGTGTTTCTTAATATTTCATTGGCGACGAGGATGGGATGTCAACGTAAAACCGAATGTGCGGAAACAGATGGAAAGAAAGATGTGCAAGCAGCAGGTGCAGTATGATGGTCAGAAGAAAGGAGGATTTTTTGATGAAGGGGAAGATGTTTGGGTGAAAAACGAGATTAACCGGGGTTGGAGAGCTGGGAGAGTGGAGAAACGAAACGGACCTTATTCTTATGAGGTACGAACAGGAGGCATACTGAAGAGAAAGCATGCAGACCAACTACGAATACGAGAAGGGGCAGTCGATGACATGGAAGAGGAAGGAGAAGAAAGGATGAGGGGAGTAGTGTAGGATTGGAGACTTCATTATTATTATAATTGTTTGAGTTACTATGGAAACGTAATGAATAAAGTTCAGTCTATGATTTAATTTAGAACGAAATGTGTCGTGTTTCTTAATATTTCAGAAATAAATCTGGAAAAGGTTGAAATAAATCTGTAAATGCTATATCTGTAACCTCAAGCGATTCTTCTACAAGAGTAAATGTTCCTGTAGTGGCGTGCAAAGAAGGTTGATCCATTGAGACAAATCATCATTATTAAAGACGTGATGATCGCTTGGACTTGAAATGTTCGTAACAGCTCATTTCGTGTTGCAGAGCTCTAATTAGCGCCCATGGAGTGATGGGCTACTTGAATTTGGAGCAGCGGTCTCAGCTGACGCCCACCAGAGTTCACCTCAACATCACGCGCGTGACGGAGCCCGTGCTCGGAGGGTTCCGCATCCACGCACTCCCCGCGCTCCCGCCGCTGGACAACGCGCCTCATCTCGACCGATGCAAAGAGATCGGCGGAGTCTACAACCCAACCGGCAAAGGGATTGCGGCCGACGCACCAATTCCAGGTTGAAATAGCGTCTTATCTCAACTATAGCATTTCCAAGACAAATTTATTAATCTGTATAATTTTCTTCAACCGTGACAATAGAGTTACTGTAAATAACAACGGGGGATTTTTTTGACATTTTCATGTCTTTGCTTTGGCACATACACTGAAAAATCGTCACGAAAACTAAGCAAGTCTTGCTCACGCAACAAATAAATAAATAAAATAGACTCACTGTGTTGCGTAGAGAACAATCAACTGTTTTCTTATTTTGATGCTTGGGTACATGAACTAACAACCTTACTTCACTACCTTGTTGGGTAGTGAATGACATGAAAATGTCCCAATGCGTTGCAGACTCGTATGCAAGCATTTTCTTTCAATTACCTAGGCAAATACTTTCATCAATTTAAGATGTTAAATTTCAAGAAACGATTGATACCACACGACGGTCAACAATAATTTTCTTTGGTGGGGGGGTCATAGGTTTTCTTCCAACAGTGAAATGGCTGCTCCGTCCTCCAATTCAAGTGGTCGCACTTTCCTTCGGGAACCTCGTATTCGCAGGGACACAGCTCGAATGATGGCGAATTGGATTTTTGTCTTAATCCATCCAGCAAGTTGAGAAAACGGCTTTTCTAGTGAGTGGGATGCCCGTTTCATGAATATTACAAATTCTTTTTGCATGGCCCCATCACATGAGCAAACCAATGGTGTGAAAGACCCGCGGCAGTCTTCGGCGGCTCGATCATACTTCATGTGCTTTGCATTGACAGCTATTCGAGCGGTCGTTTCCCAGTCCTGGGAGAGGAAGGATGCAGCGTCGGCGTTCACTTCCATTCAATTCCAAGACATATTCCTTTTTCAAACCGTATTAATCTTTTTCTAAATCAAATTAAACTTTTTCCAAATCAAATTAATCCGTTCGCGAAAATTAGCCCGGTAAAAATTTGTGTGAGTTGCAGGCGTTGTAAAAAAAAAACGTAAGGAGTTTTTAGCTGTAGAATGTGGGGAATTTACGATTCTTCTGTCCGATATTTTCGGAGGCTCCCGAAGATGAGGCTGATGAGGCTTATGAGTATTCCTTCCGATTGTTCTATAATCTTCGCTACTTACTGCTTTTTCTTTGAAAATTTACACGAAAATTTACGCGTTGTAGAAAAACGAGAGGAGTTTATAGCTGTATTTACGATTCCCCTGTCCGACATCTTTGAGGCTCCCGAAGATGAGGCTGATGAGGCTAATGAGTATTCCTTCCTAATATAATTTCTCTATAATCTTAGCTACTGCTTTTTCCTTGACAATTTACACGAAAATTTACGCGTTGTAGAAAAACGAGAAAATGAGAGGAGTTTATAGCTGTAGAATGTGAGGAATTTACGATTCTTCTGTCCGACATCATTGGAGGCTCCCGAAGATGAGGCTGATGAGGCTAATGAGTATTCCTTCTTAATGCCATTTCTCTATAATCTTTACTACCTACTGCTTTTTCTTTGAAAATTTACACGAAAATTTACGCGTTGTAGAAAAACGAGAGGATTTTATAGCTGTAGAATGTGAGGAATTTACGATTCTTCTGTCCGACATCTTTGAGGCTCCCGAAGATGAGGCTGATGAGGCTAATGAGTATTCCTTCCTAATATAATTTCTCTATAATCTTAGCTACTGCTTTTTCCTTGACAATTTACACGAAAATTTACGCGTTGTAGAAAAACGAGAAAATGAGAGGAGTTTATAGCTGTAGAATGTGAGGAATTTACGATTCTTCTGTCCGACATCATTGGAGGCTCCCGAAGATGAGGCTGATGAGGCTAATGAGTATTCCTTCCTAATGTCATTTCTCTATAATCTTTGCTACCTACTGCTTTTTCCTTGAAAATTTACACGAAAATTTACGCGTTGTAGAAAAACGAGAGGATTTTATAGCTGTAGAATGTGAGGAATTTACGATTCTTCTGTCCGACATCTTTGGAGGCTCCCGAAGATGAGGCTGATGAGGCTATTGAGTATTCCTTCCTAATGCCATTTCTCTAAAATCTTTGCTACCTACTGCTTTTTCCTTGAAAATTTACAAGAATTTTAATTCAATTTCCAAGATGATGTTCTGATGATTTACTTACTTTGTGATATTAGGTACTTTACGTAAATATATTGTTATGTTGTGGAAAAGGATTAATTTGATTTGGAAAAAGTTCAATTTGGTTTGGAAAAAGATTAATTTGGTTTGTAAAAGGATTAATTTGACTTGGAAAAGCTATACATGATTTTCTGGTTGAGACTATAGATAGTTCCCGAACAATTTTATTGTGACCATTGCTAGTCATTGCGCATTCAAAATCGGTGGCTACAGCTTTCGTACAAGTACGCAACCACGAGAGACATTTTATGTAAGCGAAAATCATCAGAAATTTCCGCGTAACGCTCCCCGCGTGACGATTTTTCATTTATGTGCCATAGTAAAGACATAAAATGTCAAAAAGTCTACCGAGTGAGTCTGGCACATGGATTCCTCGTTGTAGGTGATCCGATGCCACAGTATGTAATATCAAAACTCCAATCTCCAAGTTTTTTCCATTACCCTCCAAATTTGATGATCGGAAGTAATTGTGGTATAAGTCCCAAACTTGTGAGCTTGAGATATTTATTCTTTATTTAGCTTTATTCTTTATTTATGCTCTTGGAATGAGGTTTACTTCTAAAAATAAACCACCAGAGAGCAAATAAACAACTATAGCTTTGGGCAAAGTCCGAAATAAATTTTGGAAGAAGATGGGATTATGTCAGTGATGTTACAGGGTCTAAGTGAGTATGTTCGTGGTCTATTTGAGATTCCATCGCTACCATATTAGTTGTCTTTCCTACTCGCGAACGATCCCCCTGCTAGAAACCCCTAGTAGGGTACATAACCAGAAAATCTAGTGTGGAAATTTTGTAGAACTAGATATAATAAGTCGCAGAATAAATTGATTTTGTTGGATATAAAATTATCGCCGCAATGCTAACTCCTAAGGAGCTCCTCCTAGCAAGATATAATAAAGGATAGAAAAACGAAAATAATGTATTGTTATTAAGGTGTTTTTTTTTCTTGGGGAAAATTTTGGAGTTATGATGGAATCGTTCTGAAAAAGTGGTGCTCTTCGAAATCTAGTTATTGTTATGAATTTTGTGATACTTTTGGGTTAAATAAAGCAGTTTTGACATCCTGGACATCCTTCACAACAATATCTAATACATTTGCCGTATATAAAAATAATTTTATCTGACCGGGAAGTAGTATGGAGACGCTGAGCTGACCGCGTGTCAGGGCCTTTGGGATTTTGAGACTGAAAATGTCCAGATGAATCACCAACTCTCAAGAAAGGAAGCCAGCAGCAACCTTGGGTACAGGCTGGACCATCAGGTGGGTACTCGAGCCGAATAGGTCGACAAGGCTGCTTCTGATGCCCTAGACGAGCCCTATAGACGAGTCGGGAATTTCCTCTCGAAAAGGATTTGTAAAAGGACTGTTTTGGTCAATTTCCTAACCAAGTTGATAGCGAAGATGCGCTTTGCTATAGTGTTTCTGACCAGTTACCGATGAACGATCAGAACACGATCGAAAATCGCTTTCTAATGATGACCTGATTAGGTATCCCTGATTATCTCAGACAGCGTTATCAACACTTTTGAGCAATTTATTGCACGTGACATTAATTTGTAATTTACCCCAATTTTATCTCAGGGGAGCAAAGCCAGGACAACTACGCCGTTGGAGACATCAGTGGGAAGCTGGGATACGCTGCTGCCCGGGAGTGGGATGCATTCCTGCCTCTTCTGGGGAAACATAGTGTCATTCTCAGGACTTTTGTTATTTACAGGTAGACATACAAGTTATTTATGACAAAACGTGATTAATAAACTAATTCTATTTGGTCGGTGCCAATTCTTAGTTGTAATTTCCGGCAAAAGAATACATAAAACTTCAAGAATCATAATTTTCATGACTGTGCAGTCATCCTTCTCTCAGAAAGGCCCCGTCTGTCGTCATCGACCGAAATAGTCAGTTATTGAAAGTCTTCGTACCAACCTAAGTAGGAATTAGTCTTTATAACGCGTTTTTGGTTTATTATTTTCAACAATGAACCTTTGGAATCGCGCAAGAAACAACTTTTAATCCCCCTCAAAATTTGATGGTTTTTGTTTCAAGTTGCGTGGAGTTCGAAAATTGAATACAAATTTTCCGACCGTCCGCCGCACTAAGTTACGTTGAACCGATTTTGACGAAATTTGGTGTATGAGCTCCATTTGGAGTCTATTTGTGCCGCGAAGGTTTTGGTTAGAGTTAGTCACTTCTAAGGGGTGAAAAATAAGAGTTGAAATTTTCAAAACGCCCTAGCTCAACAAATTTTTATATAAGGAATTTTTCATAAATTTAAACTAGTATTGAATTTTTAGAATCGAATGAGACCATCCAGAGCTCTGTAGGACCGACCGGTCACTTGAAGTTGGGACGAATGAGAAGGAGTGTGAATCACAAATGAATGTTCACTGACAGACATTGGCTGAATCTCCGTTCAAATTTTTGATTATCAAATGCGATCTTTGTTTGTTTTTCTCGAATAGAATTTCATGTCTCCCAGTTGTCCTTCCTTAGCAACTACTTGTAAAATCGAATTCCGTGATGGAGGGACCTCACATGGTAGGTACTTTCTGTTTGATTATTGACCTTGCCTGATAATATTGTTGGTAGATAAGTTTTAAAGCTATTAATGGGAAAGGCCGTGTTCTTCGCAGTCGAGTGATCTATAAGAAAATAATAAACCAATATGTAATAATTTGCAGCGTTTTTCAAAAGTACTAACTTATTAAGGGGGGTCTCAGTCGGTCGCCGTTGTTCCTCGTTCTGGGTTAGTATTTCCCTAAATTACCGGCGTTCAACGTTTAAAAGTTGTGCCAAAATTTGAAATTTTCAAGAATTTTCGAAATTTATTAGTGCATCAGTCTAGGGAATTGAAAAACTAGAAAATTGCCGCAGGAATCACCAAAGTCGAACAATAATTTTTGGCGAAAGCTGGGATAAATCTAACTGAATGAACGATTTTCCCCATTTTTGGCCGAAAATTATTGTTCGACTGTGATGATTCCAGCGGCAGTCTTTTAGTTTTTCAATTCCCTTGGCAGATGCACTAATACATTTCGATCATCGTTGAAAATTTCAAATTTAGGTACAACTTTTAAACTTTGAGCGCCGGTAATTTAAGGAAGAACTAACCCGGAACGAGGAATCGGCGACCGACTGAGACCCCCTCAATATATTTCCGGTACAACAAGATTTTGGTGTTTCATGAAATAACAAACCAAGTCGAAATACCAGGTGAACAAAAATTATATACTTTCAGGAACGGTGAAAGTGGAATAGAAGAGCCTTGGATCTGTAGCACGCTGATGAGATACATCTGGTCGGAGCCAGATTACAAGATGCCGATGCTCACAGCACAAGCAGTTTACAGGTAAAGATGAATCGATGTAAGTTCTAGGGAATGAGGTTTCTGATGGATTACCGAAGAAGTCTGATCTTACAAATCAAATAATTCTTATCAAAACATGATACGAGGACCACCGAGAAAAATTGGGGAGTGGCCGTCTTTGTTCGTTCCCTAGACAATCCCTTCATCTCCGCAGACTCATAGAATATTATTTGGGTACTACCAGTATATACGCAGGGTGTAAGCCTAACTGGTCGATTCTATAACTAATTTGCAACAAAAAATGTCTCTTAGCGATTTTTTTAAACCCTTCGTTTTCGAGTTATTTCAACTTTAAACTTTTTTTTCGTGATTTTGACCTTATGTCATTAAATCGGTCATAACTCCTTTAATTTGCTGTGTAAATAACAATTTAAGGATACCATTTGAAAGAGCATTAAATTGCCTATCGGATGGATGCCTTACTTTTCTTTTGAGTCCAGGTTTGAGACATGAAAACGTCCTCTAAAAAGTGGACCTCTAAAAAGAGGACGCATTTTTTCAATCTCAAATTGAACTACGAGAACCCATACTTTTTCAAGATGCAAGAACAGTGAAAACTGCGCCAGAATCTCAGCTTTCCAATGGTATAATCAAAACATATTCTACAACCGATTTTAGGGGAGAAATTAGTGTTTGAACGCGGAAAAACGTGCATTTTTTCAACGAAATCAGTGCTCTGGCCTCCTGTTTCCGTCCGACCTCTCGGCGGAGCCCCCGATTTCGTTGAACAAATGCACGTTTTTCCGCGTTCAAACACCAAATTCTCCCCTAAATTCGGTTGTAAAATATTTTTTGATTATACCATTGGAAAGCTGAGATTCTGGCACAGTTTTTAATTTTCTTGCATCTTAAAAAAATGTTGATCCTCGTAGTTCAATTTGCGATTGAAAAAATGCGAGGTTTCCGAAATGAAGTAAAATTTTCTTTTTTTAAAGGACGTTTTCATGTCTCAAACCTTGACTCAAAAAAAAAAGTTAAGGCATCTATCCAATAGGAAGTTTATTGCTCTTTCCAACGGTATCCTCAAATTGTAATTTACACAGCTAATTAACGGAGTTATGACCAATTTAATGACATAAGGTCAAAATCACGAAAAAAAAGTTTAAAGTTAAAATAACTCGAAAACGAAGGGTTTAAAAAAAATTGCTAGGAGACATTTTTTGTTGCAAATTAGTTGTAGAATCGACTGGTACCGTAAAGCAGACCAGGCTTACACCCTGTATACTTACCCGTGGGTTTGGGTACTACCAGTTTACTTGTCGCAGGTCCCCAAAAGAGCAATTTTCCAGTCATTTTTGGATATTTTTGTGTACGCTCATCAGAAATTTCAACACGTCAGGTGCGGGTCGATGGACAGTTTATCAAATCTTTCTGCTCGTGCGCGGGATGATGGACAGGTAATCATGAAAAGCAACCGACATGACTGCGGTTTTCGATTGCTCCTCAGCCCAATTTCGATTTTAATATTGTAATCTATATTGAATTTCAATCTCTATTGATTTCTTAACGGACTGGTACCTTCAGTTCCACGATCGGTGGGATATTTTTCGATTACCAATAATTTGAAGTTGAAGAATCGATTTTCTTGAATATTTTCGTCTGTGAGGCATTTAAAAAAAATCCTTATATGGTTTTGCTCTTCAACACCTCCTGAGTAAGAATAGATCGTTTCTATGTCTTTGAACTTCGGAGGAAGACGAAGAAACTGTTAAAAAATGGGGTGTTTTCTGCAGAGGTTGTTGCTGTGCGGGTCAAGTCTATACGCGCATTATTTATTGTTTCTGCAGGCGCCGAGGTGACAGGTACCTACTTAATCAAACAAATTAATTTGACAAAAAATTCGATTTTTTTTTGTTTTGTCATAATTATGCGCAGAGACGATGGAAAACCTGATAGGCGCTGATTTGCTCGAAAAAACGTTTCAGGACACGGCAAAACTCGGGAATGGGCTCCCGCAACCAACGTGTTAAGTAGGTACTAAGTAACGATTTCGGAGATCGAAATAGTTTAATATCTTTCGATTCACCATTTAATTGTTTAATTAATGGTTGTGGAAACCTTGATATTAGAGGAAAATTTTCGGTGGACCCTTAATTACGGCCAACCTCTACTGAGGAATAACGAGTCGTTTTGTAATCATGCAGTATTCTCATTATTTTCGTAAAGTATCTTTTTATTGTAATTGATAGGGTGCTGACAAGTTCGCATCCGCGATTGATGTCTATCGATCGACATCGTAACAATTTGGCGGGTGTTGAAGTGGTCTGCGAGAGGTCAGTCAACACTGCGTTGCCCTGAGATGAGGGAGAGCAACGCGCATGACGTTGCTGATATCAGAGGGAGGTTTTCCCTCCCACATTCCTAAGCTTCGTTTGACTCAGAATTACGTGCTCTAATACCAGGAGTCCACGATTCGCTAGGAGGTTGAGGAACGTGGGAAGCAGAGATGAGCGGAGTTTGCGCACAACTGTCCTCTCAGGCCCGCCAGAATCGACCCTATTAGAATACTACTACTCACTGGACTGGCTTAGGATGAGGTTTTATTATACCTTACACACTATGTTTGGAGTGAGTTTGGTGAGATTTTAGATCCCAAAATACAGGGTGTAAGCCTAACTGGTCTGCTATACGGTACCAGTCGATTTTATAACTAATTTGCAACAAAAAATGTCTCTTAGCAATTTCTTTTTAAACCCTTCGTTTTCGAGTTATTTTAACTTTAAACTTTTTTTCGTGATCTTGACCTTATGTCATTAAATTGGTCATAACTCCGCTAATTAGCAGTGTAAATTACAATTTGAGGATACCGTTGGAAGAGCATTAAATTTCCTATCGGATACATGCCTTAACTTTTTATTGAGTCAAGGTTTGAGACATGAAAACGTCCTCTAAAAAGAGAATTTTACGTAATTTTGGAAACCTCGATTTTTTCAATTCAAATTGAACTACGAGAACCCATACTTTTTCAAGATGCAAGAACAGTGAAAACTGCGCCAGAATCTCAGCTTTCCAATGGTATAATCAAAACATATTCTACAACCGAATTTAGGGGAGAATTTCGTGTTTGAACGCGGAAAACGTGCATTTTTTCAACGAAATCAGCGCTCCGCCTAGTCGATCTGAGGGGTCGGACGATGGGAGTGGGCGCCGCAGTAGACCTCCGACAGAGATGGGCGAATTCTTATTCATAAATACGATTATGAATACAAATCATATCTGCGATTTTATGTTATGAATAGGTACGAATACAAGTATGAATATGAATACGAATTTGAATACAATCGTATTCACAATTGAAATTCGTATTCGTATTCATAATTTCGTATTGAATACGATGTTCCCCCGTATTCGTATTTTGAATACGATTTTATTTTTTTCCATAATTTCCCTAAAAAATCGAATTTTTTTAAACGATTTCTCCCTGAAAATCATACTTTTTTAATGATTTTCTCCCGAACTCTCGACATATTTATGACCTAACATTGTCAAAATAATCAATCAAAATTCGAAACGCTCACCAATTCTTATTGGATTATCATGCAGAATCGAATGAGACCAACCCCAGACATTTCCGCTGAAAATCGTATTTTTTTCAACAATTTGCACTAAAAATCATTAAAAAATTATGATTTTACCGAAATTTTCTCGTACTTTCTATTCAGTTGGTCGTAGCGACCTGGGGTTGGTCTCATTCGATTCTGCGTAAAAAATCCTATAAGAATTTGTAAGCGTTTCGAATTTCGATTGATTGACAATGTTAGGACATAAATATGTCGAGAGTTGAGGAGAAAATCATAAAAAAGTATGATTTTCAGGGAAAATCGTTAAAAATTTGATTTTTAGGGAAATCATAGAAAAAATCATAAAATCGTATTCAAAATACGAATACGGGGGAAATCATATTCAAAGTGTGAATACGATTGTATTCAAATTCGTATTCATATTCATACCTGTATTCGTACCTATTCATAATCATAAAATCGCAGATATGATTTGTATTCATAATTGTATTTATGAATAAGAATTCGCCCATCTCTGTGGAGGTCTACTGCGGCGCCCACTCCCATCGTCCGACCCCTCAGACCGACTAGGCGGAGCGCTGATTTCGTTGAAAAAATGCACGTTTTCCGCGTTCAAACACGACATTCTCCCCTAAATTCGGTTGTAGAATATGTTTTGATTATACCATTGGAAAGCTGAGATTCTGGCGCAGTTTTCACTGTTCTGCATCTTGAAAAAGTATGGGTTCTGTAGTTCAATTTGAGATTGAAAAATTCGAGGTTTCCAAAATTACGTAAAATTTTCTTTTTAGAGGACGTTTTCATGTCTCAAACCTTGACTCAATGAAAAGTTAAGGCATGTATCCCGATAGGAAATTTAATGCTCTTTCCAAACGGTATCCTCAAATTGTAATTTACACTGCTAATTAACGGAGTTATGACCAATTTAATGACATAAGGTCAAAATCACGAAAAAAAGTTTAAAGTTAAAATAACTCGAAAACGAAGGGTTTAAAAAGAAATTGCTAAGAGACATTTTTTGTTGCAAATTAGTTATAGAATCGACTGTACCGTATGGCAGACCAGTTAGGCTTACACCCTGTATAGAAAAGTGTCACATAGTTAATAAGTAAATGATATGATATCAAACTAATGAAATGCACAAAAATCCGTATGTTGAGAAAAGTGTGGCACTACAAAGAGTTAAGCAAAAGATGTGAACTGAATTGCTAGGATAATATTAAAATGCTGGTTGAATAGGAGTAAATTAGAGGCATCCAGGTATGTAGTAAAGCTAGCTATATTGAATGAAGAATGGTGAGAGAAAATGTGTATCGTGTGTGTGCATCGACCCACGGTATAAAGAATTGTCAACTATTGGGGCTGGGGTCGTCTAAAAATATACGCCGTTATTGCCTTTTTTCCAATAGAAACTTTATAGTAGTTGTCACTATTAAGTATGACTATACATTATACATATACATGTTGTTATAAATATACATAAATACATATGTTATGTATAACAAAATCATACGAAACGTGTAGCATTAGGTCCCACCCTCTGGAAGGCTAAGGCATAATAAAGTCTGCCAAGTGGGTGTGGCACATAGCTTCCAAGTATCCATAACCCGATTGTACAGATGATCCGATGCATAGTAGTTAATCTCAAAACATGATCTCTAAGTACCTTCCACTACCCTCATAGGGGACGATCTACACGCTAATCTGAACAATCCTGAGAAATTTCGTCGAAATCGGATGGGAAATGCAGAAGTAACAAGGAAATACACGTTTGCGCATGCGCAGTGGATACTGCCTGCGGGCAATGATTTTCGTAGGAAACCATCTACTCGCCACAACCCGCATAATCCCCGAAAATATCATCGAAATCGTGTGAGACATGTAGAAGGAATAACTGTGGCAAGGTTTCACGTTTGCGCATGCGCAGCGGCTTCTAGCAGTCCGAGGGTAATTATTTTCATAGGGGACCATCTACACGCCGACCTGCACTTTCCCAATACCAATGCTAAGATTTAAGAATACTGGCAGAATGCCTTTCTTGTAAGGGCTTTTATTTTATTTTATAATATCCATTCCTCCATCATTATTCTGTCACGTTACTAAATTGCAGGTATCCACTGGTAGGACGGGTCATGTTTTTTCCAGCCTGATCCGTACGGGGAACCACAGTTTTGGTTGAAGGACTGATTCACGCAGATGGGACGTCTCAAAACACTACAGGCGAACACAGGTTGGCAAATAGCGTACCTTCCCCTCTCAAAGATGATTATTTAAGAAAAATGTTTGGAATTGTTTTAATCCTTCTTGAAATAGCTAAAGTTGATGTTGCCCTAGCAAGAATTTAGAAACTAGTAAAGGTACTTACTGTACCTAGAGAATTTACCGAAAATACAAATAAATAAATCTTGAATCTCATTGACTTGTCATGAAAATATTGACAACTTTTTTCTTCAAGAACAACTGTGAAGTGAGAATACTATTTTATTGAACATATTCTTCATGAACACGATTTCTCCTCCACTTCACTCTTCTCCTAATGTTGTTGTTCTAGATGGAGTATAACGGTGAATCCTCCTGGAAAAGATTTTTACAATTGGACCGCTCGGTGTGTTTCTGCTGGCCCTGTCTACAATCCATATAAGTAAATTTTTTATTACATGACGCATAACGTAAACTTGCTCTCATAATATTTGTAAACTTCTGGGGAGAGCCGCAAATATTTTGAATCCCGAGGAAACCATGCAGCACTTGGTATAAGAGTGCCCAATGCACGAAATTTCTCGCTCTAGCCTGTAGACATTGATTGAATAGGAAAAAGGTTCAGTGATAGAAACCAACTTTCACAGTCAAAACACTTTAATAAGATCCTGTACAGTTATTTTCAGAATGAATTCTGTATAAAATAAATCATTCTTGGTATGATACACCTATCTAATGATAAATACGTATCATTAGATAGTATTTATCTCGTACCTATCTGTCGGAAAAACGTGGTAAAACCACACAAAAATTAAAAGTTTAAATGACGAATAGTTCTGTTGCTAAAGGAGCTCCTCGTACCTCTATAATTATTGTCAGTGACAATTTCAAAATTCATAATAGTAATAAGGTTTCTGACCTGGACGATGTCTCACACAGTCAAAGCAATGGCGTCCTGAGGGGGGATTCGTGTTTTGAACGGGCTGGTGGACCCTCCAGTAACTTCGGAAATGGCCACTTTACGACGAAAACCAATAGAAACCCTTGAAGCGGTGAGAGCGAAAATGAAAGCGATGAGAGCGGCCAGAGCGGTGAGAGCGATGCAGTGGAAGCTATAAAGAAGAAAATAGGAATACCTATATGGAGGATAACGGCATTCTGCATGAACAATTTGGATTCCGGAAGGGTAAGAGTACAGCTTCTGCAGCGTGCTCTTTGATAATGCAGGTGCTTCAATCCCTGGAGAATCATCAGTGCACCTCACTCCAGCTCTACGATCTGTCAAAGGCTTTTGATTCTATGCCTCATGATTTGCTTATCAGGAAGCTACGCCACTATGGTTTGGAGATCCTCTGTCTTTCTTTGGGAGTTTTCTGCGAGGCTGGAAACAGGTGGTTATTTTCAATGGCGTCGAGTCCTCAGCAGTTGACATTCATGTGGAGTAAAGCAGCGCTCAGTACTAGGTCCATGTCTTTTCTTGATTTTCATCAATGATTTGGCTCACCAGTTCCACAACAAAAGGATATTCCTTTTCGCCGATGATTTGACCGCTCTTTTCAGCAGGACCTTGCCAGTCAGCTCTAGATTGTGACCAGATTAATGTGAATATGATTTTGAGGGTTGGTGTTCCGCTAATGGTTTGACGTTAAACACCAGTAAAAAGCAGAGTATAACATTCCGTCTCAATCAACGACTTCAAGAGGGGGTGAACTTTCTTGGTCTGACAATTGATAATCAGCTGTCATGGAGGTCACACATTAATAATCTTTTGCTAAAATTAGCCTCTTGCAACTTCATGCTGCACCGTTTGGCTGGCTCTGTGTCACGGGATGTCCTTCGGACTGTATATTTTGCCTGCTTGCGAGCAGGGTTTCATATGGAGTTTTGGTATGGGGCAATTCGTGTCATGCGGTGAGGTCTTCAGTCAACAGAAGAGGGCTGTCAGAACTATTTGCGGGCTATCCCGGAGTCGGAGTTGCCGTGGAAGCTTTCGCACCCTGGGAATCCTCACTGTTCCAGCACTTTATGTCCTGAGCTGTCTCCAATTCGTAAGAAGTAATCTGGGTCAAATGGAACGGCGGCGTGATCTGCACACCTATGATACTAGGAAGAGAGACGACTTATTTCTTCCAGTGTCACGTCTCAGTGTGACGAGGGATACGAGTCCTTTGCAGTCTGGTGCCAAGTTTTTCAATCACCTTCCCAACGAGTTGCGTTCTCTTCCTGAAAAGAAGTTTATCGCTACGGCCAGGGAGAAGCTGTTGAATGCAGAACTTTATACTGTGACGAACTTTTTTCAGGAGGGCTTTGGTCCTTGATATTTTGTTTTTACCGGGCGTGTTTTTTTTTTTTTTTGCCTCATTTTTTATTTTTTTCCGAACTTTAGTTTTAGGTCGTTTAAATTTTATTAACATTGTTGACAATTGTATTGCCGATCGGCCTTTACAAATAAAACACAAATTTAATTTATTCAAATCCATCAGAGCACTGTCGTGTAAGTGGAGGGCACGTGGGAATTTTGTATTACGAGTAGGTACTTCGTACTTACAGACAAGTCCGACTAGATGAAGTGCAGTGATGATGGTAGCAGGTCTCCAGGAACAGAGTAACGGGATGCAGGAACCCAGAAGTAATGTTCAAGTGAATTTTGATTGAGGAGATTTCGGAGGATGCAGGGACTTCCGAAAGGTTGAGAAAGAATTGACGCTTGGCTGCCGGGGACGAGAAGAGAAGAGACTATCGACTGACGCTCTCTGGAGAATTGGGATGGGAATAGATAATTGCGCAGGCGGGGATTCAACTGAGCGACTATTTCTGTCCTTCAAGAATGCGACGATAAGGCTGGAAGCAAATATTTAAATTTATAATTTACGTGTGAGATAGATGTCGCGATTTCAGTTTATATTTTTGTACTTCTAAAATACTGAACACCTAGGTAATTGTTGTAAATTACAGAAAATGAACCAGTTCCACTTTTTTTCAAATGATATTTCGAATAATAATAGCAGGGATACATTGAATAACACCTCTGTTTCTGGAATTGGTGAATTGTGGACTTAGTTCATACTTCCCCTGAGGTCACCATTTCGAGTTCGGTGAGTTTGGAGGATGAGGTAGGGAAAATTAACTGAAGCTGGGTCGTAGAGTGAAGAAAGGAAGCCAAGAGGGTGCCTCAACAGCCTGCCTGACCCAGAAACATCCGAATGAAAATTGTTTTTGATGTTGTTGAGAAAGAAAAATTGTTTACAGTTCTCAAGACGCAAGCAGAATTCATATCACCAATCTTTTGTTGTGTGCAGGTCAATGTGAACGAATCGAAAGAGTCAGTGGTCGGAGACCTCACCGAGCGGTTGGGCGTCCTCAAAATCTCAGGAGGGAAGAAACTCATTAGGGAAAGCCGCGCACTGTTCACCGACGACAACATTCCCGTAACCGTCACAACTCGATTTTTGGAAAATCTCTAGTCATATTCGACGACCACGGACCAGAGGCTAGAGGAGAGCGGCTGGCTTGTTCAATGTGAGTTTGATCTAGAGTATATCAGACCTAAGGTATGTCAAAACCCTAGGGTTACCATCTCTAATCCACCAACCCTGCAGGACCAAATAGGACACAAAAGGAAGAATAATATCCTATTTACTAGAGCAAAAAAAAAACTCGGCGCTTTGCGCCTCGGCGGGGGGCTCCGCCCCCCTGCACCCCCCGGTTTATTTCTTTTTCCATACTCTGTATGAATCATAGGAACACAGAATGTGTTTTTTGCGATGCTAGTCATCCGTTAAATAAAAAACAACAATATTAAATGTGGAGTCTTTGGCAATAATAAAATAAATAATTGTTAGACATTTAATTTGGTCTAAAACCCTATAAATGTTATATAAATAAATATGTAACCAAGAAAAATACTATATATAAATTGAGAGCTTTCCAACGAATGGTGAACAATTTCTGTGCAATGAACACTGCGGGAGTTCTATTTCCTTACCAACGGCTTGTTGCACGTGAAAATCATTATAAAAGGCGCGTAACGGTTTTGGTTTATTATTTTCAATAATAAGCCTTTGGAATCGAGCAAGAAAAAAAAATTTTAACCCCCCCTCAAAATTTGATGTTTTACGTTTCAAGGTACGTAGAATCCGAAAATCGAATAAAAAATTTCCGTCCGTCCGCCGTACGCCGTACGCCGTACGCGGCACTTTTCTTAGTTACCATGGACCGATTTCGATGAAATTTGGTATATGGGCTCCATTTGGGGTCTAGTTGTGCCGCGAAGCTTTTGGTTGATGTAGGTCACTTCTAAGGGGTGAAAATTAAGGGTTGAAATTTTCAAGAGTGCCCTAGCTCGAAAACTCTCGAAATAAAGGTATCGTTTTTTCACTAATTTTAAATAGTACTGAATTTTAAAAAATTTTTGAGACCACCCGGAGCTCTGTAGGGCAAACCGTTCAGTCCCTACGAGTACTTGAAGGTTTTCCTTCGATAAAACAGAATCATGAGTGTGAATCGCAAAAGAGGTCTAATCTCCGTTGAAATTTTTTCTGACTAAAATGCGATCGCTGTTCATTTCTTCGATTTGTATACAGTTTTGCCTTCTGCGTAACCAGTAATCAAATTTCCATAATCAAAAGTCAATGGAGAATACTGAAGGCGCCTGAGTGGTCACTGATCAGCTGAGTGAGCTCCAAGGCCATTTCCTCTCCTGTTGGACGCAGGAACCTGAAATTTGAGAGGGCGGGTCAATTGAGAATGCTGAAGGCGCCTGAGTGGTCACTGATCAGCTGAGTGAGCTCCTAGGCCATTTTCTCTCCTGTTGAACGCAGGAACCTGAAATTTGAGAGGCAGGGTCAATGGAGATTGCTGAAGGCGCCTGAGTGGTCACTGATCAGCTGAGTGAGCTCCAAGGCCATTTCCTCTCCTGTTGAACGCAGGAACCTGAAATTTGAGAGGGCGGGTCAATTGAGAATGCTGAAGGCGCCTGAGTGGTCACTGATCAGCTGAGTGCGCTCCAAGGCCATTTCCTCTCCTGTTGAACGCAGGAAGCTGAAATTTTAGAGGGCGGGTCAATGGAGATTGCTGAAGGTGCCTGAGTGGTCACTGATCAGCTGAGTGAGCTCCGATGCCATTTTCTCTCCTGTTGAACGCAGGAACCTGAAATTTGAGAGGCAGGGTCAATGGAGATTGCTGAAGGCGCCTGAGTGGTAACTGATCAGCTGAGTGAGCTCCAAGGCCATTTCCTCTCCTGTTGGACGCAGGAACCTGAAATTTGAGAGGGCGGGTCAATGGAGAATGCTGAAGGCGCCTGAGTGGTCACTGATCAGCTGAGTGAGCTCCAAGGCCATTTTCTCTTCTGTTGAACGCAGGAAGCTGAAATTTGAGAGGGCGGGTCAATGGAGAATACAGATGGTGGTAGGTGCTATTGATGGAGAACCAGTGATCTATACAGAAGGGTGATCTATACGGAAAATAATAAACCTTTGAGCAATGATTTGCAGCGTTTTTTATTTATGTGCCATAGTAAAGACATAAAATGTCAAAAATCCAATAATTTTACTGAATAAAAATTGGTAGTTTTAGCTAAGAAAATGTGGGCAATTTATTATATTCTTGTCTCTTTCACGCACTTGTCTTTCCTTTAACCTTAACGTTGAAATACCAACAAGGCGCTTCACGAGCATATACAGTGATATGAATGAGTTACAAATCACATGATATTCCCTCATTTCATTCTTTCCAATGCTATATGGTTGGTGATATGACAGAAAATACTTTAATTTTGGGGTAAACTAAAATTTTTGAGCGGCTTGTGGACAAATGAACGCCTTAAAGGCGCTTTGTTAGGACTGGAGAAGATGCGGTCCTTGGTATTTTTCATGGTTTTCTTGGTTCTTTTTCATTTTGGTTGATTTGATTTTGTTGTGATGCGGTTAGTACTGAGCCCATTGTGTGTTCGTTTATCTTATACTGTCTAGAAAAACCCCGATTCTTTCCCATGCAGGTGAAACCTGGAAAGTCAGGGAGTCCATCACAGTCATCTACAAACCTTCATAAGACGTTGCTAACAGAGATTCATGGGGATTTGTAGGTGACAAATGTTAACGACTATACCCAGCTACCTGCAAGCTTCCTGTCGGTGAGATTTTGAAGAGGAAATGACTCGACGTTCAGCGTACAAGTTGATCCTCCCACTCGTCCCTACAGCATCGATGTATGGAACAGGATGATCGATTCGAGTCGAGTACTGCTCTAATATCGATTAAAGCTCGTTGTCTCGAAGTACAGTGATGCCTACCAAAATGATGAGAATTCTGTAGGAGGTCCACTTTGGCCACAGTTTACTGTAAAAATTTAAGCGCCCGAAAGCGTCGAACTGATCACTGCCTGCGCTCTACACAAATATTTTGCACAAATATGGCCTCAAACAACCAGATGGATGAGTTTGAAGATGGGCTTTTTAAACGTGGGTTTTCAGGGGTTTTTTACAACTATTTTACGAAATTTTTGTCAAGATTCCAATTAGATTAGATTTTGCCTAGATTCCTGTAGAATATCCTTGAATGGTTTCCCAGTAAAATTCATACATGGGCGGCGTTGATCGGTGTGATGAAATTGATGAAGATGATTAAATAAGAATGGAACTCTGAGGCTAGAAATGACAATACGGCCAAATAATCAACACAATATACGCCAGTCCCCCGCTCACTGAGGAAGTGGAGGGAGCGCAAAAATCACTCTAGACCAATGTGCAAAAAAAATGCGAAGTTCCACTTTGCATTGCTGGTACACTTTTCGTAGAAAATTTTGAACATTCGATTCAATTTTAGTTCCATTCTGATATGTATGTCAATATTAGGCATGCTATTGTAAGATGTGGGTGATAATGTGGTTTTGAAATGTAGATTTATAGATAGATAATGTAGATTTGAATCTATTTCAACACCATGCTGATGCCTACACTCCGGTTGAGGGGACAGCCCTCTGAAATGTACCTAAATTGCAAAATTTTCAACCTGTCTGTATTTTTGGGTTATTTGGACCTTAAGAAGGTTGGAAATAAGGGGCTGTGACGAAATAACACCTATTATGAATGAAAAACGCTGCAAATCATTGCTCAAAGGTTTATTATTTTCTGTATAGATCACCCTTCTGTATAGATCACTGGTTCTCCACCAATAGCACCTACCACCATCTGTATTCTCCCTTGACCTTCCCTCTCAAATTTCAGCTTCCTGCGTTCAACAGGAGAGGAAATGGCTTCGGAGCTCACTCAGCTGATCAGTGATCTGAGGAGTGAAGAAGATCTCCTCGAATGCTGGAGAAGCCTGGAAGAGCACTTCCATTCAATAGGATTGAAAATGGCTTCGGAGCTCACTCAGCTGATCAGTGCTCTGAAGAGTGAAGAGTGAAGAGTGAGCAATGATTTGCAGCGTTTTTTACCCACCAACATTTTTTTTACCTACCAACTTTTTTTTACCTACCAGCTAGGTACTTACCTACCACACCATACTGGCTTCACACCTTCACAATCAAGTTTATTAGAAAGAACTAAACGCTTCACACTCGATTGGAAAAATAGAAAGCTTTATATGGAAATTTGATTACTGGTTACGCAGAAGGCAAAACTGTATACAAATCGAAGAAATGAACAGCGATCGCATTTTAGTCCGATAAAATTTGAATGGAGATTAGACCTCTTTTGCGATTCACAGTCATGATTCTGTTTTATCGAAGGAAAACCTTCAAGTACTCGTAGGGACCGAACGGTTTGTCCTACAGAGCTCCGGGTGGTCTCAAAAATTTTTAAAAATTCAATACTATTTAAAATTGGTGAAAAAACGATACCTTTATTTCGAGAGTTTTCGAGCTAGGGCACTCTTGAAAATTTCAACCCTTAATTTTCACCCCTTAGAAGTGACCTACATCAACCAAAAGCTTCGCGGCACAACTAGACCCCAAATGGAGCCCATATACCAAATTTGAACCAAATCGGTCCAGTGTTGCTAAGAAAAGTGCCGCGGACGGCGGACGGACATTGCAAACTTGGATTCTACGCATTTTGAAACGTAAAGTGACAAAGTTTGAGGGGGGTTATAAAAATTTTTTGCGATACGATCACATAGGCTTATTATTAGAAATAATAAACCAAAATTGGCAAAAACGATCAGGCTCGAAACTCGACAACAACAACCAAAACAATTACACAATCTATTGTCGGTAGGATGTAGCAGATCGATGTTTTTACTTTATTACATTGCCGACAGAGAGCGCTCTTCAGTTTTAAGACTGAGTCGAGGTTGTCAAACGGTGGTGGGAGGATCAACTTGTACGCTGAACGTCGAGTGAGGAAAAGGAGGTGGATCGGTCACTTTTTGAGAAGTTGGCTTTACAATGGAATTATCTGGGAGAGGGATGACAGGTAGGGAGACCTGGAGGAGGTCTATGATTGGCAAACGTCGAAACGAAGTTAGTATAATCGTTGCCAGGCGAAACAAAAAGGAAGAACTTTGTATCTGTCCAGTTCCATCAGGAGTCAAAAGTTTTTTTTTCAATATTTCAAGGAAGCTTCACAGCACAATCTCTGGATAGAGCCTGCCATTTATGATTATAAATTCTTTATTACAAAAATTACAATGAACTTGTGCTGAGGTAAATAGATGCACATTAAAATTAACCTTAAGAAAAGTATTACACCAATCAGATGGATTTTCAATTTAAATATACTCGTTCATAATCGAAAATTTTACTAGTTTTATTCGCTTTGTGTAACTACTCATATACCTACATATATTTACATGGCAGTGCAGTTTCTGGTGGTTTTTCTTGGATGTTTGAACAGTCACTCCACACACACGCAACTGAGTGACCCACCCTTGCTGGGTGTTCCGGAGTTGGTCGATGACGGATTAACTTATTCAAGGTTCGAGGTTCTTTATAAATGCGATGTTTAGTGCTGTAACGACGTTGCTCATTATGGTACTTAAGATCTGTAACGACACGGGTGCGATGGGTCTTTCAGTCAGCCATATTGTGTGGCATAAAATTTTCTGGTTGTCCAGCATCGCATCCACACTCTCAATCACTCTATGAAGTCACGTATATTACAGGCTTAAGGTTTCTCACGTGTATGATTGTTCATGGGCGACTTCAATTTTCGAGATTCTCTTCACCTGAAATTACAACAGTCACAGGCGTAAGGTTTTCCCATCTCCGTGCTCCATCAAATGTGACTTCAGTTTCGAATGCTGAGCAACTTTATGACAAGAGTAGGGGTTTGTGTGAACCCTCATGTGATCCTTCAAATTACTGGGTTTCTTAGCCTTGTAGTCACAAACATTACATCCAAAGATTCTCCTATCCGTTTTTTGTACTTTACGTAACCATTTCCGAACTTCTTCTCGTTTCTTACTTCCCTTCTTCCTTTCTGTTTGTGATTCTGGTATTTGCTCAATTTTCGATTCTTGTTGTTCTTCACTCGTCTGCTCCTGCGCTGTAAACGCATAAAAATGGACAGAAGAGTTGACAAGGGAACTGCTTCCACAAGGAGCCTCCATGTTGCCATTTCCTCCAATGGATGTTTGGATGTATTGAGCCAAGTTGTTTACTTCGATTTGACCATCGTCCATACCTTCTTCGTAGATCGACTGCATTGATGAAGATGATTGGCTAGCCACGTCGACAGTTAGCGAATAAACCTAATTTTTCTATGTACGAGTATGTCCCCGTCTTCAGATTAGTGCAGCTCTCAATCACAGCTTCAGCTCTTCATTATTAATGTCGCCTGCATGTATGCTGAACTGAAATTAGAAAAAAATACCGCAATAAGGATTGTGTTGGTTCCAATTCTATGTTCTTAAACTGTGACAAAAATTATGAAAAGGACTCCAAACAATTTTTTGAACCATTTTCAATCAAGAGTTCTCTCGTGCAGTTTTTTCCGGCATATTTCAGTTTTTTTTTTTGTTTTTTTTGTGGCATTCCAAGATTGTTTTAATTTGATTTACTGCTAAACGCAAAAAAAAAATGGAAGTTTTGCGTACTTTCAACAGTTTAAAAATTAGCAAATTAAAATGTTGTAAAAATATTCTGTCAAATTATGCACATCTGAAGAATTTTTGAATCACTCAAAATGTGCCTACGCTTGAAAACTCAACTTTTTGTAATTCTAAAAAAAAACTCGAACCTTCAGGGTAGTTTATTATTTACACCTCATAACTCTGCATCTCACAATTTGAGTCTGAATGGCGTTTCTTGAATAAGATTTGATGTTTAGGATGTTACACGACGACCCCACTTGACAATCTCCTTCGCAATGCTTGAATTGAGTATCATTGTTCACGTAACTTTTCACACTGAATCGAATGGTAACATTCATTATCGATTTTAGCTGTTAGAAATCAGTTTCCACAACTTAACTGATTGTCTGATTAGCTTAAATTAGAAGAGTGGATTGGCGTTTGGCACATCTAGAATGCTATTAATAGTGGTTTCATGCTGTAATCCTACAACAATTGGTTTAACTCCAACAAATTCTATTATTTTGGTTCATTATTTTCAAAAATAAACCTTCGGAATCGACCAAGAAAAGAATGTTTAACGCCCCCTCAAAATTTGTTGTACGATTCAAGGTTCGTAGAATCCAAAAAACGAACAAAAATTTGGCCATCCCCGGCACTTTCCTCAGTTCCCACGGACTGATTTTGATGAAATTTGGTCTCCATTAGGGGTCTAGTTGTGCCCCGAAGATGTTGGTTGGTGTCGTTCACTTCTGAGGGCTGCAAACACCCTAGCTCAAATAATTTCGATATTAAGGTATTGTTTTTTTCTTCAACTTAAAATAGTATTGCATTTTAGAATAGACTGAGACCAACCAGAGCTCTGTAGGATCAACCGTTCGCTCCGTTTGAGAACTTAAGGGTTGGTCTTACGATAAATCAGAAACTAGTGTGAATCACAAAAAAGGCTCAATCACTGTTAAAATTTTAGCCAACCAAAATGCGACAGTTGTTTGTCTCTTCGAGTTGTATTCAGTTTTGCGTCATTAGCAATCAGTAATCAAGTTTCCTAATGAAGGCACCCGCAACTCCTTCTTCGCATTGAGTGTGAAGCAATTATTCCTTCAAAATAAACTTGTTTGAGGAATATGGTTGGTAGGTAGTGACTATGGCAAATCTGTGCTCTTTGCAGGCAAGTGATCTATACAGAAAAAATGATTCTTTGTGTAATAATCAGCAGCGTTTATTGCTATTGCAGAGATTGTTGTTAAGTTTTGCCCGGCACAAGAAATTAGCCTTATCTCTGCTGTAGCTACTACTGAACTGAATGCACTGAAATCATCTTGGAATCTTCACAGAGTATTTTGTTCTTCCAAGTTCCAAACTGTATCTTAAGGACAATACAATGAGGACGGAGCAGCAATTTGGCTCCCACAAGACTAACTCCTCCACATTTACGCTCGCTTGCTCGCAAAAAAAAAAAAAAAAAAACCCCTTTGGCATAAATCAATTTCAATTTTTGGCAAACTTTTGGCATACCAATTGGAACTTTTGGCAACTCATTTAGAACTTTCGGCAAATCCATAACGTTTCGACAACTACTGGAGTCCTTGTCCACCTTCATTCCTTCTACAATGTTCAATAAAGTGTTTTTTCTCTCTTCTCATGATAAATTAACCTAATTTAGAGTAGGTAGATTGCTACGTTGGATACTTACTACATGTGGGCAGTGGTTATTCCAAAATTCAGAAACTAGATTGGGCACGGAATAGCTCAAGAGTCTCACACTCACAAGGCAACGAGACGAAACACCAACTGAAATTGAATAACTGAAGATGGTTTGTCCGAGTACCTGGAACAACGTGGAGGGGAAGGCTTAAACGGTACCGAGACCTTATCTCTACCTGGCCTATGGCTCTGGGTTGGTGTCAGCTTCCTCTCGAAATAGAAAAGTCCCATCTTATTACTAACGGTTACTAGGGGCCTGGAACGATGACGTCACCAGCCACCCTCGAGCCTGCCGACCAGTGCAGATCTCCTTTCGTTCTTCACTACCTACTCGTTCGGTTTCCCTTCAGTTTTTTAAATTATTGTTTGAGATAAATTTGATCCTACATTTATCGTAAATTGCTGAGATGGTCTTTTAAATATGCCTACATGGTTGATGCTTATAAAAATGTCTTTGGACAGGAGAATTAATGGGTTATACAAAGAGAAGTGAAATAATAAAAATAGTAGCCATTTATTTGGAGTGCCTTCATTTGACTTGCACTGATATCACACAGGTTGATTTGTATGGATACAGGGAACAGTTTGGTAAATGGTTAATGAATTATTGTCTTGAAAAACTAACGAGCCAAATTGAAGGACATTTTAAAACTATATTTTATATCTTAACTATAATTATACAACTATATTATCCGCTGCTTCATTTGCGTTTTTGTATCCTTCTCAGTTGAATAAGGTTACAAAAGAACAACTACTATTGCCAGTGGTTGATTACCAGATTCTCACCTGGATTTCTTGGTACTGAACCAGAATCACAGACTTATCAGATGGATTTCATTCATTTACATGTTGATTGTTCTGAATTAGTTGAAAAGATGACACCATAATGCATTCGCGTAACTAATACAAACTTGGTCAGGATTATTTACCGTCTTCAAATCACTCTATAATGAATTCCAAAGCGACTGAGTTGAATTCGACTAGCTGAACTCTAAAACTCAAAATGCGATGAAAAAGTTTGAAGGAAATAATATATGAACTACGTTAATGTGCTAAAAGCCAAGTTCATTGATCTACACTTTCACAGTTTGGATGATCGAGCGGACGTTTCAGTCTATAAAAAATAAAGGTTCACTCTAAAGCAACAAATCGTTCAAGTATTAAACGAGTGTTGGGAAGTTTTCAGGATTCTTCTCTAACTTGTGATATGTTTTGGGATTACTAACGAAGAACGGTGTCTAAAATTGTGAGCGAAATGATGCAATATCAAGATCCTTTCCAGGCGGTTAGAATCCACTTGTGTGCGGTGGAAATAAGCAGTTATCTCCAACATAATCCCATAACCAAGAGGAATATACCGGGGAGACGCACAGTTTCTACCGGCAAAGAATCTCCAGGAGCATTGGAAGCGAAAAGGAAGATTTACAGGAGTCAGCAAAAACTACCTTTTTAGGGTAAGCCGAAAGAGGTTTTTCCGGGATTCGCCATGTATCAGGGTTAGTCTTGAGAAGTATTGCTTCCGATGGTCTATACGGGCGGATACCGCCTGCTCTTCGATTTACCGTTCAGGTCCAGTCCTATTCAAAGGAAATCGAGGAAGCTGATTTTGTTCCGAGGCAACCGCTGAAGAGACGACAGTAATTTGAGAAATAAACGCACTAAATAACTACAGGATGGTAAGTATCTTAGATTTTTCATTTTCCGGTGAAAAACTCTTACAATACTACTTGTGATTCTACGGACTTGGTCAATACTAGAATGGAGCCTCCTAAACCCAAACTGATTCTTAAAAATTAGGTTGCGTTCTTCTATAATGCAGTCTCTTTAGGAGGAGTTTTTCGAAGTACTTCAACTCATTAGCAGGTTTTCGGGACTATCATGATTGGGAAGAATTATTTGAAATGATTGTTTTCCATCACTTTCCCTTTCAGATCTGTTCAACCAGGAACAGGGATCTGGAACAAGAAACTGGAGCTAGAGTAGCAGCGACTATAATTAGTGCAGTTCCCCCACCATCAGGAACGACGATGCTGAACGAGAGGTGTGAAGGAGGAAAGACAACTCTCTCAAGCGTCAAAACTGCTAATTCTTTCACCGTCGATTATCAACAAAGAGATATCGATTTTCCAAAACTTCCATTTTTGCCTCTTCACCCAAGCAGGAAGTAGTATGAACCTAATTAGATAGTAAATTTCGACGAACATTCTCTAAACAATAAATGACAGGAAATTTCGTTTCAATATGGTAATTTGTACACACCTAAACATTGTGTTACACGCTATTGGAACCGATAAACGTGAAAGTCAACAACGGAGGGGACATGAAGCTACATCGATGGCACAGGTAGGTAAAAAAACCTAGAAAACCCGAATCTGAATATAGATAGAGGGGAGAGATGAGAAAAAACGGAAGGATGTGCTGCGGGTGGAGGGTTGGTTGATATTTCGTGACTTCCGTCATCGATCCGAGTTGTTCGTATATTTAGATTTTCCAACGACCTATCAGTGTATTCCGTTTGTATTCGGCACCATCTATCACTTTCTAAATACCGTTCAAAAGTAGTTGTTCTGGTTTGATATTTTATTCGAGTCGGGATTGATGAGCAGGAGATTCTAACAGGATGAGGATTATGATGTATGGGGCCATTAAGGAAATTGATTAATCTGCTCATTTCCAAGTGAATCGATGTGAAGAATGATTTAAACCTTTTTCTCTTCTCTTGGGTAGAGGATGCAGGCTTCATTAGTAATACGGAGAAAGATTATTTAAAATTGCATGTGTCGCCAACAGTAGTTATGATTTTGGTTTATTATTTTCAATAATGAACCTTTGGAATCGACCAAGAAAAAAAAATTTTAACACCCCCTCAAAATTTGATGGTTTACGTTTCAAGGTACGTAGAATCCAAAAATCGAATAAAAATTTGGCCGTCCGTCCGCCGTACGCCGTCCGCCGTCCGCCGTACGCGGCACTTTTGCCACTTAGCATTGACCGATTTTGATGAAATTTGGTATGTAGGCTCCTTCTGGGGTCTAGTTGTGCCCCGAAGATTTTGGTTGAAGTAGGTCACTTCTAAGAGTTCAAAAATCAATTTTGAAATTTTGAAAACGCCCTAACTCAAAAAATTTTGATATAAAGGTATTGTTTTTCCTTCAATTTAAGATTCTATAGAATTTTAGAATTTTTTGAGACCACCCGGAGCTCTGTAGGACAAACCGTTCGCTCACTACGAGCATTTGAAGTTTGGACGTACGATAAATCAGAAACACGAGTGTGAATCGCAAAAGAGGACTAATCTCCGTTCAAATTAAAGCTGACCGAAATGCGATCGATGTTTTTCTTTATGTTGGATGGTTGGTGGCTTTGCAGACGAGTGATCTATATAGAAAAATAAAAAATAATAAACCATTGTGTAATAATTTGTAGCGTTTTTGAGGGGGGGTTAAATTTTTTTTTTCTTGCTCGATTCCAAAGGCTTATTATTGAAAATAATAAACCAACAGATCTTCTCGTCCTTTCATTTTGAGTCTTTCTTTTAACAACACCTTTTTTTGTTTTTTATTCCGTTTTTACGTTCGTTCATTTCGTTTTTATACTGTTCGAAGTGGGTTTTTTTCTCGATTAAAATTTAATGAGTGGAGCTGAGCCACCCAAGCGGCTAAGGAAAAACGCAACCATCTGATGTTCTGCTGGAGAAGTGGAAATGTTGCTTGCTGGCATTAAAGCGAGCATAGCACATTCTCCTTTCCAGCATCGAACATGTTTCAGCCATGAGTGACCAAAATGCGTTCGACGGATGCGTGTGACGGAAGTAGCAAGGGTTTTTCTTTGAGACAAGACTCCTCGTCGGTACCTATTCAGAAGTCTGAAGCATGATCCTTTTGGTTTATTATTTTCAATAATGAACCTTTGGAATCGACCAAGAAAAAAAAATTTTAACACCCCCTCAAAATTTGATGGTTTACGTTTCAAGGTACGTAGAATCCAAAAATCGAATAAAAATTTGGCCCGCCGTCCGCCGTACGCCGTACGCGGTACT
Source organism: Apolygus lucorum (assembly GCA_009739505.2). NCBI lineage: Eukaryota > Metazoa > Arthropoda > Insecta > Hemiptera > Miridae > Apolygus > Apolygus lucorum. The sequence goes on from CM019182.2 coordinate 8,998,748, forward strand.
TTTGCTACTTAGCATTGACCGATTTTGATGAAATTTGGTATGTAGGCTCCATTTGGGGTCTAGTTGTGCCCCGAAGCTTTTGGTTGATGTAGGTCACTCCTAAGGGTTCCAAAATCAATTTTGAAATTTTGAAAACGCCCTAACTCAAAAAATTTTGATATAAAGGTATTGTTTTTCCTTCAATTTAAGATTCTATGGAATTTTTAGAATTTTTTGAGACCACGCGGAGCTCTGTAGGACAAACCGTTCGCTCACTACGAAAATTTGAGGGTTTATATTGAAATCTATATATATATAAATCAAAACACGAGTGTGAATCGCAAAAGAGGCCTAATCTCCGTTCAAATTTTAGCTGACCAAAATGCGATCGATGGTTGGTGATTTCGATTTTTTTTTTGATTAAAAAAAAAATTTTTTTTTGATTTTTTTCGATTTTTTTCCTCTCATATTGGATGGTTGGTGATTTTGTAGACGAGTGATCTATATAAAAATAATAAACCGTTGTGTAATAATTTGCAGCGTTTTTATATTTTTGTTTACATTAGTTTTATAAAATTTCGTTGTTCTGTAAATCTAACACGGGAAGTACAGTCCTTTTGCATCTCTTCTTAAATCGAGATTTATCACTATTTCGTCGGTGACATAAGGCATTGATTGGTACAAGTCTGATGAGGACCAGAAAGTTTACTTCATACTAGTAAAAACTGGCCCAATTCTGGCATTCTAGTTTACCGACCAATAAGAGACTCTCTCCAGTTACTTTATCTATGGCTGTATTCTCTAAATCACAAAACTGAGTTCTCTAAACTTCTCTCTTAAAGTTTTTGGGACCTTACAGCTAAAATTTAATTTCTTATAGTCCCAAGTTGTGAGCCAGAAAGTAAGGCGCCAGAAGTGTCTCCGTCACTTTACAAATCTCTTTATTTACAAATTGGAAAATAGCTAAAACTAAACTACCTATCGTAGGTCGAAAATTCAAGTGCTTACTGTGCTTTGTACCTAATGATAGAAAAAAATCTGAAAATAGAAAAATTTCAATACCCGTGTTAGTACTACTAATGTTATATTAGGCAATCTTGGTTCTTAACTTGAGATTGTGCCTAGGGGAAACTAAAAACGTGATTTTATTGGTAGTTTACGATCTCACAAATGAAACCTTGAAATTTCTTAACTCTCTTCTGAAGATAAAGTTGCATTAAAATTGTGACTTTTCGATAATATTATACCTATCACATTTTGCTTCCGAATCTACCAAGGAAGCAGAAACATTATTTTCACCCTTCATGGTTGAAAAAAATGTTCTCCAAAATCAGAATTTCCACTCAAGTTTTATGTTCCGAGTCTTGCTCGGACCATTTTGGTTCCGTGTCTGTCTGACATAAAACTATCGAAGTTATTGACCGATTTCGATTAAATTTTCAGAGATTGTGCGGATTTGAAAAATTGCAATGATTTCTCTTTTTAATTCTCGTATTCGTGCTTTTACTTGTAGAAGGATAAATTTCATAGTTTTTCAGTGAACCACGTCACTGCCAGCTACAGAGTATTGCCGTTTCACCATGAAACAACAGAGAAAATGTGGTACATCATAGCCCAAGTGAGAGGAAAAATGTCAACAGCATGGTACATCTACGAGATTTTTTGACATATGATGTTTACTATACTATTAAATGCAATTCAAGTCAGCAGACTGTAAATAAAGGTAGACCTCCTGAAAAGTAGGCAACAGTTAGATGTGCCATGATGCATCTCAAGCGACGAAATAATGCATTGCAAGGATATTATCATCAATAACCTAAAACATTTCGATATCCTTAAACCAACCCATGTTCTTTCTGAAACATATTAGATTCGTATATGGTACGTTTGAACTCCGTAGATTGGTCCAATTGGGTGATAATTAGAGCTCGGAATTTGCATATTTTGCATATCTTTTATTATGCGGTATATCTTTGTATTTGAAGGTTTCTGAAGGGTATGCGGTGGTTTAAATTGAAATTGAAATTGAAATTGCATATTTTTGCATATTTCGGTCATTTTAGGGATTTTTGCATTTTTTAGTCATTTTGGGGGTTTTTGCATATTTTATCAGTTTTTTGCGTATTCTGGATTTTCCACTGGCATGGAACAACTGGAAAAGCCGTCAAGGATAAACTGGAGGGGGTCCTATCGAAAAATCCAGGGTGGTCTTCAGCGGTTCAAATCGCGAAAATTCTCAAAGCAGAAGACAGCTAATGGGACTCCCCCTAACCTCCAAAAGAGATTTCCACTTTTAAATTTTTGCTTATCTTGCTATGTAGATAGATCGTTTTCTGCATTGAAAGAAATTTTAAGTGACAGGAGACACTGTTTTACACCTGATAATTTGGAGCGTGTAATTGTTGTCCAATATAATATGTAGTTCATCTTTATATTTTATACCTAGTTCGTATAAATGTATAAAAGTAAATAAAAAATGTATAACTGATTTTTTGAATTGCTTGTTTACTTTACCTGATGCTTCATAACTTTTTTCTAGGAGAAAAAAGGGCTAAAAAAATGTAATAATATGGAACATCCTTTCTTAAAATACTGAAATTCCAAAGTCGTATGCAGTTTTAAGGGCAAATGCATATTTTGCATATTTTTCCAGTTTCCGGTGCATATTTTCGGGAAATTTTCGTGCATATTTTCCGAGCTCTAGTGATAATGCATGACTGACGGACAAATTTCTTTAGCTTGTAGAGCCCTTCGCCTACTAACCAATGGACCTTGGTAAGTGACTAACGCTAACATACACAAGGACCTTGAAATACCTAATGTAAAGGAAGTACTACAGACAACAGCCAACCGCTTCTTCGCCAACATCACCGAACACCATAATCAGATTCTAGCATCGACAGCTCTGGAAACTCTTCCAACACCCGCCGAGCGGCGATTGAAAAGCATAGCGACTTGGCACAAACGAACAACAATAGATACTACCTACCTGCAAATCCAGTGCGGTCCGATTATTATGACTCCATTCGCTAACACTATTTTTGTATTGTAACTCATTATCACCTGTAAATTGTATAAAATACCAAGAGAGGACCATTGCTGAATGGGAACCCCTCATGAAGCTCTATGTTCTGTTATCAACTAATGTATTCCATGCACTACCAAAATGCAATATTATTACATTAAAGTTATCTGTTGTTGAAAAAAAGACTTTTGCAACCAACAACCGATAAACATGGTGTCCACTTCTTGTCTTTCTTATTAAGTGTATTTATGCCAAGCGCGAGACTTTGCACGGAGAAGTCATTTGGACCAAGGAGTCCAATTTCCCCTATTTCGCTCGAATTTGGAGATTAAATGGACGTTTGCAGACGAATTTCATGGAAATCCGATCAACAGAAGCCGTTCGAGATAATAAACTTTAAAAAAATTTAAAAAATCGCAATCGTGTCGATGATTCCAAAATTCTGGGCACCACTTAATTGATCGCGAAGAGATCATATCAGAGTTTTCATTCATCGTTTGTGATTGATATCAGACCAAATTCATAATTTTCGAATTACACTTGTAGTTCGTACATTTGTTTCGTATTTGTACATCAATGTGGCCAAAGGGTGGTTGTGTTGCGGTGCTGAAAGGTTATACTTTACCACTTCACCGCTCGGTCGTGAGGGTCAAGTATAACCGAGCAGGCTGCCCGCGGTCAGAAACCTCTACTACTAAAATCTACATTAACTAACTAGGCTTACAAACTACGGTAGGCATACCTAACTTTCTACTCCTTCAAGAAATTACGATTTTAAGATATAATATATCTACAGATATTATAATATATACAGATATTATCTGTATTTATAATAATTTTACGTGATTTACTAACCTGGTTTTTTAAGATATTTCTCAGTATGTGACGATTAACTCATACAATTGAATTTTGATTCTGGAGGACCCTCATTTTTTTATTTGCTGTGTGCATTCAAAAGTTCCCTACTAAGTAGGGACAAGAAGTCTTCTTGTTTAAGGTGGTTGTTATGATTGATCACACTACCTATCGAATCGAGAAATACACAATTACCACATTCATTTCATTACAAAGGGAATGTACTCGCTCGATTACTCTGTGAGAAACCCGAGTAGGATGATAATCATGTTAACTATAACAGGTGGCGCCCTGCATCAATTCTCAGGTCATTGTTTGCTTTGTAAGGGAGCGCGTTGATCGCCGGCTAATTGACCCATTCAACCTCGTACACACCCTGTCAGCTCTGATGCCTTCCACTAATGATTATTATCGTTGTATTCCGAAAGTCTGGAATTTATTGATCTTCCGATGATTGGTTGAACGTTGATCTCAATCAATCAGTATCATGTGCAAATATATCACGTAAAACAACAAATTCCGTCAGTAGGTCTGAGAAGAATGATGTCTGGCAGCGTGTTGCCGATATGTATAATTAGTCCGTGTATGTTGTATAGGAACAACCAAAGATTGTAGGTTGCTATTCTATTATTGGGAAAATCATTATTAATTTTAAACTAACATTTTGAACTTATTTGTCCGACGGGAACTCTGGGCGAATGTCAATCTATTCGAGCACTGGGCTTGGAAAGGCGGAAAATCAGGATCATCCATCACCTCGAAGTGTAGAATCCGAACAAGGATTCGCCTCGGACGTTTCCTAGGAACGTCGTCGTCTTCGTTTGACGAGTCAGAATAATTTACTATTCCAAATTTATTTCGAGAAAATCATACTTAAATCAGTGCGCGACTATATTGTACTTTTAGTGAAGGGAAGGGGTCCGGTGTTGCCACGTTGCCGTCTTTGGCGGTGGAATTTGGACCGACTTCTGCGGGGGTCGTGGGTTCAAATGTTTTTGTTGGACATTGTCGTGGGTTCAAATGTTGGACGCGTTTTTGTGCGTCCGGGGCTCCCATCGCTCCCTCGTCCCAACCCAGGGCAGTGAGGCAATGAGAAGCCATGAACGAAATCATCAGAACAAATCCTGATCTTCCCTTTTGAAAACAGGCTGATGAGGGCAACGACGCCAAAAATGGCAGTCGGACAAAAATCCAACCTAAATTGGTCGATTACTTTTTTATATTTATATTTATTATTATTATTATTATTATTATTATTATTCTGGTGAAGGGGTTTTAGTCAGTGAATTAATGGTTTTCCGCGCTTTTCTCTGGCAATTATTGGTCGATTTCGATAATTCCTGCGGCAATCTTTTAGTTTTTGAATTCCCTAATGATGCACTATGTTTTTTTGTTACTGATTGAAATCGATTTAAGGTGTAACTCAGTATTTTCGTGGAATTATAAAACGTTCTTCTCAACTTCGTTTTTTATTTTTTATTTTTTTATTAGTATTATTTACTACCTAATGAATTTTGAAAATCCTTGAAAATTTCAAATTTAGATACAACTTTTTACTTACTTTTTATTTTTGGAACTAAACAAGTCCATGGGTGTAGCGATTATAAATAAGAAGAATGCCACAAGAAACATGGAAATTGGATGATTATTTCCTGAGAAAACTGGGGAAACTGTTGATGAAAACTGACCAGCTATGAGAAGGCTGGGGGATGGGGTGGCAATGTTGCTCCTTCAGATGGGGTGGTGGTGAGGGGCAACCGATCGCCGGTTCGTACGAGATTAGACTAACCCACTACGGAGGAACAAATGGCTACCGACTGAAACCCCCTTAACGGAGATTAGCTAGTTTATATGACCGACTTTTGACCGTTTAAACTCTAATCCTCCGAGATTGAGTTTAAACTCAAAATTACTCCAGTGAATGACGTATTTTACCTCTCGCCTCTTTTGGTTTAAACTCGTTTCGAATGTTTAGCGAAAGTGGACCTAAGTGTGTGACTTTGCAATTCAACGGACTTCTCACCGTCACGGGAGGCTGCTGAGAGTCAGCAGGAGCAAGACTCACCTACGGGCCTGCTTGCAATCTTCCATGCATCAAGATGTGCAATAAGTGATGGTTGAAAACCACTGAAAATATTATTTATTTTATCACTTTTCCTTACCTTTTGCTTATTCAATTAAGTTATTCATTCATTTATTCAAGTTATTTGAGAAAAAAACAGGGTGCACGAAAAAACTCAAAACCATCAATATAATATTGTTGACCCCATATTATGGGGGGTGGGCCTGATTTTTTTTTTAATTTGTAATCGAAAGTAGACTTTTTCATTTTTCAAAGTTTCGAATCTTTATTACGTCACACGCCCCTCCCGCCTGGGCTGGACCCCCCAGCCCACTGTGACGTCATAAACATTCGAAACTTCGAAAAATCATAGAAAAAGGACTTCTCACGCTAGAAGGTCAAAATTCGCAGAATGAGGTCTAGTTTAGATCGAAAATAACAATAAACAGGTTTTCTGACCCATGCGCACACCCCATTGGAAGCAACTTTTCCACCGATTTATCAGAGATAACGAATATAATTTTAACACGACTTTATTAATAATGTGGCACATGTTTTCCTCTTCTGCAAGTGTTGGGTACAATACTCTTGTCATAATAATAGCGCCTTGAGGAAAAATCGTTAATATGCTTCAGCTGTGGCGGTACTGTCGTTCAACGGAAGGCATCTGCAGCCTGCGAGGACAAACTGCAAATCCCTGGTCTGCATAATGTAAGACGAAAGCGGGTAAGACATCAGCTCCGCTCCGGCTAGATATGAAATCCCATAACACCGGATACTGTCGGGAGAATGAAAACGTTAAGAATATCAACCGAAACGGTATCTTCGTGCGACGATACAACTTTTATGAGCTGACGTAGAAACGCCCGCGCCCTAAAGAGCCCTTAGGGCTGAGCAATGAACGACTAAACGAACTATAAATTCCCCTCTACATTATGCGAGGAGGGGATTAAAACGTTACTAGAGAGACCCCCATGGGGTGCTTTTCTTCAACGCTTCTAACTGTGTTCAGCTAGACGAGCGTTCTTCATTTAATCGTTTCACTGTCAGGCTTCATCTTAACCTCGTCTGCGAAACAACGGTAAAGTGGAGGTCTATTAGGAATGTTACACCTTTTGAACGATTCCCTGGACTGTTTGTAGAAATTCATAGTGTTTGGTTGAAAGTTTTTAAACTGAATCAGTGATAGTATTGTCAATATTTTCTTTCCCAAAAATCAATCTTCTTTCAATTGCTATTAATTCTTTCATTCTCGCATTTTAGTTGGGTAGTGAAAAGTAAATTAAATAAATTATTTTTCATGATTGATTGCAAAAACATTATGCGAATTCCCATAGTCCCATGGAATTAGAGGAAATCGATTTGTGAACCCTGATTCCACCATCTTAGCTCCAACTCGACTGCGGTAAGTCCTAGACGTTTCCAACCGCAATTTGCAAGGCATAACGATCAGTTAACCTCCAGGTATTCCTGAGAGCCCTATTCGGGAATCCGCAATGGCAGGAAGGCTTTGATGTTATGTGGTACCTCCTCCTCGCCCTTCCCACCGCCTACCTCCGTTATCGACTATAATACCAGGTGGCATTCCGTCGGTTTGAAGTGACCGCGAACGTGATGATCCCGTCACTTGAACGTCAATCTTGTGCAGGCTGGGCCCATTAACATAACAATGGAAGCTGTTATCAAACGGTTACACCCTTCGACTCTGATCGTTGCAAACGGTGGTTGTTCTAGAGGCTTTGGAAAATTACGTTCGGATTTACCGAGCTAATTTGTTAAAAACATCCTAACTTCACTTAGATCACTGAAAAATCTACTGATTTTATTCTGCAGTTCTGGTATATTTAGACTGCAACATGCAATTTTTACAGTAGAGTAATCTGATATGTCAATCTATCTAGGGTTTATTCATTTTTGTGATTCACAAATCCTCTAAAAGCTGGATTTATTCTTTATCGACGATAACTCGTGGAAGAAGAGGAAGGGTTTTTTCTACAGAAAACACTTCCTCTAATCCTCAAGCTAACATAATTAGGCATATCATTTTTGGTTTATTATTTTCAATAATAAGCCTTTGGAATCGAGCAAGAAAAAAATTTTTAACCCCCCCTCAAAGTTTGATGTTTTACGTTTCAAGGTACGTAGAATACGAAAATCGAATGAAAAAAATTTCCGTCCGTCCGCCGTACGCCGTACGCCGTACGCAGCACTTTTCTTAGCAACACTGGACCGATTTGGTTCAAATTTGGTATATGGGCTCCATTTGGGGTCTAGTTGTGCCGCGAAGCTTTTGGTTGATGTAGGTCACTTCTAAGGGGTGAAAATTAAGGGTTGAAATTTTCAAGAGTGCCCTAGCTCGAAAACTCTCGAAATAAAGGTATCGTTTTTTCACCAATTTTAAATAGTATTGAATTTTTCAAAATTTTTGATACCACCCGGAGCTCTGTAGGACAAACCGTTCGGTCCCAACGAGTACTTGAAGGTTTTCCTTCGATAAATCAGAATCATGAGTGTGAATCGCAAAAGAGGTCTAAAATCTAAGGATTTTATGTGACTAAAATGCGATCGCTGTTCATTTCTTCGATTTGTATACAGTTTTGCCTTCTGCGTAACCAGTAATCAAATTTCCATATGAAGCTTTCTATTTTTCCAATCGAGTGTGAAGCGTTTAGTTCTTTCTAATAAACTTGATTGTGAAGGTGTGAAGCCAGTATGGTGTGGTAGGTAGTACCTAGCTGGTAGGTAAAAAAAAGTTGGTAGGTAAAAAAAATGTTGGTGGGTAAAAAACGCTGCAAATCATTGCTCAAAAGCTTCTTCATTCTTCAGATCACTGATCAACTGAGTGAGCTCCGAAACCATTTTCAATCCTATTGAATGGAAGTGCTCTTCCAGGCGTCTTCAGCATTCGAGGAGATCTTCTTCACTCTTCAGATCACTGATCAGCTGAGTGAGCTCCGAAGCCATTTTCAATCCTATTGAATGGAAGTGCTCTTCCAGGCGTCTCCAGCATTCGAGGAGATCTTCTTCACTCTTCAGATCACTGATCAGCTGAGTGAGCTCCGAAGCCATTTTCAATCCTATTGAATGGAAGTGCTCTTCCAGGCGTCTTCAGCATTCGAGGAGATCTTCTTCACTCTTCAGATCACTGATCAGCTGAGTGAGCTCCGAAGCCATTTTCAATCCTATTGAATGGAAGTGCTCTTCCAGGCGTCTTCAGCATTCGAGGAGATCTTCTTCACTCTTCAGATCACTGATCAGCTGAGTGAACTCCGAAGCCATTTTCAATCCCATTGAATGGAAGTGCTCTTCCAGGCGTCTTCAGCATTCGAGGAGATCTTCTTCACTCTTCAGATCACTGATCAGCTGAGTGAGCTCCGAAGCCATTTTCAATCCTATTGAATGGAAGTGCTCTTCCACGCGTCTTCATTATTCGAGGAGATCTTCTTCACTCTTCAGATCACTGATCAGCTGAGTGAGCTCCGAAGCCATTTTCAATCCTATTGAATGGAAGTGCTCTTCCAGGCGTCTTCAGCATTCGAGGAGATCTTCTTCACTCTTCAGATCACTGATCAGCTGAGTGAGCTCCGAAGCCATTTTCAATCCTATTGAATGGAAGTGCTCTTCCAGGCGTCTTCAGCATTCGAGGAGATCTTCTTCACTCTTCAGATCACTGATCAGCTGAGTGAGCTCCGATGTCATTTTCAATCCTATTGAACGCAGGAAGCTGAAATTTGAGAGGGAAGGTCAAGGGAGAATACAGATGGTGGTAGGCGCTATTGATAGAGAACCAGCGATCTATACAGAAGGGTGATCTATACAGAAAATAATAAACCTTTGAGCAATGATTTGCAGCGTTTTTTAAATTTTGTTTGAATTTCCAAACTAAATTTATTTTCATAAATTTTGTGGCGCGCTTTTCATGTAGTCTGAAGTGCTCTTCGATAGAATGAGACAGAATTTCGCTCGTTGTTCCTTTTTTTGCTTCATCCTTCTGTCTGGAGTACTGCTGCACCGTCCTCCAGACTCAGGGATCGGATAATCTTCCTTGTGCCCCTCAGTCGAAGGGACACGTCTCTGGTTATCGACACCTTCACCCATCCTAACAAGTGGGAGTTTTTCGGCTAGAGTGGATGCCAGCCTCCTCAAGAACACCTCATACTCACGATGAAGGGCGCCGTCACAGGAACAGATGAGAGGTGTAAATGATCCTCGAAGCTGTTCAGCTGCTCTGTCATACTTAGCGTGTTTTTGTCCAGCGGCCATCTGGTCTGTCGAGTCCCACAACAATGCGTGTGTCGAAAAACGCCGGCTTCGCACTTTCCCAAACTCCTTGGACTTTGATATCGGCCACTAACATCGGGCTTCTCTCGCTGGACTCTTGCAGCACTGGTTCCAGTGTTGCACCTCCTCATGTAAGACTTGCCAGTTTCGCGCACTCGTCCTGTATTGACCAGTTTCTGAAGGTGTTCTGTTGGTATCTTTTTGTTCTGAATTTTGTTCTCTTTGGTGTTCACTTGTTCTTGAAAATTCGTCTCTGTCTTCTGATAGGATTTTGAGTTTGTCCACTGAAACATTTACGTGTTTGTTTGTTATGTCGAGTGTGAAATAACTGTACGCGCGTTGTATGACTATGTAGGGTCCTTCGTAGGGTTTCCCAGGGATGCCTTGACTCTATCCACTCTCAGGATTACATGGCTGCATCGACTGAGGTCTTCGTGTATAAATGTTGATTCTCGATTTCGAAATTTTGAGGGAACTGTTTTTATTTTGTTCATGTGTTGTCGTAACTGCGGAATGAAAACTGATGGATCTGATGTTGCTGCTTGTGATTGGTCCAAGCTGGTAATTGGTCCTGCTGGTAATTTAAATGTTGTTCTGTACACCATCTCTGCTATTCTTGCTTGGGAATCTTCTTTTATGGCAAATCGTAGTTCTAAAAGGATTGTAGGAATCACCGACGTCCATTGGGTTTTTCCACGAGCTCTGAAAGCTGCGTTGAGCACTTGGTGGAATCACTCAATTTTTACATTTGCTTGGGGATGGTAACTTGTGTGTTGTAATTTTGCTTCACATAATCTGGCTAATGATTGAAGAAGTCAGGATTGACATTGAGTTCCGCGATCTGAAATTATAGTGATTGGAGTTCCAAAACGACAAATCTAGTTGGTGTAGAGTTTTTGTGCGATTGTTTCTACTGTTATATTTTTGAGAGGTACAACTTCAACCCACGATGTAAATCTGTCAATTCATAATTATTCTTATTCTCTCTTGGCTTTACAACTCAATAGAATCTACTCGGTCTCAAGTAGGTTTTGTACTGCCATTTTCCAGTCTTCGTCTTGTCCAGACCATCAGTGTATCCCACCATCGGGAGTGTATTTCATCTTCAAAGTGTCCCTGCTCTGCTCACCGGAGTCTTCCAATCTTGATGAAGCGATCGATGTCACAATCATTTTACATCTCCATCTCCCCGACGTTCTTCCTTACCATCCAATCTTGATTTTCTTGGTCGAAAATAGCTCCAATATACACTGATGAGAGTTTTGAGGAGGCGCAGCTTCGTATTTGGGGACAGCAACTGACTTTCCGTTTGTTTTACCTGTACAATAGCTGGTATGTTCAGCTCTCATGTTGGTATCTTTTTTCACTAGAAAACTAACGATTGGTTGTCTTCTTTAGAATCAACATCGTTGAGGTGATTTTACTGCAGCGTCGCTACAGTTGTTGTTAACAAAATTCCAAATTTTTCAATTAGAAATTTGGAAAATTTTCCAAATTTTCCCTGAGTTGTTAAATTATATCGTTAACACGTAAAAAATCTCAGATTTGATTTTTCCAAATCTTGGAAGAAGAAGAAGAAGATTTTTCCAAATCAAGTTTTGCCACCGTTTTTTCGTGCTTTCTCGCTGCTATTAATTCAAGTGAATTTCTTCTCTATAATTTCCGTTTGTGCTACTTAAATTGCTAAAAATTTGTTCATTTTAGGTTTATTATTTCCAATAAAGGACCTTTGGAATCGACCAAGAAATTTTCTTTAACACCCCCTCAAAATTTGATGGTTTACGTTTCAAGGTATGTAAAATCCAAAAATCGAATAAAAATTTTGCCGTCCGTCCGCCGTACGCGGCTCTTTCCCCACTTAGCATTGACCGATTTTGATGAAATTTGGTATGTAGGCTCCATTTGGGGTCTAGTTGTACCCCGAAGATTTTGGTTGATGTAGTTCACTTCTAAGGGTTCAAAAATAAATTTTGAAAACGCCCTAACTCAAAACATTTTGATATAAAGGTATTTTTTTTCCTTCAATTTAAGATTTTATAGAATTTTTAGGATTTTTTGAGACCACCCGGAGCTCTGTACCACCCGGAGGTTTGGACGTACGATAAATCAGAAACACGAGTGTGAATCGCAAAAGAGGCCTAATCTCCGTTCAAATTATAGCTGGCCGAAATACGATCTATGTTTTTCTTCATGTTGGATGGTTGGTGGCTTTGCAGACGAGTGATCTATAGAAAAATCATAAACCATTGTGTAATAATTTGCAGCGTTTTCGTAATAGATTTCATTATCTGTTGGACTCAGATTTTTATTATTTGTAGAGTGAGAGAATACCTTTCCCCCTTACAAAAGGGTTGACCCAAGACGCGATCTGTGACTCGTTTTGCGGTATGGATCCCCCACTACCTGCTGGAGCACAACTTCAGACACCGGTACAGGTGAGCCGAATGGCCATAAAAGTTCCACCTTTTTGGAAGAAAACACCAAAACTTTGGTTTCGACAATTGGATTCTCAATTTTTCAACGCGGGAATCACTAATGATGTCACCAAGTATATACGTTGGTCGGAGCTGTGGAGAGTGACGTTCTAGCCTGCGTGAACGACATCATTCTAGAACCTCCAGCCGAAAACCCTTCGTTTCCATTTGGTTGGTGGTTGGGGTTGAAATTTTCAAAAATTCCCTAGTAGGTAGTAGGTACCTATGATTGGTAGGGGAGGATCTATACAGAAGGGTAATCTATACAGAAAATAATTAACCTTTGGGCAATGATATGCTGCGTTTTCCAGAAGTAACAATTTTTTCTCCAACCAATTTTGAAAAATTAATTTACCAAATTTTCTGATTTACGAGGGAAGTTCTTGATTGGACTCTTGATTGAGGATATTCGTTGCGTATCCCATCTCTCATACCGCCCCGTGTTATTAGTCTAGGTGACATCCCGGCCGCGGACACTGCCTGGCACTTCCCCACTGTCGCCCACAAAACGCCTCTATTGACGTTGCTAATATCGAAATCAACGATTCCTGCTTCGGACCGGCCGCCTCCCAGCAAATTATCCCGCCAAACCTCTCGCTTCCGGGCGTATCCCTGTGATCTTCCATGCGAGAGGACACGCTGGGATGCTCCACCGAGGTAATTCCGTCTGCTGTAATTCACTTATTGGCTCGCTCTCCTCTCTTCACATTTGGTTTGGCACATAGTTAGTTAATGGGAATCTCACTGGTCCCGCCTAAACGCTCCGTTTGATCTTGTCGGAAGAAATCTTCCCTGCGTCTGAACTTGAAACAACGTTTCCATTTTCAATTACAGAAATTCAGTTGAGTACAAAATACTGTTTTACTTCCACCACGGAAGTCGAAATCAAGAAATAATAATCGCAAAACATGTAAAATAAAACAACAATAAAACAAATAAAATTTGCGCTTTTAGGGGAAAAAATTGAAAATTGACTGAAAAAATGACTGGCAGGGGGGAAAACTAGGAAAGTACAAAAATGGAATTTTACAGGAGAGCATTTTAAAGTTTCAAATTTCATTCCTAATTCAGGAATCCACAATAATTTATACTCAACCCTACAATTTTTTCACGAAAGTATCCTAAAAACGCCCCTAAAATTACATCTTAATGGTAAATTCAAATGTTTTTAAAAAGTGTCGAGTTACCTGGTTACAAGCTGTCTAATTTCCATACAACCAAATTATCAGACTTACCTGCTCACCCACCATAAGAAAACCTACTTTTCTGGTTAAGCACAATTTAGTACATTGAAAAAAGTAGGTAAACTCAGTTATCGGTCTGTGTTCGAAACAGAAATTTCGGGAATGAGAGTTGACCGAATAATCACTAGCACCCCAGGCAATGGGAAGCATGGTTGTTATGACGGCGTGTGAAGGCGATCGGCTTCACGTCGGTTTGTCGATTTGATTGGTTCCTACTCAACGAAGACAAAGGACGGGACAACACTCGATGCCCGGCGCGGGTTACCGCAGACCGTGTACAAGAGTGCTTAAGGACTTCAGCTCGGACACATACCTAGGCGCGATTGCTCGCCGACCCGGGGAATGCACCACATTTACCTATGCCTAGTTGGGGGCAGACAACTACTAGGGTAAATGGGAGCAGAAGCCGGCGCGATGAGCTTTATCGCATACCGAGACCTTCTGAGGAACTGTGGGCTTCAGAGAGAAGGCGAGGTAGAGTGAGAAATAATCAAGTCGAGTTTTCGAAGACGAATGCATGAATGACCGAAGGGGAAGCCCTGAGTCCTCCTTTTATATTGGTTGAACAAGGTAAGGGGAGAGTGGAAAAAGGTGACGTCAAGTGATGTCATTGTTCCCTGTACCTCACCTTACCTACCTGGCATGATGAGTCACTCAGAGTTTCCCTTGTCCTTTATTGGAGAACTAACATGGTTAAGAGTATGAGTCATTATATAGGTCCGCCTAGTTCGAACAAGAAAGTGACTAGTTGAAAATTTATCACAGACATTAGAAAGTTAAGTGATTTGGAAAACATTCGTAAAATTATAAAATGATTGATTGAAAACAGAACCGTAGGAAAATCGTGAAGACGAAGTTCTGCGATGATGCGAGATGAGCATTGTAGAGGCGAATGATGATCCTTCCAGTATGTAGAACGATGACGAGTTGAAAGACATCCATCAAATTTGGCCAACGTTGTGTGTGGTACCAGACAGGTGCGTTACCTCAGCGAGTCAGGTAAAATAGTGTCCTGTGTATGGCGAATTTGAATATGCGAAGGCCAAAGTTAGTGAGTGGAGTGTCTTGAACGGTCAATGTCTTCCAGAAGGTTGAGAGGGTCCCCTGTAGCATGAAGTCCCCCAGCTGATGGGCGCTGGTGTATGAAGCACTGAGTAGCATGAACCCTGGCCGGGGTTCATCTCGGTAGAACGGCGGGAGCGTGAGCTGGAATGAGACCTTCGTGGCCTCGGCGAAGTCTGGTGTGGGCGGCGGCGCAGGGGCGTCCATATCCTCGAGTAATCTTCGTGTTGAATAGTGAACCAAAAACGTGCGGGGTCACCAATGTTATGACGGCGTGTGAAGGCGATCGGCTTCACGTCGGTTTGTCGATTTGATTGGTTCCTACTCAACGAAGACAAAGGACGGGACAACACTCGATGCCCGGCGCGGGTTACCGCAGACCGTGTGCAAGAGTGCTTAAGGACTTCAGCTCGGACACATACCTAGGCGCGATTGCTCGCCAACCCGGGGAATGCACCACATTTACCTATGCCTAGTTGGGGGCAGACAACGACTGGGGTAAATGGGAGCAGAAGCCGGCGCGATGAGCTTTATCGCATACCGAGACCTTCTGAGGAACTGTGGGCTTCAGAGAGAAGGCGAGGTAGAGTGAGAAATAATCAAGTCGAGTTTTCGAAGACGAATGCATGAATGACCGAAGGGGAAGCCCTGAGTCCTCCTTTTATATTGGTTGAACAAGGTAAGGGGAGAGTGGAAAAAGGTGACGTCAAGTGATGTCATTGTTCCCTGTACCTCACCTTACCTACCTGGCATGATGAGTCACTCAGAGTTTCCCTTGTCCTTTATTGGAGAACTAACATGGTTAAGAGTATGAGTCATTATATAGGTCCCCCTAGTTCGAACAAGAAAGTGACTAGTTGAAAATTTATCACAGACATTAGAAAGTTGAGTGATTTGGAAAACATTCGTAAAATTATAAAATGATTGATTGAAAACAGAACCGTAGGAGAATCGTGAAGACGAAGTTCTGCGATGATGCGAGATGAGCATTGTAGAGGCGAATGATGATCCTTCCAGTATGTAGAACGATGACGAGTTGAAAGACATCCATCAAATTTGGCCAACGTTGTGTGGGGTACCAGACAGGTGCATTACCTCAGTGAGTCGGGTAAAATAGCGTCCTGTGTATAGCGAATTTGAAAATGCGAAGGCCAATTTTAGTGAGTGGAGTGTCTTGAACGGTCAATGTCTTCTAGAAGGTTGAGAGGGTCCCCTGTAGCATGAGGTCCCCCAGCTGATGGGCGCTGGTGTATGAAGCACTGAGTAGCATGAACCCCGGCCTGGGATCATCTCGGTAGAACGGCGGGAGCGTGAGCTGGAATGAGACCTTCGTGGCCTCGGCGAAGTCCGGTGCGGGCGGCGGCGCAGGGGCGTCCATATCCTCGAGTAATCTTCGTGTTGAATAGTGAACCAAAAACGTGCGGGGTCACCAATGTTATGACGGCGTGTTGGCGTGTGAAGACGATTGGCTTTACGTCGGTTTGTCGATTTGATTGGTTCCTACTCAACGAAGACAAAGGATGGGACAACACTCGATGCCCGGCGCGGATTACTGCAGACCGTGTGCAAGAGTGCTTAAGGACTTCAGCTCGGACACATACCTAGGCGCGATTGCTCGCCGACCCGGGGAATGCACCACATTTACCTATGCCTAGTTGGGGGCAGACAACTACTAGGGTAAATGGGAGCAGAAGCCGGCGCAATGAGCTTTATCGCATACCGAGACCTTCTGAGGAACTGTGGGCTTCAGAGAGAAGGCGAGGTAGAGTGAGAAAAAGGGGAAGCCCTGAGTCCTCCTTTTATATTGGTTGAACAAGGTAAGGGGAGAGTGGAAAAAGGTGACGTCAAGTGATGTCATTGTTCCCCGTACCTCACCTTACCTACCTGGCATGATGAGTCACTCAGAGTTTCCCTTGTCCTTTATTGGAGAACTAACATGGTTAAGAGTATGAGTCATTACAATGGTAGATCCCCCATCCGCCAGCCAAACGTTAATAGTAATTTTAATCGTAATTTTTCTTCAGAATAAAGACAGAATTGCATTACTTTATTTATTCAGAATCAATAAATGGATTAGTGATTGTAGAGGACTTCAGTATTGTTATTATGATTCATTGTTATTGATTACTATTACTTAGTAACTAAACTACATATTTTCATTATGAAAGCAAATGCTTCCTCTAATTGCAATGTACCCTCATTTTTGGTGTAACTTGATGAATTCTTCCTGCCTCTTGGAGGAATTTATTCCTATAACTAACTGGTTCATCAGTCTCTCTTCTAGTGTTGTTCCGAACTCGCATGTTCCCGCAAGTGTTCTCAATCCGTTGACAAACTTTGCTGCAAACTTACCTTCGCTTATGTTCCTCATCTGTGAGAGTCTCCTCGGAGGTTGGTCTTAATGTGTCGTCTATAATGGGGAGAAATCCGAGGCAGCTCCTGTGCCTTGCGGTGTTATGCAGGGAAGCGTTTTCGGTCCTACTTTATTTCTACTGTACGTCAATGACCTCTTGTATCAGTTTGATAACGGCTTCTTCCTTTATGCTGATGACATAGCTTCCTGCACTTCGAGTCCTGATGCTCCATCACTGGCAAGTCACCAGGCCGCCACAGGTTGATAAGTGATTGGTGTTCTGCAAACTCCCTAATTCTGCATAAAGAAAAGACGCAGAACCTGCAGTTTGGCTTGAATGGTGCTCTGATGGGTTCAGTGAACTGGAGAGTTCATATCGACTGCCTGGCGCTCAAATTGGCGAGGTGTAACTTTGTGTTACTACGGTTATCAAGTGCGGTTTCGTTCGACGCCTTGAGAACGGTGTACTATGCTTACTTTATGAGTAGAGCCTTCTATGGTGTAGCCTTATGGGGAAACTTCGTTCATTGTGGAGCTGTATTCCGTCAACAGAAGGCTGCTATTCGCATTATCTTCGGCCTGGGTTATGGACAGTCTTGCCGTGGGTATTTTAGGCGGCTACAGAGTCTCACCATTGCTGGGCTCTGCATACTGCATGTGTTGGTTCTCACGAAAAGTAACCTAGAAAGTGTGATTTCCATGAACATACAACCAGATAATGTAATGCCGTTCGACCTCCACCGGCTCATCTCTCCACCTCCCTTCGCACAAATCCTCTTCAACAAGGAGTTCGATTGTATAATTGGCTGCCTGATCGAATTCGAGCCTTACCGCCCAATCGATTAGGAAAAGTCGTGGGAGAAATAATAATTGATGCAAAATTGTACAGTGTTCAGGATTTTTTCAAATTAGAATTTTAAATTTAATCACTAGTTTTGGTTCAATTATTTATTTAACAATTGTTGTGTACATGCCCTTAATTTAAGTTTATTACGACTATTGTAATACCATTTTCTTGGTTCTACAATAAAAAAAAAACTTTTGACTTTGACTTTGACTCATGGCAAATGCTCTTCTCTTCGCAAATATACACGTAGATTTCTCATAGAACCGTTCTGAAACTTTCTTTAACTTGCTTCGAGAAACCTCCTTTACATCCCTTGGTCGGAAATGGTCCACCAAAATCTTGAATGGATTACGACCTACAGAAGTAAACAAAATGGAGCGAGTTCGGTCATCAATGCTCCCTGTAAATTTCACTCTACATATTTCTATTTCAAATCTATTGACGTAATATTCCCAACGCTTCATTTTGTCATAATACTGTGGAAATTTAAAGTTATGCACTTTAGCCTTTCCCGATTTCAATTCACGGGCTGGTTCCGCTGTTTTGTCCTGCGAATCTGATAGATCCTCTTCAATCTTTTGCCTTCCTCTCCTCAGTTTTGGCATCCTGTCAGCAGCGCCAAAATAAAGGCGCTAATTAACTAACTGAATAACTTGAAAGTTCATACCTTTTTTATAGGTAATATTTGATTCTCAAATACATCAATTTATTCTTCATAGAACACGAAGAAAGAATGAATAACAAAAGTTGTAAACTTGTTTCCATTCAACGACACCAGCCGTTGAATACAATAATATTACAGGAGGGGAGAAGATGTAGAGTAGGTACTAAAGTATTATTATTACCATTACATAATAAGTTATTCAGAATTAGCGCCTTTATAGTGATCATATTACAAGTGAATCCTCGTAATGAAGTTATTTTTGTACAATGTCTCGTCTACGAGCATCAATCATCAATATGTTTAATGTCTCAGGAATCGGAGGCTTAGATGTAGGACATGTTGTATTCAGCTTCTATCTAAAGTTTGATGAATTTTAATATTTAATTTCCCCATTCAAAACGCTGTCACTAACGAACGAATAACTATATCGTCTACGTAATTCAACTCTTCCCGATAGATCGACTTCAATCACCCTTTTTTTGTGCCTTTAGATACGTTCGGGGAGCCCGATCAAACCGAATCTGACCTTTAACCGCCGGAGGTAACGGTAAAGTGCTTTGTTGAGTCTCTATTATATGGCAAAAGACTTCCGCCCTCATCGCGTACGCGATTACGCACAAGGGCGGAGAAAATTGGCTGTTTGGAACGAGAGGATCCCTTCGGTTTTCGCCGATCTGCCCTTCAACCCTTCAGACCTCCCTTCTTGGAGTTTTCCTTTTCCGTGTAGACTAAAAGAATTTTCGGTCTTTGTTTCATCTCCCACAGTTTTCTAGGTAGTTTTTACAAATCCTCAGAGATGAGATCATTTACATAATATTTAGTATGATTGGTAACACCGCGGAAATTATGATGACGTCAGAACTACCTAATAGAGTCCAGTACATATTTTGTAATGGCCATGTTCATTTCGCTCACCAACATTTCGATTGTAATAATTAAATTATAATTATAGATTATTATAATACCTTGTACATGCGTTCTTGGCAATCCGAGTACCTGAGGCGACCCCTTAGTCCGGCAACGCTGGGCAGATTGTGCTTGTTCCTACCCCCTTGGTTACTATGTTTGCCTCCTCTACCATTAGTCAACGTTGTTAGATTACAAGATTGGTCATAAAATATGGTCATAAAATTCAAATTCAGGGGAAAATTTTGAAAAGAAAAAGTTTAAACACAACATGCTTTAAAAGTAATTTAATTGAACAAAAATTATTTTTTATTAATGCTCCTTGTTTTAATGACAACGTCATTCTTAGCCCAGTCTCCTATTGTGAAATTTGTCCCAAATTGTTACAAGTACAAAAATTCAGATTTTTTTCAAGTCTGTACTAAAGGCGAAAACCAGCTGCATGATGCAAAAAGTTTAAAGATTGCCACATTTTGTATTGTTTGGTCTCATTTTGATACAAATTTTACGAAGAGTTCAAATTCATTAATAGATATTGTAGCAGGATTTTGTTTATTTAAGAGGGTCATCAAATTTGGGGTTAAAAATGCATTAGTTTTTAGTTAGTGCTGGTTGGTCGAGCTCCTGGCGTTGCCGTTCATGGCGGAGGACCTACCTGGGCAACATACCAAGAACGCGTGGACTAGGTATAATACTCGTATTGCCCTTAATTTTCTCTTTCATCCATAGTGCATTTAAACTGGCGACGAGGATGGGATCAAAACAAAATATGCGCAAAACAAAATATTCCATTCAAATGACAGATTACCAATATGTTCGGCGAAACTAACGGCGATAGATTACCGCAAAAAATATCATATTTTACTTACTATGGGAATCGAATAATGGGAGAATGAACATCAAATTCCACCACTAGGTGATTTTTTCAAATTGAGGAAACCACCCTGTTTTACCTACTATAATTAGAAGATAATAAACAAAAGACGAAGTGATGGACCTTCTTCCAGCCAGACTACCTCCCCGGGGGTATACCCAACCCTGGTGAATTATTCCCAAATCTTGGGGAATTTCCAAGAACGTAAGTGAAGAACTACTATAAGTAGTCTTCTCTCTAAGGCCCTTCACTTATTCAGTACTCAATGGGCTGCCTTACCCGTACGGAACAGGTACTGAGCGGAGCTTGTATTCCAAGTAAATAATACATTGTTCTTAAACTCAATGGGCTGCCTTACTCATATGGGACAGGTACTGAGCGGAGCTTGCCATAGCAGTAAAATCAAACCTCCCATATAAATTCTATCTTGATGAGCTGTCCACGGGCAGGGACTGAGTAGAATTTATATTATCCTTACCTGAGGCGAACCTAAATATCCTGGTACCGCTACCTAAACTCGCTACCACAACATTTTGGTTTATTATTTTCAATAATAAGCCTTTGGAATCGAGCAAGAAAAAAAAAATTTTAACCCCCCCTCAAAATTTGATGTTTTACGTTTCAAGGTACGTAGAATACGAAAATCGAATAAAAAAATTTCCGTCCGTCCGCCGTACGCCGTACGCGGCACTTTTCTTAGCAACACTGGACCGATTTGGTTGAAATTTGGTATATGGGCTCCATTTGGGGTCTAGTTGTGCCGCGAAGCTTTTGGTTGATGTAGATCACTTCTAAGGGGTGAAAATTAAGGGTTGAAATTTTCAAGAGTGCCCTAGCTCGAAAACTCTCGAAATGAAGGTATCGTTTTTTCACTAATTTTGAATAGTACTGAATTTTTAAAAAATTTTGAGACCACCCGGAGCTCTGTAGGACAAACCGTTCGGTCCCTACGAGTACTTGAAGGTTTTCCTTCGATAAAACAGAATCATGAGTGTGAATCGCATAAGAGGTCTAATCTCCATTCAAATTTTATCGGACTAAAATGCGATCGCTGTTCATTTCTTCGATTTGTATACAGTTTTGCCTTCTGCGTAACCAGTAATCAAATTTCCATATGAAGCTTTCTATTTTTTGAATCGAGTGTGAAGCGTTTAGTTCTTTGTAATAAACTTGATTGTGAAGGTATGAAGCCAGTATGGTGTGGTAGGTAGGTAGTTGTACCTAGCTGGTAGGTAAAAAAAAGTTGGTAGGTAAAAAAAATGTTGGTGGGTAAAAAACGCTGCAAATCATTGCTCAAAGGCTTCTTCACTCTTCAGATCACTGATCAGCTGAGTGAGCTCCGAAGCCATTTTCAATAGTATTGAATGGAAGTGCTCTTCCAGGCGTCTCCAGCATTCGAGGAGATCTTCTTCACTCTTCAGATCACTGATCAGCTGAGTGAGCTCCGAAGCCATTTTTACTCCTATATAATGGAAGTGCTCTTCCAGGCGTCTCCAGCATTCGAGGAGATCTTCTTCACTCCTCAGATCACTGATCAGCTGAGTGAGCTCCGAAGCCATTTTTACTCCTATTGAATGGAAGTGCTCTTCCAGGCGTCTCCAGCATTCGAGGAAATCTTCTTCACTCCTCAGATCACTGATCAGCTGAGTGAGCTCCAAAGCCATTTTTACTCCTATTGAATGGAAGTGCTCTTCCAGGCGTCTCCAGCATTCGAGGAGATCTTCTTCACTCCTCAGATCACTGATCAGCTGAGTGATCTCCGAAGACATTTTCAATCCTATTGAATGGAAGTGCTCTTCCAGGCGTCTCCAGCATTCGAGGAGGTCTTCTTCACTCTTCAGATCACTGATCAGCTGAGTGAGCTCCGAAGTCATTTTCAATGCTATTGAGCGCAGGAAGCTGAAATTTGAGAGGGAAGGTCAAGGGAGAATACAGATGGTGGTAGGTGCTATTGATGGAGAACCAGTGATCTATACAGAAGGGTGATCTATACAGAAAATAATAAACCTTTGAGCAATGATTTGCAGCGTTTTTTGCTATAAATGATCAAAATTTAGTAATGAACCACCTATATTATCTCATATGGGGACAGCGGTGAGGCTATGGTCGTTGGGGACTTTGGAAGGACCTTTGCGGGGATCGTGGGTTCAAGGCTCATCGCCGGGAGCGTGCATTTTTCGGCGGCCGGGGCTCTCATAGTCCTCCTTGTCACAACCCAGGGCGGCGAGGCAATGCGAAGCCATGAGCGAAATCATCGAATTCTGATCTTCCCTTTTATTTGGAAGACAGCTGATGACGTCCGCGACGCCAGGAATGGCGTCAGAGGAAAATCCAACCTGAAATGGTTGTTTACTTACTCTTACTCACTCATCTGGATGGTGAACTGTCCCCTTCAACGCCACAAACTACTTCTACCTGAGGCCTCTGTCTCGGATCCTAAGAGAGCTGCATATGATGATAATGATATTCGCGCAGTCACCCCCATTCTCCTGTTGGCTTTCATTAAAGGTTGTAACAATATAGGTTGAATTTCCATCTGTACAACAAATGAGAAATACACCTAATTGCCCATTTTTGAGTCAGAGGAGGGTGACGACCCTACTCCTTCAAACCAGTGATTAGATTAATCAGCCGACCTGAAGAGAATATCGATTCATATCTCTATGAATCAAATATCCCCCTAGGCGTAGCTCCAACAAATCGGGAACAAACCAGATCGGTTTGCCCCTTCTGTAAAAGTAGGATCGTCACAAGGTATATGCCATGTAATATATATTCATAAAATATTTGATTTTATCTACTTCGTATAAACACCTACTTAACGTTCAATATAATTTGAGAATTATTGGTGAGGGGAGGATAAATTGTTGTGGATCCTCAGTATGTGCTTATGTTGTTTATTTTTCATGTCGAGCTAGCTTTCGCCCCATGGGGCATCTTCAGGACACTTTCTTTATGATTTGCCACAGTTTTGTAAGTGAATGAACGGTTGATTTTCATTTCAGCTGTTTCTAGATATGTACTTCTATTGGCCCAATAGCATATACGCCCATAGCATTTCTCCATGTAGCATTCGTGGAGGAAAAAAAGGATAAAATACTAGGTTAGGATCACCTAACCTAGTATTTTATTCCTAGAACATGTGGCCCCTTGAAAAAGTCTTTTTTTCGTCTTTATTTCAAGTCTACATTAAGATCTCTATTTTTTTTAAAGTCTTTACCCTCATATTCATAGAAGCTACCATACAGATAAATTCACAAGCACATAAGCCCCAGCACTCCCAAGGCATATTTTAAAGCTAAATGACTTGGGATTTCCCCTTCTTTGTTTAAAAAACTGGACCATTTTCGGGAAAGCAAAAATCAACAGGACAGGATCTGGAAGTCAGAACCTAAATATCATCCCATCAAACTTATAACTATTTATAAGCACGAATGCTACATGGAGAAATGCTATGGGCGTATATCGATACCTCTGCGCCCAAAGGGCCAAACTGCTTCCGGAACTACTATTTCTAAAACGCGAACGATTGTAGCGAGGCCAGTGTACATGAAGTCAACTAGGTTTTTTTTGTAAACTAGGTTTTTTAATCATCCGCAATTTGTAATATTAAGAAAAAAAGATAAACTGGGAAGAGGTCCAGTTTGGCCCTATGGGCATAATTTGACCTTGAGATCTGTGAGCGACAAGGGGCCAAACTGCCAGTTTGGCCCTAAGGTTTGCGACTTTCCTTCAACTGGAAATTGCTCTGGTCAATCTGCAATTTCTTCTTCAATTAATACATCAGTTGAAATTAAACGTTAATAAATTATTATAATTAACAACCCATTTTTACAACTCTCTGGGTATTTTGTACCTGTCCAATCACTTATATTTTCGTCTTTCTTTGAAACCCCGATTTTAACTCACGTAGGTATGGTTGAATAGTGCCATTCTATTACCAAAACACAGAAATTAAGTAATTTCTGAAACACGGATAACGAAATTTTAATTATTCCAATAGTAAATGAACAGCATAGCATTTGAAACAAATCTAAAAATCATTGATTTTATCGTCATCTATTCAGCATTCTCCTCTTCATTTGTCTCAATGAGCTCATCACGTATGTTGAGCTTATTCTTCATCTGGAAGTATTCTGCGTGGTACTGGTGAGGAATCGCCCCTTTGGTACACAAACTGAAGGAAAAAGCAGGAGTGGTCACATTGACACAACTGGACGGCAAGAAAATTATCATTACACTTGACAAGTTACCTATCTTTCTGGTGTTCAGACTTGAACTCAATTGATTCAATGCAATTTGATTGATTTAGTTGTTTAACTGAATCGTCTGTACCTAAGCAAACATCAGGACTTGAAAGAACGAACTCGATTCTGCCAAATCTTACTGATTCAAGAGCCATAAGTCATAAAAAATATTCTAGTCAATTTAATCGAAACTATTCGAATAATCATTATAATATAATGAGGTATAATGGTATGAAGGTATATTATACCTCTCTCAGTTGTTGTAGGGCCCGAAAAACCATGAGCTGAGATCTGGTTGAGAACACTTTCCCTTGCTTCCCCCTTCGAGTTCTAGCCATCGTTTGAAATCACCTTTTCCAAAACCACATTCGAGAAAGAACGAGTGGAGGGAGAATAGATTGTACTAAAGACAATCAAAAGAAACGCCTGCCAAGTGGTTGTGGCACATAGCTTCCTCGTATCCATAACCCAATTGTAGGTATAGTTGATCCGATACATAGTACTAGTCTCAAAAAACATCGATCTCTAAGTACCTTGCACTACCTTCATAGAGGACTATCTACACTCCAATTTGAACAATCCTGAGAAATTTCGCCGACATTGGATGAAAAAGTAGAAGTTATGACAGTTACAAATATTTCACGTTTGAACATGTGAAAGTTATGGCTGGTACAAACGAAATACACGTTTGCACATGCGCAGTAGCAACTATTAGTCTGTAGGCGATGATTTTTATAGGGGACCATCTACACGCTATTCCGTACAATCCCTGAAATTTTCATTGAAATCGGATGAAAAATGTAGAAGTTATGGGTGCGCAAGGATTTCATGACAGACACACGGACAGACAGACAGACACGGAACCAAAATTGTTCAGAAAGGTCCGAAACGAGTGGAAACTTTGTTTCTGGAGAACATTTTTTTTTAAACTTGAAAAGTGAAAACAAAGCTTCCCCTACCTTGGTGGACTCGAACGCAAAAACTGATGGAAAAACAATACCTTTACATCAGAATATTTTGAGTTACGGCGTTTTCAAAATTTCAACCGTTATTTTTCAACCCTTAGAAGTGACCGACATCAACCAAAATCTTCGGGGCACAACTAGACCCCAAATGGAGCCTACATACCAAATTTCATCAAAATCGGTCAATGCTAAGTGGGGAAAGTGCCGCGTACGGCGGACGGACGACCAAATTTTTATTCGATTTTTGGATTCTACGTACCTTGAAACGTCAACCAACAAATTTTGAGGGGGGAGGGGTTAAAAAAATGGTTTATTGGTCGATTCCAAAGGTTCATTATTGAATATAATATAACAAAAACACAGGATGGAACAAGTTGGTAGGTAGTGGACGTGAACATAATAAAGGGTCAGAGATCGATTTTCTAGTCAGTTGTTGTGGTTCTGTGCCATTATATTTGTCTCTGACACGCAAATAGCAATCAGAGTAGTTTGTGGCTGCGTTTTAGTTGGTGAGATCAGCAGTTTGGCCCTATGAATCACGTAGATGGATGCAGTTTGGCCCTAATCACTTTTCGTTTAAATTCCAGTTTGGCCCTTCGGACTTCTGACCTTGAAACCGATTTCAGTTTGGCCCTTTGAACAAGAAAAAGCAGTTTGGCCCTTTGGGCGCAGAGGTATCGATATGCTATTGGGCCAATAGAAGTACATATGTAGAAACAGCTGAAATGTAAGTCAACCGTTCATTCACTTACAAAACTATGGCAAATCATAAAGAAAGTGTCCTGAAGATGCCCCATGGGGCGAAAGCTAGCTCGACATGAAAAATAAACAACATAAGCACATACTGAGGATCCGCCGCAATTTATCCTCCCCTCACCAATAACCTTGACAACAAGAAGGCAACTAACTATGAATTTGAGAGTTGATATTCAAATGTTAGCGAGCAGATAATTCACAAGTCTCCAAGTCTCAAGCTGCTCCCAAATTCCACTGCCGCTGCCTAACTATCAAACTGCTTCTTAAGTTCCCAGCTGCTCTACCAGTTCTCAACCAAAGTCTTCTACTGCCCTAAGTCCACAACAGATTCATAACATCACGGTTGCTCTCCGAGCTGGTTGGAGCTGGACTAGTTTCCTACTGCTCCTCACCAAAGATCCAACTGATCTCAAAATCCCAGCGTCTCCTTAAATCCCCAACTCCTTCCAAACCACTTCTCAAAACCGTGTTCCCAAGGATGTTTTGACGATTCAACCTTTGCCCATGAGCAGAGGTATCCATCCGAGTGCTACTCGATTGATTGGGAACTATCAAAAACATCATAATAACTGGGGTATCACGGGTTTTTCCTCGTAAACTCAGGTGCAAAATTCCTAGGCGAATATTAATCCAGCCGGGCTGTGTATAATTTCCGAGGGAGAGTACAGATCATACGAGAAGGCGGCTGAGGGATGTCGCGAAATATAATTACTACATTTTGCACCAGCGTGGGAGAGCAGTCGAGCGCGGCCGTTAATCATTTTAGTGTTGGTGGGGAGTGCGGCCTGAAACTACAGGGAAGAGATGGGGCGATGTGGAGCAGTGGTATATGAGTTAGCGGAGGGCAATACGAGAGGGCAAAGTAGAGGGGGCAATGCCTAGGAACGCAGTTAATATCCAGGGGTTATTACGACACTCGAGTCCCTGAAAGAGAGAGAGACAGCGTGATGAGGGGATGGTGGGAGGGGGGTAAATGAGACACAAGGAGAGGGTTAAGCAACCAAGTCTGCTCATGAAAGGGTTAATACATACAGGAATGAGTGAGGGTGAAGGTCATGAAAATCCCCGCAGGAAAGATCGTTTCAATTTTCAAGGTTTAACTTCAAGGACAAACTGTGGATGAAGATTAAATAACCAATATGGCGTTCACTTGACCCTAACTCATTCATCTCGAGTGGAAACCTTGATATTGTTTTCAAGTGAGTGTGAACTGCCACTTCATTAATAGAGAGTTACAGCAACATTTGGAACCGTTTAAACGTGAGAAGCTGCTAGGGCGAGCATCGAGTGGATGCTAACTTTCCGACGTGAGGCTCACGTGATTGACGTTGCTATAGATTTTTCAATACTCCATAGGTAACGTCAACTCAATCCGCGGTTTTTGTTTTCGTTGAACCGATAAAGGAAAACAGGAAGGAAAATCAATGAAGTAAGCTCGTTTAGTACCCAAAATAATCGTAAAAATAAATGAATAAATCCAAAATGAATGTGAGCACCTAATCGTGCATTTCAGTCCATCCCCTTGTCTGAGGAGTAGATGACAGACAACCGAATTCAACGAGATTGGTAGTTTATGATCGACCTCGGACTAATCAATATTTTCGTATTATATTCCAATATTACCTACCTTTTCGAAGTAAAATAAATACGCAGTCGGTCCAAAAGGTAGAGGAAACTTCCCTTCAATGGGAAAGAAATTGAGATCGATCGTCCAACTGATCTCATCGAGATTGAATATCCGCCATCCACACTTCAGACGCCGCAACAGACCGAAATGTATAAGGGAGCAATATTCACTTCAAACGAAATGTACAAGGGACCAGTGTTCAATCTTTAATTCACTTTACCGCGACCCCAAAGATAAAAGAACTCGCAAAAGATTCACCAAAAGTTTCGGTCAGAAACTCTTCAAAACGGAAGAAACAGAATGATCAGCTGATTGACGGCGGCCATTAGCTCAGCCACAAAAAAAGGAGTTGAGTAGTAGGTTATCTCACGTCGAAAACGCGACTCTCACGTAATCTACGAGTAAACAACCGTCTTCCGTGAGCCTCACGTTTTCGACGTGGCAAACCAGGGTAAGGACATCATATGTCAATTTTCGGTCCGGACGCACAAACTTTTTTTTCCAAAATTTGTAAATGACACAATTCTGAAAATTCTATTTAAAAAAAGTCTAAATCCGATATGAAGTGCTCCAAATTTGGATTGGAACCTAGGGAGTCACTAGTGCTGGAGAGCGCTCGGAGCACAGGCTGAGATAGAACAACGTTTATTATAATA
This sequence comes from Apolygus lucorum, assembly GCA_009739505.2. NCBI lineage: Eukaryota > Metazoa > Arthropoda > Insecta > Hemiptera > Miridae > Apolygus > Apolygus lucorum. Next base: position 9,027,625 of record CM019182.2, read on the forward strand.
AGTAATTATTTGGCGGTATAAATTATCAACTCACATTTCAATAAAGACCGGACTTCCTTTTTTTTGAAAATCCGCGTAGATCTCGGCATTTTCGATTGAAAACTTCACCACAATACGAACGCAAAAACAAGACGAGCTAAAAAGCCAAGTAAACAGGCTCTCATTCTTCGAGGTTTCGAAGCTAAACGATGTTTTCTATATGATATTTATATCGATGTTGAACTATCGAGAGTTGATAGCGCGATTCTATTGGTCGATAAACCTGACCGTCCTAACTCGGCCGCGCGTTTTTTATTCAAACCGCTCTCCTGTGAAACTTCGTTTTTGAGCTTATTTGTTCCTTTTTCTCAGTAACTACTCATCCGACTGAAACCAAATTTTTAGAGGATGTTCTTCCAGTATGTATCTTTACTTGTAGCGGAGGATTTTGTCGAATAACGCCATAGAGCTCGAATATGGATGTGTAGAAATTCAAAATATTGCTAAAATTAAAAACCTTCATATCTTTTTTCTGTGAAATTCATGAAAATATTGATCGCCATATTTTCATTACTAAGTATACTGATGGTTCTGTCAAAATTTCAGATCGATAGCTTGATTATTCAGGGAGAAAAAGGAACGTTTATACCACAAAATTAGGTTTAGAACGTTTGGAGATGTAACTTTTTTTTTTTAGTTGGTCGGACTAGAGATGGGTCGCTCAATAAAGAACCGACTCTTTCAGAAGAGCGAGTGAACCACGGGTCAGTAAAAATGAACCGCGGCTCTTCGGATCTTTTGAACTCAGTGCTGGTAGTGTTCGGTGAAGATCGGTTTTTCAAAAGAGCGAGTGAACTGCGGATCAGTATAAATGACAAATGAATCGCGGTTCTTCGATCTTTGGATCTCTTGAGATCCAGTCAAAATAAATGAACGGCGGCTCTTCCATCTTCGGTTCTTTTGAGATCGGTAGAGTTGGGGAAAATTCGGACTTCAGAAGGAAAATACGATATAAATCGATCAAATAATACAATTTTGCGGAATTGTATCGTACCACCACATGCATTATTGTGTTTTCGGTCGTAAACTTCCAGTATTTTCTGTGACCCACTTCCTGATTCTTTCTGTTGTTTTTTCTCCCTGTTTGATTTTTACATCATGATTTTTATGAGGAGCTTTCTGATACAAGTTCAAAAGGAAAGCAAAAGCACTTCATCTTACCATTATTATCGATATTGATGCTTACATACTTATTGGTTCTTGTATTCTCTTTCACCTCGGTTAACTTAATTTTTTTTGTAGAATAACATGATATAACATCAAAATGTTAAATTATGAAAATGTTATACCTACTAAGAAATTTTTGTTGTTGTTTTTTTTAGTGGTGGTTTTGTCATTAGAGGCAAAAAAATGCAGATTTCATATAAATAAACAAATATTTTACCAAAAAAACTGTATTTTTAAGTCTTACTTATTCATTGCTTTAATCTTGTTGGTTGTTTGTTCGCTGTCTTACTTATTCATTGTTTTTCGTTGATTTTTTAAAGGATTTATTGAGCATCTTTATTGAACAGCAGCGCTATTTGGGTTATTATATGATGAACCATTAGAATCGAGCAACAGAAAAATTATTCCCTCCCGCCCTCAAAGTTTGATGGTTTACGATTCAAGGTAGCGTAGAATCCAATAATCGAATAAAAATTCCCTGGCAGAACTAAAATAAACCTTTGTGTAAATATTTGCAGCGTTTTTCATCGTATTTTCATCTCTACAATAGGTAAATACGAGCTCAAAAGAGCCACTGATCCGTCGAAAAGATCCGGCTCTTTTTGAATGAGCGGAGGGCTCATAGCCGTTCTTCTTGGTGAACCGTTTTGCCCATCTCTAGGTCGGACTGAGTTCAGATTTTTACCATTCAGCTAGAATATTTTGAGGATAAGTCCCTGAAAATTTCATCAAATCTGACAAATCATTGAAAAAATATCGCAAAAAAAACCATAATTTCTGCCACAGCGCGGAATTGTCAAATGTGTCCCCTTAAATAATTATAATATTGTTTTTATCTTTATTCAAAATTTCTAGGCATTAGTCCACCACCATTTCCACGACCCATTTTAGTTTTTGGATTTCCCTTATGTGCCATTACCATATTAAAAACTTGGCCGTTGCCCAGAAGGGCATACGGTCTGGGAGACGCCATGGTGGGTGGGCCCGAGCCCGGCTGGGTACCTCCTGCCGGGCTGCTTTTGTGCCTTGGGGCTTCTTTTTTTCTCCCTTTTTTTTATTACCTACATTTTTCCTGTCCATCCATTAATTTGTTCCCCATTGTGTTGTATTTATTTAGACTTTTGCTATTGCACCCTTTGTTTTACAACAAATAAAACATTCATTCATTAAAACCCAAAAATAATAAGTTTTTCCCAATATTTTCATGTTTTATATTACTGATTTAATTACGTCCGTTGTTGCTGTTCCATTAAAACAATTTTTTCGTGCTCAGTTCCAAAGGTTCATTATTGAAAATAATAAAGCAAAATATGAAATATAGAAGAACTCATTGATCACCATACAGAACCACTGTTCTCAAGTGTGGGGATTCAAACAGTACGAGTATTTGAAAGAAGCCAATGTGTATCATATTCACACGCAAATTGTTTGGACTACCGACGAGGTCGCCACTCTATTATTCTCCTGTTGAAGACTGGAAGAACTTCAGTGTTTATGCATTCTCTGGATCTGGATGTTAGGAATGTGCTTCGAGCACCCAAACTTCCATCGCACAGGGTCCACTGATGAGGCAGTTTGTCGCAGAGTTTACTGTACAATGGACTGTCAGCAGTTGGCCGCTGGAGGAGGATCAGAGTTGGATCTGAGCTCAGCAGATGGAACCAAGGCGCGATGGGTCACTCTGATGGAAAGAATAAAAAATGAAGAAAGGCAAGACTTGGTGAATAGTGCAGCATTGTCTCAGCACCACCCCCACCATCATGCGCTGTTAGTGAATATCCCCTCCCTAGATGAAGACTACGCCAGTCTGAGGCCAGATGGCTGTTTAAGCAGGTAATGAAATAAAATCGTGCATACAATCGGGCCCTGAAGGTATGAAATATAGAAAATCTATTCCAAAGACACTCACGTTTGTCCCGCGCCACTCAGCCTATTTATGCTGACTCAGACCTACACTGAACTCCTCCACACACACAAATATACGTTCATACATTCACACAGTAACACACGTTCATACATACACCAGTACTACACAAACACGCTAGGTCCTCTTTATATAGATATGAATAATACATCCGTGTTTACGTGTCACGCGTTGAATATCAATGGTTCCTCTCCCTTCTCCACCATCACCTTCAAAAACAAGGTTCCAGAGGAGATTTACTTACCCACAACGCCGATCCTCGTACACCCGAATTTCTCTCTCTCGTGTCTTTTTTTCATAATTTTCCCCTCCGGTACACGACTTGAAAGTGAGATGGGAATAAAACTCGATAAATAAAGTAGGAAAAGCGAAAAGAGTTGTATTACCACGTGGATGTAAGTTTCAATTATGTATAGTTCTCCACCACGACTGACAAAACGATAGCAGGGGAAATTACACCTTACGATGAAATTTCGTTATATTGAATTGAATCGGCACCTACATGGTTCCCTGGCCGGTAGAAATTCCCGAAAAGAGAATAAGAAATAAGGAAAATTGCGATTTGGAATGCAATCATTGGTAAAATTTGCAGCGTTTGAGGTCTGAACTTCATTTGATCAAACATCGGGTACTGGGAGAGGTGCCCCTGACACGCCATTTATGTTCAAATGAACGAAGAAGTATGCTCCTACTCCCGACCTATTCATTTAACAACTTGTTTTAACTTGAAAAAAGAAAAACTTGGAGTTGGAAAGTTAGGGAATTAATGCTCAAGAATCGCCAGATATGTGAGGCGAGAATGAATGACAAGCGGGTTTGACGAGCGAGTTGGTCCGAAGATTGATAACGCGTGATATCATTGATAAGTGGCGGCGCATGCTCAATGCTAGCTGATAAAATCGTCTATTGCAATGGGGGGTGCGCCTAATTTTTTTTTTTAATTTTAATCGAAACTAGACCTCATCTTGAGAATTTTGACACCGGCCGTTCTCTTTTTGGATGAGTAGATCTTTTTCTATGATTTTTCAGTTTCGAATTTGTAAGAAGTCAGGCGCCCCTTCCACCTGGGCGTCATAAACATTCGAAACTTTGAAAAATCCTAGAAAAAGGTTTTCTCACGCCAGAAGGTTGGTGTCAAAATTCTCAGAATGAGTTCTAGCTTAGATGAAAAATAACAATAAACAGTTTTTCCGACCCATGCGCACACCTCATTGGCCTACCATCCAACGGACTCAGTCATAACTCGCACAGTAACGCGGAAAACCCTTGTGCGGGACCTTACCCCACCTTACCCTACGCCTTACGATAAAATTTCGTTATATTTTCGTACCAACTTTTCATATAAATACACACGATATTGAAGACGGTGGTAGGAATGGATGATGAATGTACGAGTACTCATATTTTTCGTGCTCCAACCCAGTGTAAACTACAGAGGAAGGCTGCGTCATCTGCGAATTGTGCGATGGTCATATTTGGATATTTTGGGATGTCACCAGTATACACCAGATACAGTAGAGGGCCCAGAACACTACCCTGTGGAACACCTCCACTTATACACCGTACCCGCGACCTGGCCTGGTAATTTTCCTCTCTAACTTACATCACCATCCCTTCACTTCAGTAGATGCTAGGAATTCAAATTAACTTTTTTACCATTTCTAAATTCATCCTTTTTCTTGATAGTCAAAAATAGAACATTGCTAATGTTAGCTAATTCAAAAAAACTATCGATGTATAACTGTAACATTCGATATTTGTATGTGATTTGTTCACTTTTGTAACATGGTGTACAATTCATATTCTCATTCAAATTTTGTTGTAAGTAAATATGCTTTACTTCCTGTGCTCTGTGGGCAAGGGCTCATTGCTTCAATACTTCAATATCAATTGTTTCGTAACAAACAACCAGAACAATAAAATCCTGGTGGGAAATTTACCAAGTCTGTCTCTCCGAAGCTCGTTAGGTATCTGATAGGAAGTTCAGACTCCAATAATGAATTAGTCTGAAATTAGGTTTGAATAACATCTGAAATCTAGATAATACCCCCCTCCTCGCTCTCTTTTAAATTTAATGTAGGGCTATTCTTCGTCGATTTACTTGCGTTGTACTCCTCGTAGGTTCTGACTTTTCGAACGTCGAGTTTTCTGTTTAATTTAGACGGCAAAGGCATGCGGGCAGAGAATGGGGGCTCCCCAGACAGAGGTCGACCAAGTTATCGGGAAACAATGCTCGATCAGATACTGCCGCAAGCTTGAACGTTCCAACTATCCTTCAGGCACAGCGAGGAACTGGGCCTTTTTCTAGCTGAACGTGCAAATATTCAGGAAAATCTTGAAATCGTTGAATTATGAGTTTGATCGAGCAGACGGAACAGAAGCCCAGAAAATGTGAATGTACCAGCGGAAGAGGATTGTTTCTTGTAAGTATCTCGCAAGACAGTTTACAGGGGTCTCCGCCTTTCTCGATAAAAACCGAAGTCTTCCCTGACATCTTTCAGAATAATATCTTCGCAAAATACGCAACACCACGTAACCAACTCCTTTAAAAAAAATTATATGTTTACATCTCTGGATACAGAGTTTTGCGTCTCATTATCACAGGATTTCTTGAAAAATACACCAAAAGCGCTAGAAAAAACCTTATAAACTAAAGAAAAGGACCGACCTCAAAACTTATGAAGGCAAACCACTAAAAATAATATAAAACGGAAAAACAATAAAATAAAAACCTTTTTAACAAAAAATGGACCGACCTCAAAAATTGTGTCCGTAAACACCAAAAAGGGAAAAATAATGATCTCAGCTAAAATTTACTTATCTAGTAGGTTGTTAGACATAAATATCTAGTCAACAGATGGTAGGTATGTTGGAATACCAACAATTATTTGTAGTGTGATTCACACTTATCTATACTCGTATTCATGTTTTGTATTGCACGATCGACGCATGTGGTAATACTCACCAGATCATGTGAGTAGTACCTAATATCCACAGCGTAACCAGATAGGTGGGTAGGAACGCATTGAAGTCGCCGCCGTGCCCATCTGTAGACACAAACTATCCACATTGCTTACTCGATGGTCTGGTTGGCATTACAAGAGTAAGTACCATTGAGTTCAAATGTGCTTCCCAAACTATCAGGTACCTGGTACGTCTCTGCTGCCATGTGAGTTTGATAGTAAGTGTGAACCTCCCTAGGAATGGTTGTGAGAGTATTTTGAGACTTTATTATTATATGAGACTGCTTATTATATTGGTGGACATATTGTAATGTAGCTATATACCTTCGGAAGCGTTGTTACCTAATTAACGTTCGAAACTCCAACAATATTGAACAAACTGATATTAAATATCAGTACGTAAATCAGAACGTAAATTTTACGTTCATACTCGGTGTGGAAACATGTTTGCAGTATGGGAGGTATGCATATTTGCGAGAAAGAATAACATGTTGGTAAGTAGAAGATATAGAAGACGTTTGTGTCTACAGATGGGTACGGCGGCGACTTCAATGCGTACCTACCTACCTATCTGGTTACGCTGTGGATATTAGGTACTACTCACATGATCTGGTGATATTAAATATCAGTTTGTTCAATATTGTTGGAGTTTCGAACGTTAATTAGGTAACAACGCTTCCGAAGGTATATAGCTACATTACAATATGTCCACCAATATAAGGGGTATTCACGGTTGAGCTTATCGTGTTAAACGTGTTAAGTGGTAAACTTGTTAAACAAAAAAACCGTGAACAACCCCAGTCGACTCGTGTTAAACGTGCTAAAGTTGTTGAAGTCTCATCACTTCTTCTTCTTCGATTACCTGGCTAGATCGCAGCCATTAGGGTCGTATGGTTATTGTGTGGCATGATTCGGTGGAGGAAGTGTGAACGAGAAGGGGAAAACGCCATAAATTCGGTAAAAATGAGGAGAAAAAAATCTACAACGTCCATCATTGTTTGTTCCATGGCAAAGAAACAAGCAAAGTTTTTTTACCACAGGAGACAACTTTTATACCACCTATATTGTTTACAGATTTTTTACTTTTTACACTGAAAATTTGAGGATTACTCACTGCAGTCATGTCGAAGAAAAGTTATAAACAAGAACTTGTTGATGATGAAGTGGTCAAGAAAACAGTTTCTCGCATTTTTCCTTCACTTTCATTGCATCTATTTGTTCCTCCCAACTACCTTTCTCTTCCCTCCATACCTCCATACCTTCAACTCCAACTCAAATAACTCACAAAATAACCGAGACAAACAAACGAACTTCAACTCAACAGACTCCAACTCAAAAAAAAAAAACTAGGACGAAACTAATTAACTCACAAGTAAACTGACTGAAAAACAGCTGGCAAGTTATCGGCCATTTTCTTTCTGATGTTGCGACGGATAACACGTTTAGCACACACTTTAACAGACCATTCGGGTGTGTTAACTTACGACGACTGATAACACACTTTGATAACATGTTTACGACCGATTCGTTCGACGTATAACACGTTAACACGTCGAGAACGGCCCGACCGTGAATACCCCTATAATAAGCAGTCTCAGAACGTAAATTTTACGTTCATACTCGGTGTGGAAACATGTTTGCAGTATTGGAGGTATGCATATTTGCGAGAAAGAATAACATGTTGGTATGTAGAAGATATAGAAGACGTTTGTGTCTACAGATGGGTACGGCGGCGACTTCAATGCGTACCTACCTACCTATCTGGTTACGCTGTGGATATTAGGTACTACTCACATGATCTGGTGAGTACTACAACATGCGTCGATCGTGCAATACAAAACATGAATACGAGTATAGATAAGTGTGAATCACACTACAAATAATTGTTGGTATTCCAACATACCTACCATCTGTTGACTAGATATTTATGTCTAACAACCTACTAGATAAGTAAATTTTAGCTGAGATTATTATTTTTCCCTTTTTGGTGTTTACGGACACAATTTTTGAGGTCGGTCCATTTTTTTGTTAAAAAGGTTTTTATTTTATTATTTTTCCATTTTATATTATTTTTTATTTTTCACTTTTTAGTGGTCCTCAATTTAAATCTGATATTAATTTTTCCCGCAGTTTTTCGATCAGTTTCTGTAATGTAGATCTATTTCTATTCTGTTAATCATTTCAGTAAGGTGAACCAGAAGCCAAAGGGTGAACCACATTCTGTAATCCGGATCAGTTTCCAAATGTATAGATGAGTTTCCGTTTTTGGATCAGTTTCAGGAGGTATTCGGGTCACTTACCTACTTAGCAATCTACTCTCATATCCCCTAACTGTTCGACTTCCCTCATATTTGATAGGTACTTACATGGTAGTTCTGACAACACAATTCAACAACTCAACCATGACATGATTGACGAGGGAACTATGTGCTAAATCCACTTGGTAGAAAACCCTCTCATCACCTAATTGTACTATATCTCTCATATTTGGTACGGAACTATTCAGTTCAGACGATCTCCTATATCATTACCTACCCAACTATTTACAAATGACGAGGAAGCTATGTGCTACACCCATTTGGTAGAATACCCTCTCATCACCTAGTTGTACTATATGCCACATATTTGGTTCGGCAGTAAGCAGTTCTGACCATCTCCTATACCATTACCTACCCAACTATATTATGGATGACGAGGAAGCTATGTGCTACACACACTTGGTAGAATACCCTCTCATCACCTAATTGTCCTACATATCTCGTATTTGGTACGGCACTGTGCAGTTCTGACAATCTTCAATACCATTATTATCCAACTATATTATGGATGACGAGGGAGCTATGTGCTACACCCACTTGGTAGAATACCCTCTCATCACCTAATTATCCTACATATCTCGTATTTGGTTCGGCACTGTGCAGTTCTGACGATCTTCTATACCATTACCTACCCAACTATATGATGGATGACGAGGAAGCTATGTGCTACACCCACTTGGTAGAATACCCTCTCATCACCTACTTGTACTACATATCTCGTATTTGGTTCGGCACTGTGCAGTTCTGACGATCTTCTATACCATTACCTACCCAACTATATTATGGATGACGAGGGAGCTATGTGCTACACCCACTTGGTAGAATACCCTCTCATCACCTAATTGTACTACATATCTCGTATTTAGTACAGCACTATGCAGTTCTGACGATCTCTTATACCATAACCTACCCAACTATTTATGAATGACGAGGAAGCTATATGCTACACCCACTTGGGAGAATACCCTCTCATCACCTGATTGTACTATATTATAGTACCTACTATAATAGTACTATAATATATAGGTATGTTATATCTCATATTTGGTACAGCACTATTCAGTTCCGACAATGTCCTATACCATTACCTACCCAACCATGTTAAGGATTACGAGGAAGCTATGTGCTACACCCACTTGGTAGAATACCTAACTAACAATACTATAATTATCCCTCATACGAATATGGTCGGAAAATTTACATATTCGAGCATTGTTAAACACGTTTGATACAGCTCATGCAGGTTCTGAGCGAATAACCCACTATAATTTCCTCCTTTCTCATCCCCCGCAGCACCTTTTAGTTATCGGAACCCCCTCATATAGCATATTATTTTGAAGCTTACAATCAGACCTTCAATTTGACTATACACAAATAGTCCGTCATCGATTCAGTCGGAAGTCACAGGGCAAGAAGAGTGAATGCGGACCAATATTCCCGAAAACGGGAACCACGTTTTTCACTTCTTTCACAAATTTTCGATACTTCTAACAGAGCAAAATGAAATCTGTTTGAAACGGGACCACCACGGATACTGGTAGATCACTTTTCAAAAAGAACCAGACAGATTGGTACCAGAATAAAGAAATGGAAGGTGTTCAGACATACAAAAAAAAAAAAAAAAATCGTCGTCCCACGACAACCCGAATTGAGTACCTCCTCTTTCGCGCACCTTCGGGCGTTGAAGTCGGTCAAAAAGGAGAAAATAATAAACACCACCAAGCTATATTGATTTTGATTTTACAAGCTCTCGTTCATCAGCTAAATTAATTTTGTTCCTTTGATTCGTGATTGGATTCAGTATCAAAATGATCATCAGACACATTATGTTCAGTAGGAACTGCATGTCACCCCAAGTACAAAAAATGCTTTAAAAAAAAAATGCTGTAAAATGTTTAAATTTGACTTTAAACATTATACTTGGACTTTGATTTTCAAGGATTACCTTCGCATTACTCCAGCCCGCATAATCGCTGAAAATTTCACTAAAATCGGACAGTACCTTAGTATTACTTTTGCTTTTTAGAAGGATTTGCAGAAACACAGACCTGTTTGATTGACAGAAACGGATCCAAAATTGTTCAACAAGGTCTAAAACGTAAAATCCGAGTGAAAATTTGATCTTGGAGGTATTCTTATCATAATCCTTGAAAAGTATTATACTTTGTCGACTAAGAAAAGATAAATGCCAAATAATCCTGTTTTTTTTTTTCCGTGAATCTCAATGTGCACCTGGATAGCGTTGTTTATTACGGGAGAATCATTGTCTTGAAAAATAAAAATTTTCGAAAATTTTGACTGACTATTGCTTTCGAGTCTACCAAGGTAGCGGAAGCTTTGTTTTCACTTTCCAAAGACGAAAAAAAAAAAGTTCTCCAAAATCAAAATTTTCACTCGCGTTTTGCGTTTTAGACCTTTCTGAACAATTTTGGTTCCGTGTCTGTGTGTCTGTGTGTCTGTCACGAATTCCTTGTAACGCGCATAACAATACGAAGTTAATGTCCGATTTCGATGAAATTGTCAGGGATTGTGCGGGTTGGTGTGTAGACGGTTCCCTATGAAAATCATCATCCTCGGACTGATAGAAACGACTGCGCATGCGCAAAAGTGAATTTCCTTGTAACGGCCGTAACTTCCACATTTTCCATCCGATTTCGAAGAAATTTTCAGGGATGTTACAAATTAGAGTTTAGATGGTCCCCTTTGAAAATCATCACCCCCGGATTGATAGTAGCCGATGCGCATGCGCGAACGTGAATTGCTTGTAACAGACATAACTTCCACAATTTCTACCCGATTTCGATGACATTTTCAGGGATTACGCGGATTAGGTTGTAGATGGTCCCCAATGAAAATCAAGGCCTTAAAATTTACAGTAGCCTCTGCGCATGCGCAAACGTAAAATCCTTGTAACAGCCGTAACAGTGGCGTGTGAGGTGAGGATCTCAAACCCCATTTAGCCATCACCTTGATAGGTCAGTCAGCAATGCTCTGGAATCCCACTCAGGCGTCCCAGGTTCGATTCCTAGTCAAGCTAAAAAATTTTTTGATACAATCACTACCGCACTTACATTTTTCGTCCGAATTTGATGAAATTTTCTAAGATTGTCTAGATTAGCGTGTAGATGGTCCCCTATGAGGGTAGTGAAAGGTACTTAGAGATTGGTGTTTTCAGATTAACTACTATGCATCGGATCATCTATATAATCGGGTTATGGGTACGAGGAAGCTATGTGCCACACCCACTTGGCAGACGTTTTTTGGTTTATTAGTTGCAATAATGAACCTTTGGAATCGACCAAGAAAAAATTTTTAACCCCCCCCCCCCCCTTCAAAATTTGTTAGTTTACGTTTGTTTTTTCGAACTCAAAAACGCTGCAAATTGTAACACAAAGGTTTAAGGCGACCTGGGGTTGGTCCCATTCGATTCTGCGTGAAAAATCCTATAAGAATTGGTGAGGGTTTCGAATTTTTATTAATTATTTTAACAATTTTAGGTAATAACTACAAACAAAAATCCGGTAAAAATCATATTTTTTAAAATGTGTTTCAGCGCAAATTGTTTACAATTACAAAAAAATTCAATAAAAATTACGTCGTACTTTTCTTGGGGAAAATCGTATTCAAAGTGTGAATACGATTGTATTCGTATTCATAATCATAAAATCGCAGATATGATTTGTATTCATAATCGTACTCATGAATAAGAATTCACCCATCTCTGTTTCAAACAAAGTTTATGGGAAAGAGACTTTTCGATTAAAGAGTCATTGTGTACAAGCCACACTCCATTTGTTATTGAACCGCACCCAATTGATATCTATAATTTTAGTTAATTAATAACTTTAAACTGTATTTAAACCATTGGGTAGGAATACGAGCTGATTATTCCATCAGAATATTTCCAACTCTGTTTCAAACCACCACCAAATAGTTAAGAAAAAGCACAATCGCGAACAATTTTCAGATTAGGGGTTTTGGCCAGCTTTCTCGATAGAGTTGTTGAGGTTGATTACAAATATTGATACCAACTAAACATGAAAACGTCTGCCAAGTGGGTGTGGCACATAGCTTCCTAGTATCCATAACCCGATTGTATAGATCAATCTCCAAGTACCTTCTACTACCCTCATAGGGGACCATCTACAAGCTAATCTGAACAATGCTGAGAAATTTCGTCGAAATAGAATGGAAAGTGTAGAAGTTATTAGGGCAAAAGAGGAGTTTGATTCTGAAGACTCCATTCCCAATCAGCTGACTGATGATAGTGTAGAAGTTATGGCTGTTACAAGGAATTCATGTTTGCGCATGCTCAGCAACTACTATTAGTTTGGGGGAGTTGATTTTCGTAGGGGACCATCTACACGCCAATTTTAACAACCCTAGAAAATTTCCAGATTCGGTTGAAAAATGTACTAGTATGTAATGTAGTAAGTGTTATGGCTGTTACAACGATTTTACGTTTGCGCATGCGCAGAGGCTACTGTCAATTTTAAGGCCCTGATTTTCATTGGGGACCATCTACAATCTATACCGCATAATCCCTGAAATTTTCATCGAAATCGAATGAAAAATGTCAAAGTTACGACTGTTACAAGGAATTCGCGTTTGCGCATGCGCAGCGGCTACTATCAGTCCGGGGGTAACGATTTTCATAGGGGACTATCTACATACCAATCCGCACAATCCATGTAAATGTCACCGAAATTGGATGAGAAATGTGGATCGACTTCAAGCGTGCATTTGACAGCGTTAGGCATGGCCCACTTATGGAGTTGCTGGAGCGCCTTGGTCTGGACTCGAAGGATGTTCGCATCATTCGAAACCTATACAATGAGCAGTACGCGTCAGTTCTTGTTGAGGGTTATCCATCAACAAGAATACCTATAAGTAAGGGCGTTCGCCAGGGATGACTGCTCTCTCCTCAGCTATTTAACCTTTACTCGGAGGCCATCTTTCAGGAAGCGTTGACCAACTGCGATGCCGGGATTAGGGTAAATGGCCGCCTGATCAATAATATACGGTATGCAGATGATACGGCTCTGATTGCGAGAAGTCAAGAGGAACTACAAGAACTAATTAACAGAGTGGAGATGGTAGGAGAGACGTATGGCATCAGAATAAACGTAAAAAAGACAAAGTTCATGGTAGTGAGCCGCGCCGAACAGCAAACAGCTTGCTTGTCTGATGGTATGGAACCCATTGAAAGAGTGCCAGTATTTAAATACCTTGGATGTCGTTTGCACGAGAACACCGAGGTGGACACTGAGATCAAAACGAGGATAGCTGTGGCTAAAGCATCATTCATGAAGTATAAAGCCGTGCTTTGTGACAAACATCTCAGTATACCAGCTCGTTTGCGCTTCCTTCAATGTTATGTATGGTCGGTTTTTTTGTACGGGGTTGAAGCATGGACATTGAAGGCTTCCCATTTGAACCGAATCGAGGCTTTTGAAATGTGGTGTTACCGGCGAATGCAGCGTATTTCATGGGTTCGTAGGATGACCAACGAAAATGTTCTGCAATTGATGAATACCGATCGAAAACTTCTAACAATTGTTAGAAGGAGAAAGGTTTCATACGATGGTCACCTACTCCGTGGTGAGAAATACTCATTGCTGCAGCTGGTGTTTGAAGGAAAGATCGAGGGAAAGAGAAGTATTGGGCGACGGAAGACCTCGTGGTACAGCAACATTTTACAATGGACAGGACTCAAGTATCACGATTTGAAAAATAAAGCATTGAATAGAGATGAATTCCGACAATTTGTCGCTAACCTCTGACTTCAGAGAAAGCACTAAAAGAAGAATAAGATAAAATGAATTGCTGACCTGTTATAGTCCATAGTTGGTTGAGGCAGGCGTCGGTGTACTTGGAGACGGGGTGTTTGGGAGGAGGCGGAGGTGGCTCGATGAGTTGGAAGAGGAGGCCGCCAGCCCCCAGGTAGCCCACCACGACGAGGACCACCCACAGCCGCTCCAGCATCGGTCACTACACCACTAGCACATCACCTGTAACATCGTGGACAGCATAATCAATACAAGAGTCTGTTTAGGACGTCCCACAGTAAGACTTGGGCGTCCATAACGCGATCGATCTGGGGTGAAGTTGGACAACACTCAACAGAAAAAAAAGTCTGCCAAGTGGGTGTGGCACATAGCTTCCTCGTATCCATAACCCGATTATCTAGATGATCCGATGCATAGTAGTTAATCTCAAAACACCAAAACAAGTTAATCTGTAACATCCCTGAAAATTTCATTGAAATCGGACGGAAAATGTAGAAGTTATGGCCGTTACAAGGAATTCACGTTTGCGCATGCGCAGTGACTACTATCAGACCGAAGGTGGTGATCTTCATTGGGGACCATCTACAACCTAATCCGCATAATCCCTGAAAATTTCATCGAAATCGGGTAGAAAAAGTGGAAGTTATGGCCGTTACAAGGAAATTCACGTTTGCGCATGCGCAGTGGCTACTATCGATCCGAAGGTGATGATTTTCATAGGGGACCATCTAAATACTAATCTGTAACATTCCTGAAAATTTCATTGAAATCGGATGGAAAATGTGGAAGTTATGGCCGTTACAAGGAATTCACGTTTGCGCATGCGCAGTCGCTTCTATCAGTCCGGGGATGATGATTTTCATAGGGGACCGTCTACACACCAACCCGCACAATCCCTGAAAATTTCATTGAAATCGGACAATAACTTCGTATAGTTATGCGCGTTACAAGGAATTCATGACAGACAGACACACAGACACTGAACCAAAATTGTTCAGAAAGGTCTAAAACGCAAAACGCGAGTGCAAATTTTGATTTTGGAGAACTTTTTTTTTTCGACCTTGAAAAGTGAAAACAAAGCTTCCGCTACCTTGGTAGACTCGGAAGCAATAACCACACAGTAATCCGTTTTAGACCATTCTGAATCCAAATCCGCAAAAAAAAACAGGTGAATGTTTGTGGGTGTGTATGTGTGTGACAAAATCTTGTGTACTCTGCCCAGGCCTTAGTTCTCAACCGATTTTCCTGGTTCTTTTTGGTTTGACGCGGAATACTATCTAGTTGTGCACTACGGATCCAGAATTTCAAATTTTGCTTTTTAAGGTGGGAAAGGGGGGGTTAATGTTCAAAAACAGTGCGTTTTTGGGCCTAATTTGTATATTAAATATACAAAATTAGGCCCAAAAACGCACGTAAAATTTTTACCCAGGCCTCAATTTCCAGCCGACTTTCGTGGTTACTCTTTTATTCGACGCGGAAACCTATCTAGTTGTGCACTACGGCGTCGGAATTTTGAATTTAGAAGTTTAAGGGGGGAAAGGGGGGGTTAATGTTCAAAAACCGTGCGTTTTTGGGCCTAATTTTGTGTATTCTACCCAGGCCTCAATTTCCAGCCGACTTTCGTGGTTATTCTTTTATTCGACGCGGAAACCTATCTAGTTGTGCACTACGTCGCCGAAATTTCGAATTTTGAAGTTTAAGGGGGGGGAAAGGGGGGGGTTAATGCTCAAAAAACGTGCGTTTGCGGGCGAAATCCTGTAAAATTTGCCCAGGCCTCAATTTCCAACTGTTTTGAGTGTTTCTTTTGTTCGACTCATAAATCTTCCAAACTGCACACTATTTTACCAGAGTATCAAAATTTGCAAGGGGAGGGGGAGAGTGGGGATAATATTCCCAAATATCCGATTTTTCAATATTTCGGTACCTTTATAGCTTACTAATTGTAGCCAACCTTTGAAATTGAGGAAAAATTCTCATTATACCTCTGGACTTTCATGAATTATTCTCTGTGCCACCATGGAACTAATAGAGGTGCCAGGTCACCATAAACAGCATATTTCATGGGTTTTTAAGTGTTTTTTTTGTATTTCACCTTGAATACGGAATTGAACTGCAACGGACTTCAACGGAACAAATAGATGAAAGTTCAACATTACGAAGTATTACCGCTTTGGTGCCAGAACGGGACCATTGGGGGGGGGGTGAACTCGAATTCGCATGTTGGGTGTCGTAGATCATGGTTTTGGTTTATTATTTTCAATAATGAACTTCTGGAATCGACCAAGAAAAAAAAAATTTTAACACCCCCTCAAAATTTGATGGTTTACGTTTCAAGGTACGTAGAATCCAAAAATCGAATAAAAATTTGGGCCGTCCGTCCGCCGTACGCCGTACGCGGCACTTTTACCACTTAGCATTAACCGATTTTGATGAAATTTGGTATGTAGGCTCCATTTGGGGTCTAGTTGTGCCCCGAAGCTTTTGGTTGATGTAGGTCACTCCTAAGGGTTCCAAAATCAATTTTGAAATTTTGAAAACGCCCTAACTCAAAAAATTTCGATATAAAGGTATTGTTTTTCCTTCAATTTAAGATTCTATAGAATTTTTAGGATTTTTTGAGACCACGCGGAGCTCTGTAGGACAAACAGTTCGCTCCCTACGAAAATTTGAGGGTTTATATTGAAATATATATATATATAAATCAAATCACGAGTGTGAATCGCAAAAGGGGCCTAATCTCCGTTCAAATTAGAGCTGACCGAAATGCGATCGATGGTTGGTGATTTTGATTTTTTTATTATTTTTTATTTTTCTATTCCGATTGGATGGTTGGTGATTTTGTAGACGAGTGATCTATATAAAAATAATAAACCATTGTGTAATAATTTGCAGCGTTTTAAAATGCTCTTCAAATTCGAGGCTCCCACGCCGCTAGAAATGTTGTGGTGGATGGTGGTGAGGGGGGGGGGACCACTATTTCTTGCCTATAATACTAAATAAATTACTTCGAGTGAACACTGTTTTCGCTTACCAACTGGTATTAATTGGCCTTATGCTTATCCAATGGGACGTCCCCTGGAACGCATGCATTACTGAACAATATGTTTATCCCTTATTAGAGCAATGAATTGTCAGAAACGCAATGCATTGCTAGGCTTCCTGCGGGCATGGATATGAGCTTTATACATTATTTCTTCTATGAACCTCTTCTTCACGAGGTCCTTCTTCTGCTGGTAACCTTAGTTTACCTTAATTTCATGAAAAGGATATTTTATTACCAGTTGAATCCAGAACGCTGTGCGTCCTCCTCCAGCTAAGCCAAATCAACACCTAAGTAAGTTCAAATACTTTCAACATACAATGAAATGTTTTGTTTGTTTTTTTTTCACTTGAATTAAAGACTCCAATATGAATATGTTTGAAAGTATGTTTAGTTTGAAATTGACTTCTAAGATGACTTTGTCTTTTAGAAACTACCCAGGTAAGTAAAGTAAAGTAAAATAAACAACCATTTCAGGATGAATTTACACTCCTGGCGTCACGGACGTCATCAGCTGTCTTCCTAAGGGTCGGTTTATCAGTCACCAAAGTTAACGGAGGTTTATGTATACCACTGTTAACTTTAACGATGGGATAACTTATGGATACTATAAAGGTGCCGTTTATCAGTGCGAAATTTACACTCGGGTAACTATTAACAGCTTGTAACTGTTAACTGTCTGTTAGGCCGAATAATCGATTATGCATGGAAGAAATACTTCTTCCATGCAATAAAATCTAGCTTCCTCCACATAAAAGAATCGTTTTCGCAGTGTGTTTTGCATCAGAAAAAAGAATAAATTAGAAGAGGAAGAAGCAATGTGCTTTGTTTTTGTGTTTTCTTCTCTCGATCTCGGTACCTATTTCCTTCTTGGCACGGCAGAACCTATTGTTTTTTGTTGAAAATTGTCTGGTCATGACAAGATCCCGGCCACCGAGCCACTATGTCCAGAACTTTCAAATTTGCAGACGAAATATTATGTATGTTAATAAAGAAGTAGGTAGGTACCTATTCTTTTCTATTTCGAAAATTTTCGGCGTGTGACCCTCCTGGTGACTGAATTTTCACTTGCGTGCAGTTCATAGCACCCACAGCTCCAGGAAACCTGGTTTTTTTGTTTTTAAATAAAATTCCATCCGAGATTGAAATAATACTTCCTCGGTTGCTGGTATTCTGATAAATTGGGCGGATAGCCTGGCAGTTCACCTGCTTGACAATTTTACAGGCAGAGCTTTTACTGACGCCACTAAAGTCGCCGACAGACACCAACAAGGTTTTTTATTCTTTTATCCAATCACAATCTCATCAAAAAATCGCAATCGTCCTACTTTTCCAAATGGTCAATCCGCGATCAAACTATGTTGCCGCCTTTCTTCCCCACTGCAGGGGGAGACCATAAACACACATCTTCGTCGCAGCTGTCTGAAAAAGAGCCCCACACATCCATTTTCGATTGTAGCATAATTCACTAACAATCGACAACGCAATTTGCAAAAACGAACGTTCTGGGAAACAAAAACACGAGAACTGACTCTTTGAGGTTAAAAAGCCTTGCATAAATCGAGTTACCACCCTGTAACTTTTTATCCGGTCCTCGGACGACCAGTTAACTTTAAACTACGGGTAACGGCTATCTGGGGACTGATAAACGCGTACGATTGAGTTACCCGATGACCATCGGATAAATCTGCTTTACCGGGGGGTAAAATGTGACTGATAAACCGGCCCTAAGGGAAGATCAGAATTAGTTTTGATGATTTCGCTGATGGCTTCCCATTTCCTCACCGCCCTGGGTTGTGACGAGGGGGGCGGAGACCCGCAATTGCCCGAAAACACGCCCGGTGACCGAGACTCGAACTCACGACCTTTCCCGCAGATATCGGTTCTTATCTCGGCTCCGAAACAGTTAAGTAAAGAAGGTATTAGTTACACGTAATATAACTAATTACCTTACACCCATTACTTGAGTTACGACTCAAATAATGATCAAGCCGACACGAAACAGTTAATTGATGGTGGTGTGGTGATTAGGACGATAACCCGGAAGGAGAAGTGTCATCATTTCCTAAATTTATTACTACGTAAAACCGATCAAATGACACTTGGTCATCTTCACACGCAACTTGTTATGGAAATCGTTCTCAAATGCCATTTGGCCAGTGGAATTTTCCCCAAGTGAACCTGGGTTTTCACTTTTTTCCGCGAATACATTTAACTACTACCGAACTTTTGATTTTTAGCCAATAGTTAGGTTAATTTCCGATCAGAGTACATGCCTTACCTATTAGGTAAAATCTCATTCACTTGGTCAGTTTTACCTTCTAGCCGACGAAATGAAGGTTTATTGATTATATTCTCCAAATTTCAATGCCAAGGATCCAACCGGGGCCTAGAAATTTTGGCACGTTGAAAAATTTGGATTTATGAGGTGACTACATAAATACATCCTATGAATGGTGAATACATAAATGCTACAGTGCACTCTTACTATCTGTCTTAACTAAGGCGAGATAATCTGAAATTAACCTAATTCGAAAAAAATATATTCAAAATACGTTATCTCTTAGCTCTACAAAGGAAATTGGTTTCCACCTTTGTCCCTCTCTTTTGTGGAGACAGTTAGGTTTCTTTGGGAACTAAACCCAGCTAGAAATAAGGTTAAAGTCATTCGGGGGAAAAAGTAAACCATAAATTCGATTTTTTCAGGGGGTGGAGAGATCGCGTGTTTGATGCGCCGAGCGAACCAACAGAAAATTGTCAACTTTCCGACCGACTCTGAAAGAGTTACTGGAAGGAAGAAAAGTCTGGGAAGTTTCGGAGGTCGTCAAAACAGCTGAGGGAGAGGATGAGGTTCTCTTCACCGGATTTACTCAGTTATAAATTACGGGTTTGAAAAATTGGAACTTTTTGAATGTCATTTTAAATTGACTTTTGGAATGGAACAATAAAACTTTATTATTCGTTTAGGTCAAAAAAGCAACTCTCAGTCGTCTGAGATAGACAATGAGCAGCACACGTCAAGAGCAAGAATACATTTATTCAACCCCCCCTCAAAATAAGATGGTTTACTTTTCAAGGTACTTAACTTGACTTTCCTCAGTCTCCAAGATCCGATTTTGGTGAAATTTGGTGTATGGGCTCCATTTGGGGTCAAGTTGTGCCCCGAAGGTTTTGGTTAGTTTCAGTCATTTCTAAGGGATGAAAAATATTGGTTGAGTTTTTCAAAACATTTGAATATAAAGCTATTGCTTTTTCACCAATTTGAAATAGGATTGAATTTTTAGAGTCGAATGAGACCATCCAGAGTTCTGTAGGTCCTGTTCTCTCCCTACAGTCTTAACCTTCATCCGCTCGCGCCCCCCTGAGTCACACTAGCGATCGCGGGGCGGCTGATAGCCGCCCGTCACATTTTTCCTTATTTCAATGGATTTTTTGGTACTTCAACTCGATAACGACAAGGATTTGGGTTGGTCATCTTGTAAGTGAGTTCATACACATTATTTAGAATGAAAAACTTTTACTGAAAATAATTATAAACTTTGGTAAACAAAAATTAAAAAAAATAACGTCATAATATTCTTTCTGGGCTTACTGCCTAATGACTAAACTATCACACTCTGTTCAATAAATCAAATTGTTCTTCCCTAAAAAACAAACAAACTGATAAATAAAATGAATAAAGGCGTTTAATTTTTTTATGCTCTAAGGCATTCATGTTGAAACGCTCTGAAACTAGGTTTGAAAGTGTGTACATACAAAAACTTATTTATTTGTACAATACATTTTCAAGATAAAATTGGCAAAAAATATTTCAAATGAATATAATTGGAAGAAGTGACATAGAAAAGTAAAAACAATGATTCGCTACCCTAATAGATTCAGAAGCAATACGAGTAGGTACCAAAGCAAACATCACAAATGATAAATGAAACTCAGGTTTTTATCGGCATTTCTTCCGAAACATACATAGCTACTCATAAGGAGGCTGAATGAAGTAAAAAAATATACTTACATTTCACCGTGGACGTTCAAAAAAATGTTGCACTGCCGATCGCGGGGCGGCAGTTAGCCGCCAAACTTAGTCACTCAAACTTTGAACGTGTACTGACAGCCACCAACATAACGCAGGAGGAAAAGGTTAACGACATCTTAAGGAGGAAAGTCCAACTAGAGAATACAACTGCACTTTCCCGATCTCTTGCGTGCCAGTTATGTTTTGCCACGCAAAATTCATCGAGGGCGGCAGTTTGCCGCCCACGCGAGCGGATGAAGGTTAAGGGGGCGCGGGACTCAGTGGTTTCCCTTATCTTCACGTTTTCTCTGTGAGTGTTCAGTTTTTCCTCTCAAAAAAAATTTCTAAATTCATTAAATAATTAATACTTCATACATACGGGCCAAATTTATTTTTTAAATAAAATTTGTTTTTGATGAAAACTCTTCGTAGGGAACTTTTTGGGAGACTAAAACCTCTGAAAATTCAAAGAGGAAAATTCTAACTTGTAAAATCACGGAGATTACGTGAAGACAAAGTTCCGTGATTTTGAAAGAAGTGCGTTAAAAGAGGCCCTGGTTTCATGCGCTACCTGCAGGCGAGAGGAGAAACTACAGTGCACCTCCGACCCTCCGAGAAACGGGTGACCGAGGAGGTGATTGTTTTTCTACCCCTTCAATCTCAATATCGTAGCAAACATTCATGGACTTGGACCTGTATCCCTGGACCGGGCCTCCACCCCTTTCACCACCCATCGCCATGCAAACATTAGCGTGGATCTGGCAACGTCGTACCGTACGACCTCACTGAGTCTTGTGCTTGTCCTCTGAATCGCGTGTCCCGTGAGGGTGCGGCACATAGCTTTCTCGAATTCATAAAAACATTGTAAGGATGATACTGTGCGTAGTACTTGATTAAAGTTTCAACCTTCAAATATCTATCTCAACAATTCGACCATAACCATCAAAAAGACTGATTTTTTTCATTAATTTTTTTTACTTTTATGTAAAATTTATGGTTTATGTAGGTACTTTTCTATTATTTTGATATTATTAAATTAAAAGGTAAGTATGTGTACAAAAAAATTAAATTAAAAATGTACCTATACAATGTCAAATAATTAGTAATTTTCGGGATCAGGGCGATGTAGAAATTCATAAACTGGTACTATTATTTATTTAACCCCCCACAATGACCATACCTTCAGTTGGTATGCCTAAAATTTAACCTCGACCTACATCTAGGTGTGTACTTTTCGGAATCAGGGCGATGGGGAAATTCATATTCTGGTACTATTGCATAATTTACCTTACAGTACGTCAGTAGGTATGCTCAAAACCATATAATTTGACACAGACCTACACTTTTTGGAAAGAGGGCGAAGTAGTGATTCAAAATATGTAATTTAATTTTGTTTACCTTCACTCTGTTAAGTAGGCTGAAAATAAGACTTCAACCTAAATAGTTGGTAAATCCTTTCTAGGACGCCCCACAGTAAGACTTGGGCGTCCTTATGCGATTGATCTGGGGTAAAGTTGGACAACACTCAACAGAATTGAAAAATAACCACACACTAATCCGTTTTAGAACATTCTGAATCCAAATCCGCGAGAAAAAAACCATAAGTGTATGTGACAAAATCGTGTGTACTCTGCCCTGCCCATAGTTCTCAACTGATTTTCGTGGTTCTTTTTTGTTCGACGCGGAAAAATATCTAGTAGAAAGAAGAATCTAGAGTAGGTGTCAAATTTAGCACCGGGGATAATATTGACAAAATATCCGATTTTTCAAAATTTCGGTTCCTTTAGAGCTTACTAATTGTACCCAAGCTTTGAAATTGAAGAAAAACTCTCATTATACTTCCGGATTTTCATGAATTATTCTCTGTATCACCATGGAACTAATAGTGGTGCCACCATGGAGCCAGGACACCATATACAGCTTATTTCGTGTTTTTCACCTTGAATAGGTATGTGAACTTCGACGGACTGCCCAGCAGAACTAATGCATGAAACTTTAATTTTTTACTCAATCAATTTTTTACTCTCCCATACCATACAAAGTGTTAGGTGAACTTGAAATGAGTAATTTTGGGAATTTTGAAAATTAAATAGTACGCCATTATTTATTGCTACAGTAAACCACTAATTATGGGACTATTAAATCCACGGTAACTACCTACCATAGTAAAGTGCATAGGAAGTATTATAGAAACATTATCGATTTGTAGTATAAATGATTTATTGACCATTAGGTAACCTCAAACTGCAGAAACAATAAATCTTGTTTATTACCAACCATTTGAATTTTTTAAAAATTAATTTAATTTTACATCTGAAGGTGAGGATGCTTGCTAGACAGAGCAGCTTTTCATTGTCTTATCAATATGATGGACAAGTTGCTTTCAAACGGTCCTAGTGCTGGTTCAATGACTTGACTTGCTCCAGAAAAGTCTCCAGTCAAATACAATTCTGAGTAAAATCACTCCTGAAAAAAAACAAAAACAAAACAAATTTAGGTTTCTATTGATAATGTCACTATAAACATGTAGGAAGAGATACAAACAACAGACAAACAAAATTATGAATAATCAGGATTTTTATTAGCGAGTTCGAAATACTAAGAATAAAACGATGTTCCTATATTATTAGCCAAGTAGGCAGCTGCAGGATTCAATCCAACACTAACGTCAAAGAAGAATACTCATGTCCCTGATAATTAAAATTTAAAGAAATTCAACTCCATCAGTCATGACTTTTGGAGGGAGTGTGATAGTTTCGAGAATATTTAGTACCTACAGACATTGTTTGCTACACAAATCTGTTTCACCCTACGTACAATTTCATCTGGTATGGTATGTTTAGCCAGTAGGTAATAATCTTTTTTAATAGGTTGAACATCATACTTTTTTAAAATGATTTTCTCTCGAACTCTGGACATATTTATGGTCTAACATTGTCAAAATAGGCAATCAATCAAAATTCGAAACGCTGACATATTCTTATAGGATTTTTCACGCAGAATCGAATGAGACCACCCCCCGGTCGCTACAACCAACCGTATAGAAACTACGACGTGGAATTTCCGCTGAAAATCAGTAAAAACAATTATGATTTTCACCGGAATTTTGTTCGTATTTATTCCATAAAATTGTCAAAATAATCAGTTTAAAATTCGAAACGCTCATAAATTCTTATAGGATTTTTCACGACGAATCGAATGAGACCCCTCCCAAGTCCCTACAACCATTCATATAGAAATTTCGACGAAATTTTTGATGAAAATCGTACGTTTTTTTTGCACAAAATATCCCCAGAGTTCGGGAGAAAATCATTTTAAAAATTATGATCTTCAGGGAAAATCGTTTAAAACAATCGATTTTTAGGGAAATCATAAAATCGTATTCAAAATACGATTACGAGGGAAATCCTATTCAAAATGTGAATACGATTATATTCGTATTCATGAATAAGAATTCGCCCAACTCTGCCCAGGGCCACCAAATTAATCCTAGCATTATGAAAGGTCCTAATTTGAAGAGGATTCAAAAATCCATAATCTAAGTTACCCGTTAAATGACTAATTTAGAGCCATTTATACAATTTATAGTAATTTCGGTAAGGTTTTCTAGAAGAAATGGTTTGATTCTCAACTCTATGTACCTATTCTTTCCGCTATCCTCACTACCTAATTGATATGTTAATTTCCACAAAAAACTACCTGTGCGTAATGTTTGTTGGGGGAGCATGACAATTTTGTGGGGACTATCCCGCGAAATGGTCATGCCCCTTCAAAAAAATTATCTTGCAAAAAGCAGGACGAATTAGGTAATTCTTTCTACTTACTAACCTACCTACCATTGTTTTATGCAATCTTATAATTACGTATTTCATAAGTACGGTAATGTGAAGCTGTACGAAAATAAAGTTTCAGTTTCAAGTTCAACAACTAGAAGTTTTCGATGGAATATTATTGATGACTACTCAAATAATAGGTACCTAGCTGCGAAAAGACACCTAAGTACTAGGAAGAAGTAGATAACATAATTATACTTACTTGCAAACGTTTTACTTTCCAAGGGCGTTTTGTTCTCCTGTAACTACTTCCGTCCATGTGTATTCATTCGAACTCCTGTCCTTCCTTGGTGGATCATTGCTCAACAAATCAACTATTCAAACTCGGAACAACACGGAGAGAGATCATAAACGGGATGGTAGTCCAGGTAGGTAGGCACTTCACAAAAACGCCTTCGCGAAATCAAAACCTGGATTTGATAACACCTTCCGTTCTCCGACACGGGCATGGACCTAGTATCCCATGGACCGGTACTCCGTGCTCAGAAAATGCGTGCGGAATCTGAAAATAGGCATGTGGCGGTTCCGAGGGGCGTGGCATTCCCCTGAAGTACCGTAGTGTACGGGCGCCCCCCACCTCTCCACAACTTTGGCTCAGTTGGTTAGAGCGTCGGTCTGCGACGCCCAAGGTGTACAGTTCGAATCCAGGCCACGTGCGGATTTTTTTTTTCAAGTTAATGTTATTTTTGTAGTATGGTGATGAATTTCAACCTGCTGATGTATTAAATCAGTATCTAGAGGGAAAGTATTGTACCTTGGGACGATTTTTTCCATTACAACGTAATTTAGCAATTAAAGGAAGGGTGTATACTCTACTACTCTTGAGGTGTAACTCTCGTGCCTCCTCGTGACGTACTGGGACGATGGGCCCCCCCACCCCACGACTCACTTTAAGCCACACCTCCCAAGTACCGTTCCCCCACCATACTCACTACCAATTTCCACCAGCACGGCGATGGGTGGTGAAAGGGGTGGAGGCCCGGTCCATGGGATACTAGGTCCATGGACACGGGAGGGGGAGGTTACAGACACAACAAAATTCTGGACGAGAAAAACGTCCAGAGGACCGAGCGATGCTAGCGCTTTTGCGGATAACAAGTGCGGAAAATTAACTCGCCTCAGCAATCACGAAAGTCAGCGACATCTCTCGGTTGGCGCTGATCTGAGCTTCGAGTCCCGCGCCCCCTTAACCCATTAGTGCCCGTAATTATTTTTGTTCGATTTTTTTTGTGAAATTTCATATTCTTACTATTTTTGACCCAAGGGTCACGGGAAAAATATCTAAAAAATTCTATCTGTAGCCAATTTGTCAATATTGGCCGATGCCATATGGAATCGTTGGGCACACAGCGCCTAAAACAGTATTGAGATGGGCGACCGAAGTATGTCTCGTTTGCAATCAGAATAGGGAAATAAAATGATTTGGATAATACTACGTTGTGAATAAAAAAGTACAATAACAAATTTATTGTCAAATAGAGGGTTACATTGAAAATTGGAACAATATGTTATAGTAACAAAGAGAATAAAACACCTAGCCCAACTTTGTATTTTGAGCACATTGTTCGGGTTTGGGACTTATAGGTGGTCCCTGCACAGCGTTTTTCATTTCTTTTCCGGTGTATGGGTAACATAATGATCATCACGATCTAAACCAATATCGTCCAACACTCTAGCTGATGAAATAGATTACTTGTCTGATGGGTCAGGACGTCTTCTAGCAACGGCGTACCTCGACAATACCTTTTCTGAATTCCAGTTGCTATATGTTTTTGCTTCCGAGTCTACCAAGGTAGCGGAAGCTTTGTTTTCACTTTTCAAGGATGAAAATAAAAAGTTCTCCAAAATCAAAATTTTCACTCGCGTTTTGCGTTTTGGACCTTTCTGAACAATTTTGGTTCCGTGTCTGTGTGTCTGTGTGTCTGTGTGTCTGTGTGTCTGTGTGTCTGTCTGTCTGTGTGTCTGTGTGTCTGTCCGTCTGTCATGATTTCCTTGTAACGCGCATAACTATACGAAGTTATTGTCCGATTTCGATGCAATTTTCAGGGATTGTGCGGGTTGGGGTGTAGACGGTCCCCTATGAAAATCATCATCCCCGGACTGATAGAAGCGACTGCGCATGCGCAAACGTGAATTCCTTGTAACGGCCATAACTTCTACATTTTCCATCCGATTTCAATGAAAATTTCAGAGATGTTACAGATTAGTATTTAGATGGTCCCTTATGAAAATCATCATCCCCGGACTGATAGAAGCAACTGCGCACGCGCAAACGTGAATTTCCTTGAAACGGCCATAACTTCTACATTTTCCATCCGATTTCAATGAAATTCTCAGGGATTATGCGGATTAGATTGTAAATGGTCCCCTATGAAAATCATCACCCCCGGACTTATAGTAGCCGTTGCGCATGCGCGAACGTAAAATCTGTGTAACAGCCATGCGTACGTCACAACCTCAAATTCTACACTACCATCTGTCTGGCCCCCGTAGCACATGTACAGCGAGTCATTTTGACAAGTGAAAGGTCTCGGGTACGATTCCCAGCCTTGCTAAGATATTTTTGGATTTTTTGAGTAGTGACTCACTTACATTTTTCATCCGAATTTGATGAAATTTTCTAGGATTGTCAAGATTAGCGTGTAGATGGTCCCCTATAAGGGTAGTGAAAGGTACTTAGAGATCGGTGTTTTGAGATTAACTACTATGCATCGGATCATCTATATAATCGGGTTATGGATACGAGGAAGCTATGTGCCACACCCACTTGGCAGACGTTTTGTTATTTTATGGAGAGAAGTGAATGGAGACCACCACCACCACTTCTTCATCCACGCACCAATAAGGTAGTTGTTTATATTCTGATCCATCAGATCCGCTCCACCCATTAATATGTTTTATTAGTAAATTGCTTGAGGCATTTAAACCGTGGTGTTCTTATTTTGTTCGGGTGAGTACCTTATGCTTGTTCATCAAATAACTGAACTGTGAATAGTTGATAGAAGGAAAATTAGGTACCCATTTCGTATTTATTAGCCACTTTGACGTCAACAAAAACACCATCAAGCCATTGTGCAGGGCTCTTACGGGGACCAGTCTTTTTCAATCGGTGCCAATTCGTACATTTCCAATCAAAATTTGAGAGAGGCTAACAATTTATTACAATGTAATAAAATATTACAATGTAATTTGTCATGTCATGACAAATTCCGGATAGTTCTTGGATTTCGTTTTCTTCATTGCCTGAATCGTCATCTTGTAATGGAGCCAAGATCCCTAGCTCTCCATGTACCACTAATTAACCACTGCTTCCATACAACTTCCATGCAAGTACAGCGTCAACCGTAACACCAATGTCCGCCACCCATCGCCGGAGACATCGAGCGCGCCAACGGTCTAGACCCTTCCACCGCCGAAAACAAGATGGCCGAGGGCATATAAGGGCCTGCCCCCTCCCTCGTGCCTCAGTCTGTCAGCCACGCGTCTCGATTGTAGTCGAACCCAACTAGCAGTACTCATCCCCTCTAACTTCTGTGTCGGTGAACGAACTGAGAACCCGTGAGTGAGTGTATCTTCGGAACATTTCACCAATAGCCGTTCTACTGAATTCCGCCAGTCGGATTTCTTGTGTTTTTCTCCCGAGTAGCCAAGGCGCGGGACACAAGAATCTGCCGCCCATCTCCATATCGCCGCAAGAACCGGTACGCCGTTCGACCCCCGGACCGAGGCAAGTTTGCCCCGATCCCAGGCATCCCCCACAAGCATTACGCAGAAGAGGCCCTGGACGCAATACACCTGCTACGGAGATTCGCATCTGGATCCAAGCTCGGCAAAAGGGTGAGCACCATTCCCTCAACCACGTAAGCGCTTTCTCTCAATAAAATCTGGCAAAAATCCCCCTTATAAACATAACGCCCCTGTAAAAGTAAATAGAGAAGAGAATAAGAAATTGTGAAAGAAAGTTGTATTAGCAAAGTAAATTGTAAAACAAAGTAACGTTGTAATTGTGGAAGTCTGGAAAAGAAGTTGTATTTCAGTCAGTAAAGAAATAAGTATAATTATAAACAAACGTAATAAAATAAGTCGTAAATGTATAGTTTTGTAAAGTCAAGTTCCTAAGTATACAAGTATAAACTCGTCAAGAAGCAAAGTATTGCAAATAAAAATTAATTACATTTTGAATTCAAGTGTGAATTATATTGAAGTATATTTTTTTGAATACAATATATTTTCTTGCCGTGGTTCCTTCTGAATCCACGAAAATCCGCTTCACGGTAACAAAACTTATACGATTTTTATGAATAAAAATCCTACGTGTTTTCTTGCAAATTGTGTTCTTCATTTCAGAAGGTAAAACCTTTCCAACTCAAACGGACTCAGGTATTTTGCAATTAGTAATCTTTGGGTATTTCCTGAGGTCAACACTCGACCCAGGTGGTGGCAGCAACCCTAGGCATCCCTCAGGTAGAACCTTTTTATCCTCTGAGCCTTTGGTCCAAGATAACCCTCTACCTGGAGATCCCTAGCCTCACTTAAATAAAGTTTTCAACCATTTATTTGAAGGTATTAGGATAACGCATAAAAGTAACAACAAGTCTCAGTAACGTCTTTATTTCGCATAATATCATTTAGCAACAAATCAGTGTTCCTTTTACGCATGGTCACACGCAACTACCATAGTTAGTAAAGTCATCTTCATCTTCAGCAGTCTACGCACGATAGTAAACGCTGGTAAGTACTATATCCTAAATAAACCTTTTTGGAAAACTTTAATTTTAACAATTGTAAATTCAAATCAAATCTTGTTAAGTCAAGATAACGTAAATTGCCCAAAAGAAACTAATAAATTACAATTGGTGACCAGCGGTAGGATCAACGAAAATTACGATTTTCAGAACCCACAAACAAAAGCAAATACCAGTCCTTGAGTTCGAGAGGTGGTTGAGCCACTGAAATTTGGAACTTTAAAATAAGAAATACCAGTAATCTTTGCATATGTTTCGAATTTTATTTTAAAAATACTTGTCACACTCTTAGTACACAACACGTATTTTGTACAAACAAAAGATTCAGCCGGAAAGTGAGAGGAGTGCAGAGAGTTCAGCTTGGTACGCAATTCGTACTCTGTATTGTGCATGTTATCAACCATTACCACTCCACACTCCGCCGATTTCGTTTCTGACAAGCATTCCGTTCGTACTAATAGGCAGTTCGACCCGATTTCGAACTACAACCATACTCTTGTTCGGACCAAACCGTAGTCCGACCCGATCCTAGACAGTAACCGTACTTCATACGAACCAGATTCGTAGTTCGAACCAAGATAGTACGCGGACCGGAACCATACCATACCAGTTTACAGATCGAACCGCTTCACGGTCCGAACCAAGCCATCATTCGTACCGAATCGAACTTCGTACCGATTCGTGATCCGAACCATTAGTTCTTCTTAACCAGCATAACGAACGAACCGCTTCACGGTTCGAACTAAATTCACAACTCAAATAGGTACGTAGGACGAACCGCGTCACGGTTCGAACCTTCATAATTAAATCATTAAAATACGTTAAATAATTTCAATTAAATTAAAATTCTAAAATTTTTGTTAAAGTTTTAAATAATACCAATAGTAATAGCACATTCTTATTCCCATTTTTGATACCATTAGGAAAGTTTTCTTTTGGGTAAGAAATATTGGATCAGATTCGCCTAACCCCTCGACTACCGATTCAGTGCCGCGGGAAGTGAAGTGAAATATTTTCTGATATTGCCCGTACTTTTCTTTTTCGTCCTTTTTATTGTGACTATTATCAAACCACGACATCATGGACGCCGGAAAAGGTGATAATGAAGCAACCACAGACTTGGTCGATGCCATGACGGAGGCCATGACTAGGATGGGAGAATTCTTCCGAACCGCACAAGCCCCAGCTCAAGGTCAGGCACAACAACCCCGAGACCTTCCACGATCCTTGTTCCTGGAAATAGAACACTGGAATCCGGACGACCCCGATTCCATTTCGGCCGCCTCGTTCTTTGCCGAGGTAGAACAAGCCACCCACGACTTGGATCAGGAGCAGAAACTCCGATTTCTCCGTACTCGACTCCGGGGAGGAGCCAAGCGATTCCTTCAGGAAGATCTGGGAGCCCATCCGTACGATAACCTCCGCGACGCCATCCTCCAGTGGTACGAGAGCGAAGACCCTGAGAAGGCCATGATACGCCTATGGACAACCAAGAGACAACCTGAGGAGAGTATACGACGATTCGCGGAAAAGCTCATCGCCGCCGCGAAGACCGCCGTCCGCAGCGAGATAGCCCTCACCGCCGCACAGAGAAACGAGTGGGTTAAAACAAAGACTCTTCGAGCTTTCATACGAGGAGTCAACAAGGAGATCAGTCCTTTCCTCCAGAGTAACCCACCTGACACCTTGGAAGAAGCGGTGAAGCGCGCAGAAGATCTCGAAGACACCACTCAGAGTGAAAAGGTCGCAGACTTCAAATGGGACATAGCCGGAGTCCTCAACAAAGATACCTTGAAATGCTACACCTGCGGGGAAGTTGGACATTTCGCCGGGAAATGCCCTCAGAAAGGAGCACCGCAAGGACACAATCGAATTCCGATGACGACGCCACTTCATACCGATCAAAGCAGACCTGGCTGGAAGCAACCATCGCCAAACCCCAGATACCCATGTCTATACTGTGGCGACTACAGTCATTTTCCTGTGAATTGCCCGCACGGCATACAGAGTGCTATTTTCTGCGATTTTTGCGGAGCTCGAGAGCACCTGGAAAGTGAATGCCTGCGGAAAAAGAAAATGCTGCCGGTGTCGCAACCGCGAGTAGGTACTACGAGTTCCGCGGCCGCCATAGTAACACATCCAACCGAAGACATCCCGGAAGAAGAAATCCGAGGGGACGAGATAGTAGCTTTCCAAGCCACCATAAATTGCACCACACGCCCGATGATCCGGATGAAAATCGGTTTAGGAAACTACAACCGCGACGTGATCCTGGATACGGGTGCCGCCGTTTCCGCATTGTCACATCCAGTACCTGGCGTCCCCGTCAAACCCACATCTACTGAGCTCTGGGGAGCAGATGGTCAGAGGTTACCCCTGTTGGGAACGCAGGAACTACCCGTACGCATCGGCGACAAGAGAACTTCGCATCGGTTCTACGTTTTCAAGAGACCGGACTCACATCTGGACTTGATGGGCCTAGACTTGCTAGGAAAATTCCCCATCGAAATACGTACCGACACCGGACTTGTCACGATGACGAACAGCGAGACGGGCGGACAGCTGATCCTTGGCGCCGTTTGGGAAAGTTCCAAAATGTTGAAGCACCTGCGCCAACTAAAAGTGAAATCCAGGAAGGTTGAACCTCCCCGATCTTCACTCCCTGCGAGTCAAAATGTAAAAAGACGACCTTCAACCAACCCGAATCCCCAGCTGTACGATCCACGTGAACCAGCACCAAAGAAATCCCGACCAACCCCCGTGAAAGCTACGGCAGTAGGAGCGCTAGTGCCCGAGAAGCTGCAGAATCTGGAGGAACTCCCCATAGAGGTTTGGGACGATCAGCCTTCCCGTGAGGATACAACCATGCAGATCCAGCAGCAGCTAAGCCATCTAGTCGGTGACGATCGAAGAAAGATCGAGGATTGTCTTCTGCAAAACATCCATCTCTTCGACAAACCGGGAAAAGAGGGTTGCAATATGGACGTGTTACACGAGAGCGGGACGGGAGAGGCTGAACCGATCGGCCGGAAGCCCTATCCGGTACCTCACGCTATGAGAGAGCTCGAGGTAAGCCAACCAGTGTACCCTCGCCGAATGGTTCCCCCGACCAACGCCACACGAAAGTTTTGGAATCCCGGGATAGGACCCCTCACCATCGTACGACGACTCACTGACGTGAACTACGAAGTCAAAGACATAATGGGAAAAACGACGAGGTACCATCCCAGCCGTCTGAAACCAGCCTTCATTGAGAGAGTACCGGACGAAGCCATCACTCGGGAGGAGCCGCACTCGCGCGAGGCCCCCGTACCAGCTACGCCGCCCGGAACTTCTCAACCAAATTTGGAACCCTGGTTCGAGTATGACGACGAAGATGAGCCGCAGCTCATCGAGACTACCTGCGTTACCCCAGACGTAGAACGCTTGCAACAGGAACCCGCACCACCGCAGGAAGGACCCGCCATTGAGAACGCGTTGCCCACTCCAACCGTCGGTAGCAGAGCAACTCCGTATGATCTACGACCTCGAAAGACCGTTGATTATAAACGGTTGCACACCGGAAAAGTTGCAGTGGTAGATATAGGTCCGGAGGAGGAAGCAGGATAACCTGTAACAAAAATGTTAAAGTTAACGTTATTAAAAAAAAAAAAAAAAAAAAAAAAAAAAAAAAAAAAAACATGCAGGGTTATTATTCAAATTTTATGTTCTAATTTATGTCACATGTAAAAATAGAAAAGATCTTGCCATACTTACGTAGCAACCTTGTTTTCTTCATCTACCCAAAGCCTGAATCCAAACGTCGACGGGAGGGTTGAGGCAGTCGATCCATCCAATAGGGTAAAGGGGGAAGGTAACTAGGAACGGTTAGGTCCCTGAATACCTAGGAACGTATCGGTAATGCCGCGTACGTGTACGAATAGGCGGAGGTGTGGAGCGAGAGAATGGGAGATCGAGTAGTAAGTAAGACGGCTGGGTTCTTTTGTTTCAGGAAGATGGCGTTCCCAAGACCCCGTATTGATCCAATGCCAGATATAGAGGTAGGAAGCCAGGGATGGATAGAGCGCACCATCAGGTGCTTGGCGCAATTGCAGTCCTGGTTGGTAGAGTTTGGGAGTATGCCAGATCAAAGGAAGGAGATTATGAAATGCATTGCGGGCCTGTCCGAGAACCTCAGCAAGGCGACCAGTTCCAATGTCGCGAATATTGTGCCAGCAGGAACCCCCAATCCAGTGGAAGAGCTTAGGTGTGAACTGCGAGGGTTAGAACAGCGAGTAATGGCAATCCAGAGTAGCAATGAGCTGGACCTATCCATCACGTCTTTGGAGAACGCGTGGGAGTCGGTTGCTGGAGAAGCGCCCGAATCAACACCCAAACGCCGCGATCGTCCACCGTCCTCATCGTCATCTTCATCCTCGGACACAGAAGACGAGGACCAGACCAAGGACAAAACCAAGGGCAAGAAGAAGGACAAGGCCAAGCAACCGAAGGCCAAGCGAGCGGAAGTGGAAGAACCTTCGCCAGCATTCTCCCCAGTTACGCCAGCTCACACCGAGGATCCAGCTGAAGCCTCTACATCCAGCGCCGCTCCATGTCCAGTGTGTAACCAGATTCCGAAAGAGTTCCTGAAGTTTAGATGCTCCAGCTGTAAGAGCTTCTGGAACCGCCTCGTAGCCTCCTGCCAGAAATACGCCGCCGAGCACCCATCGTTCCCGCAGCCATGTCTCCGCAAGGAACATGAGGAGACGCGTCCACCGAAGTGCCCTGGTTGTCGGCGATGGCGCTACGAGACGGCCCTGCTCAAGGTTTCACCTGGAATCAAGCTGCCCATCCCCTCGGTTACTGGACAAGACAAGTAGCCGATGAGGGCATCGGCCTAGAGAGGAGGGAGGGATGTAATGGAGCCAAGATCCCTAGCTCTCCATGTACCACTAATTAACCACTGCTTCCATACAACTTCCATGCAAGTACAGCGTCAACCGTAACACCAATGTCCGCCACCCATCGCCGGAGACATCGAGCGCGCCAACGGTCTAGACCCTTCCACCGCCGAAAACAAGATGGCCGAGGGCATATAAGGGCCTGCCCCCTCCCTCGTGCCTCAGTCTGTCAGCCACGCGTCTCGATTGTAGTCGAACCCAACTAGCAGTACTCATCCCCTCTAACTTCTGTGTCGGTGAACGAACTGAGAACCCGTGAGTGAGTGTATCTTCGGAACATTTCACCAATAGCCGTTCTACTGAATTCCGCCAGTCGGATTTCTTGTGTTTTTCTCCCGAGTAGCCAAGGCGCGGGACACAAGAATCTGCCGCCCATCTCCATATCGCCGCAAGAACCGGTACGCCGTTCGACCCCCGGACCGAGGCAAGTTTGCCCCGATCCCAGGCATCCCCCACAAGCATTACGCAGAAGAGGCCCTGGACGCAATACACCTGCTACGGAGATTCGCATCTGGATCCAAGCTCGGCAAAAGGGTGAGCACCATTCCCTCAACCACGTAAGCGCTTTCTCTCAATAAAATCTGGCAAAAATCCCCCTTATAAACATAACGCCCCTGTAAAAGTAAATAGAGAAGAGAATAAGAAATTGTGAAAGAAAGTTGTATTAGCAAAGTAAATTGTAAAACAAAGTAACGTTGTAATTGTGGAAGTCTGGAAAAGAAGTTGTATTTCAGTCAGTAAAGAAATAAGTATAATTATAAACAAACGTAATAAAATAAGTCGTAAATGTATAGTTTTGTAAAGTCAAGTTCCTAAGTATACAAGTATAAACTCGTCAAGAAGCAAAGTATTGCAAATAAAAATTAATTACATTTTGAATTCAAGTGTGAATTATATTGAAGTATATTTTTTTGAATACAATATATTTTCTTGCCGTGGTTCCTTCTGAATCCACGAAAATCCGCTTCACGGTAACAAAACTTATACGATTTTTATGAATAAAAATCCTACGTGTTTTCTTGCAAATTGTGTTCTTCATTTCAGAAGGTAAAACCTTTCCAACTCAAACGGACTCAGGTATTTTGCAATTAGTAATCTTTGGGTATTTCCTGAGGTCAACACTCGACCCAGGTGGTGGCAGCAACCCTAGGCATCCCTCAGGTAGAACCTTTTTATCCTCTGAGCCTTTTGGTCCAAGATAACCCTCTACCTGGAGATCCCTAGCCTCACTTAAATAAAGTTTTCAACCATTTATTTGAAGGTATTAGGATAACGCATAAAAGTAACAACAAGTCTCAGTAACGTCTTTATTTCGCATCATATCATTTAGCAACAAATCAGTGTTCCTTTTACGCATGGTCACACGCAACTACCATAGTTAGTAAAGTCATCTTCATCTTCAGCAGTCTACGCACGATAGTAAACGCTGGTAAGTACTATATCCTAAATAAACCTTTTGGAAAACTTTAATTTTAACAATTGTAAATTCAAATCAGATCTTGTTAAGTCAAGATAACGTAAATTGCCCAAAAGAAACTAACAAAATTACAATCTGACAATTCAGCTGGATTGAGAGGTTCGATGAAAATATCAACTGAAATGTCTGCGTCACTATTCATGTCGATGAGCACGTCGAGAGCATCTTGAAGGAAAAATCCAGGTCTTAAATTAGAAGCAAAAATAAAAAATACTATTCAATCATCTACGGAAAACCACTAGTTATGAATGCACGCTATGAGTAAAAAAAGGCGTCGTGGACAAAACGAATTCAAAAAACTGTCAGTAACTGCCCAACGATGCCGTTTGGCATCGGACAGATGAACACGGCCACCATACCCGGATATCCTATTTATTCGATCCGAAAACTTCATACTAAGCCCAGAAAATATCTCAGGTTGATTAGAAAGTATTCGTACTTCGCCGAAATATTAAAAATTTATTCTTACGACAAAGAATGTCTCAGGGGATCAAGGTCAAAAATTTGACCCATCTTCAAACGCGTTATGCTTGCACTACACGAGGTTACACTGATCACTGAGGTGAAAAATAAATGAACAAACCCTCCAAGAGAGATAAACAAATAAGAAAATGAAGAAAAAGTCCAAATTGTAGTCACAAAACTCACCAGAGTGACACCAACTTCAGCTATGCCGAATGGCATCACTGGGCACTAATGGGTTAAAGTTGTGACGAATGATAAAGCAGGAACATGAGTGTGAATCGTTTTTTTACTTTATTTAGTCGCTTGCAACCTTTTCTGGTCCGAGCGCCGAGTATACAAATAATTTGAATCAATTATCAACATTTATTTATATATAAAAATACTTTTCTTTATATTCCACAGTTCATTGAATAATTCTTAGTCGATTTTGAAGTTGTGATGCGGTGAAGTGACTTCACCGATATTTTGGATAGTGCAAGTATTCCATACTTGGACTAGTGAACAAAATTATTTTACCTTTTTTTTAGTCATACGCAATTTTGGTGATTCTGTGTGACTCCGTTATAACATCCTGAACTCCCACAACTACCTGAAAGCATTGTAGGACTCAGTAGAGGGCTCACACTTCCAACTATATTTTTCCGATCCCCACCAGCGCTCTCTACGACTCAGATTTACCACTCAATACAGCCTGACGTGTGTCCGTGTATGCCGTGAGATAAGAGCACCTTGCATATATTTCTTCTCGTCATTCCGTTATCCCGTGATCGGGCGAAGAGGCCACGCCGAAAGGCAGACGGGGCGTGAAGATCCATCCAGGAGAGACGCTTGTATTTCACACCCCGACAGATCGCATGGAGAAGGTATATCTCTCACTTGGGTCCGCTCGTTATTTCTACCTTATGATACCACCGTATTTCGTCGTGATGTAAGGTCCGTTGGTGCAGGCGGGACAGGCACGCCCCTCCATGAACACTATAAATTCGAAAGAACGCAATTATCTCTTTTTTGCATTTTCTTGTGCGCATAATATTTTCATCGCATGACTCCACGAAACTATTGTATTACCTAAATAACCATAATTGTATTGAACCTTTACATGAGGCTGTGGCGTCACTCCATGATGGCTCAAAATTTTCTCAACTCCAATGTACGTGTGCCAACTCTTTAACAAAATACTTTCTTCTCCAAGTTCGAACTTGATTTTGTAATTTGAAACCACGAATTTCTCGTATAAAAACTCGAATTTGTCGTGAAAATACCTTAGACAGGTTCCTATGCCTAATTTCAGGGATCGATTCTTCGACTAATTTCCGATCGAAGTTTGAATTTATTACCTAATTACTGAATTTTCATGTCTTTTCAACAATTTAAGATAGTGTTCAATTTCTAGAAACGAATGAAACCACCCAGACGATCATCTATCGTTAATTATCTTATCTTCTGATAGTCTTCTAATTATCTTCCGATCTTATCTTATCGTAAATAAGCAATTATTGTGAAATTTATCAGAATACTAACACCCGTGGGTTAGACCAAGAGGAGCCACAAGCTATCCCTGGTCCCTAGAACGCAAAAGAAGATGCTCTTTAGTGAACTATACAGAAAAATAATAAACCGTTGTGTGATAATTGCAGTATTTTTCTTTCAACTCGGAATATGGCAACTATCATAAACAATAGAAACTCAGGTTCAGATTGAAGACGAAAGAGATTTTTCCCAAATCAAAATGATTTTTCGAGCTAGGTGTGAGGTGTGAACTACAAACCATGGATTGCAAGTAGTATATTATAATAAAGTATATATTAGGCTAGTTTTCCCTAGGAAGGACATCCTGTAATTTTTGAAAATTAGACAGTGCCCAATGAAATGTTCCTAGGGATGGCAACGATATATCGATATATGAAATATATCGATATATTACGTTTGATATATCGATATATCTATATCGATATAGAGAACCGATATTATCGGTCAATATCGATATATTTAACGATATATCGCGTCCTGTTTTCAAGTTAAATTTTTTTTTTTTTTTTTTTTAGAAAAAATTAAATATTGAAATGAATGGACGAGAAGGGACACCTGTACTTGTAAAAACATCAAGTAATTTTATTCCAAATTTTGTAGATACCTACTGATGGGTTGATTTCAGACTGTTGACTTCAGCTCAGACATGATTGTGTACATAGTATTCCCCTACAGTGGCTCTCAAGGCTCAAATACTTGACTTAAGCCAAAATTAATGGAGGCTCGTCCAGCTTAAAACTACCTACTATACGAAGTGAAGCAGGTTTTCACAACAATTATTTTCAATTTTGAAGGATCATGATCGTCCACAGTACCTATACCCCTGTCAATTTATAAATTACCTAATTTAACATTGCAATGACATTTTCGCACTTTTTTCCAGTTTTTAAACAATGAATTTTGATCATTCATACCCAGTAACTTTTGAAAGTAGGTTAATACGTATTTCACACGGTTTTTCCAAATAGATCTTCCGATATGTCGAGTATACCGATAATATTTCCTCCAAAATGAGTGGGCGTCGGTGGTCTAGTGGACAGTGTACCTGACTGCGGTGATAGGATAAGAACCGTCTAGCGGGGATGCGAGTTCGAGTCTGGTCGCCAGCAGGAAGTTTTCTGTCTATTAGACGATCGGCAATCTCTCGTTCCAACCCAGGGCGGTGATGTTTGGGAAGCCATGAGCGAAATCATCAGAACAAATTCTGATCTCCCCTTAGGGAGACAGCTGATGACGTCCGCGACGCCAAGAATGGCAGTCGGACGAAAATTCAACCTGAAATGGTTGCTTACTTACTTACTTACTTATTTCCTCCAAAATGATGTTAGTAACTTTTCTATTCACATACCTACTTACTTCTTCAAGTTTTTCCTAGTAGATACTCCGATATGTCCATAAATGTCATCCTAAATTATTTTTATATTGTTTTAAAACTATTAAATTCACCTTCCTACTTCACATGTGACATTTTAAAGTAGATCTTCCAATACGTCGAAAAATCGATATATTTTCTCCGATATATCGAAATATCGATATATTTTCTCCGATATATCGAAGGTATCGATATCTCATTGACGATATATCGTTTGACCGATATATCGATATATTTCATTCGATATGCCATCCCTAAATGTTCCACAGTTTCGTTTTCACCCATATGACATAAATGGAGCATATATTCACATTTCCTGCAATAGTAGTATATATGGCACTTCGGGCCACAGTACTGCCAACACACTAACACAAAAATGTCAAGGTCGTATGATGGGTGCGATGTTAGTAGCCCCTGTTTGTCCCATAATTGGTTCACATGATGAAGTTATCTGACCACATTACTATTTTCTGATGCGGTAATGGGATGGATCAAGGTGTAATGACTCATACTCTTAGCTAGATTAGTTAGGGGAAACCCTGAGTGACTCATCATGCCAGGTAGGTAAAGTGAAGTACGGGGAACAAGGACATCACTTGACGTCACCTTCCTCCACTCTCCCCTTACCTTGTTTCACCAATATAAAAGGAGGACTCAGGGCTTCCCCTTGATGCATTTGTCTTCGAAAACTCGACTTGATTATTTCTCGCTCTACCTTGCCTTTTCTCTGAAGCCCACAGTTCCTCAGAGGTCTCGGTATGCGATAAAGCTCATCGCGCCGGCCTCTGCTCCCATTTCACCTAGTAGTTGTCTGCCCTCAACTAGGCCTAGGTAAATGTGCTGCCTCCCCCAGTCGGCGAGCAATCGCGCCGAGGTACGTAGCTGAGCTGAAGTCCTTAAGCACTCCTGCACACGGTCGGCGGTAAAACGCACCGGGCATCGAGTGCTGTCTGTCCTTTGTCTTTGTTGAGTAGGTTCCAATAAAATCGACAAGGCGACGTGAAGCCATTCGCCTTCACACGCCGACATGCCGTCATAACACAAGGGTTAAATGTTGGTTGGTACTCTAAATGCAGGAATAGTAGGTAATAATTTATTCGGCCATCAAGTACGGGTCAAGGTCCCATGATGGGTGTGATGTTGGCAGTACTGATTTGCCCCCATAATTGGTTCACTTGATGAAGTAATCTGACCACAAATATTTTTTTTTAAATATTAAAAAATTCTTTTCTTTTTTAAAAATTTCTTATTTTTTAATTTCTTTTTTTATTCTGTAACATTTCTTTTTTACAAAATATTTAGAAGTGTTGTATTATTTTTGCATTTTGCATTTTTGTGTGCATCAAGTGATGTCTATGTTATAAAGTTAAATTGTATATTACGATTAATCGAGGATTGTATTTATCTGATGTTGCCAGGGGAGTTGGAAGAGAGGACCACTCGGTCCTAACCTCCCCCTGGTTTTTTAAATAAAATTCATCATTCATTCATTCATTCTATAGAAACTCAGGTCGTTCCATATTTGTCAAACAAATTTAGATCTCTAATAGAAGAGTTGAATTACAACAAATCCAGAGGGACCGAGGTATAACTTTTGGAAGGTACCGGTGTAGATTGAGTTTGCACTCCGAACAGGAGAGTAAAATAATAAAATTATACGAAGAACAAACTGCAATCATCAAAGAAATAAAAGTTTCTATAATACAGTTAATACCAAGTGATGGACATCATATGCAATACTCAATCAGACAAAGTTGTTTAATAACTGGAAAAGAAGAGAACTACTCATATTGCAACTAACATTAACAAATATAATTAATGGTTGGTGTATCTATATATATGGTATAACTAAACCAATGTTTGAAAGAAGTGGCGACCTCCGGCTGACGGTAAACTCAAAGCCTATCATATTACTTAGGTACTGTACACAAAAATAAATAGTTGTAATTATTGTAAATAAAAGTACGTTTTCATTCATTCATCCAAGACCTGACACAAGTTATGTGTTTGTAAGATCACTAAATCGTAACTAAATCGTACATACGTTTGTACAAGTGACATAATATATGCGTATATTTCAACGTTTTTGCTGTAGGAGCATATTTATCAAACTTCTGTCGAAGGTCAATTTAGCTCTGAACGGACAGCGGGTTATTTTCGTCATCGATTTCACATCAACCAGCCAATAATCATCAGGTCAACTGTTTTCTGTGGTCACACGGTGGTTGACTTGAAAATGTCACGATCTGACATGACTGGGTTGGTTATCGGGAACTGGATCTATTCAACTGGCAATGGGGTAGCTAAATGTTGAAAACAATTACACCAAAGCTGAACTGGCGTCGATTAAATTAGAATCTTGTCTAATAATAGAAAAGTCAGAGTAGGTAAGTGAAAGATGAAACTATAATTCGAATTAGGGATGGGTATCGATACTCGATATTTCAAAATATCGATACTTTCGTACCGATACTCGATATTTTAGTATCGATACTGAACTATCCGATATTTTTGGATATCGATACATTGGATCCGATATTTCTAAATATCGAATATCAATACTGTTCTCGCGGAAAATTCAAAATAATGGCTAAAAAATGAAGAAGATAGAGAGGCTTTTGGGTCATTACTCTTTGGTTGCACAAATAACGTTTATATCATGGAAAAAATCACTCTGCTTGGACTCTTTATAGTAAAAAAATGCATGAGAGACCGGCCCCAACTACGTTCAGAATCTACACAAAAACGCTTGCATACGAGTCTGCAACGCATTGGGACATTTTCATGTCTTTACCTATGTCAACTACCAACAGTTAATAGGAGAGGTAGGTACCATGTAAAGAGGTAGGTACTACGAAAGAGTGTAGATATATTATGTTACAAATTGACACAATTATTAATATTAAGAGGTAGGTACCTAATTTCAATAAAATAGACGATTCCGGATCAATTATCTTCTACACTCACGATCATTAGTTTGTAAACAAAATATGAGAACAGTTATGCCCATAGCTCCGCTATCCGTATAGTCAATATGTTATGGAGAACATGAAAATGTTCGTTAAATCGAGAGCTTTCCAACGAGTGGTGAACGATTTTTGTGGGTTAAAAAGTGTAGAAAAGGAACAAACCTAACAACGGGGTCGTTGTAAGCGGAAATCATTATAAAGGCACTGTAACACAATTTCGTTACGCAATTTCGTGACAGTTTTTTGTGCTATGTGCCAGGGCAAAGACATGAAAATGTCAAAATGAATAAAAGTTGTTGAAAAAATTATTTTTCTTGAGAAAATTGGATGATATTGATAGTTTGTGACACTAAAGTATCGATATTCGATATTTTAAAATATCGATACTCATGCCCAACGATACTTGGGATATCGATACTCGGATACGATACAGTATCGATACAAAATATCGATACTTTTATAACGATACCCATCCCTAATTCGAATCAGTCACCGCACAATACAATATCGAAGTTAAAATCAAGAATAATTGAACATCAGAAGAACGAACAGCCTTCCCAAAAGACTACGTGGCTGTCAATTATTTGATAAAAACAAAAATTTAATGGAGGCGCGTCCAGGCTCAACTACCTACTTCACATCATAATATGATGACGATTACTGTTGTGAAATCCTACTTAAATATTATTTTAAAAAATATTATTTTAAAAATATTTTCTGTTTTGTCAGAGTAACAGTTGCTCTGCCACCTGATTCGCGATGCGATGGAACGATGACTTTCGTACAATCGAATCGCGACTCAGAGATTGCTCCTCAGTCTTATTGCACACAGCGATCCTGCAAGTACTTACTTTCATTCAAGATCATTTCTCCGTTGCCCAAAATTGTTCAGAAAGGTCTAAAACGCAAAACGTGAGTGAAAATTTTGATTTTGGAGAACTTTTTTTTTCATCCTTGAAAAGTAAAAACAAAGCTTCCGCTACCTTGGTAGACTCGGAAGCAAAACAATACCCATGCATGGAGGTCCATTGTAAAACTTTCAGTTTTGAAAATGCCTTAAAAATATTTCCGTGAAAGGATTTGGAGAGGAAATAGCGAGAAAGCCGACAAAATGCAAAGCGTGAGGGACAAACTGAGAAACCGTATCTTTCCAGAATCCCGCAGAGGGTGTTTGGAGATACGAATGACGGGGGGGGAGGTAGTCACAAAGTTGCCGGTGCCAGACCTCCGTGTAATTAGACTCGACTATGGAAGGGAGGAGGGGGTGCTGGTCGTGACGGGGTGGGAGGAGGAGGTGGAGTGCGAGGAGGAGGTGGATTTCGATGAGGAGGCGGGGTGGACTGAGCTCGAGGCGGAGGAGAAATGTTTCTCGGAGCAGAAACGACGGAGGGGCGAGGGACGGCGGGGGGGGGGAGATTTCTTAATGAAAATATCCAGTTATGCACACGGTGCGGCTGACTGTTCTCGGAGCGCCACTCTTGAGGCATTTTGATGGGAATTCCCGCCTCAGAAAGATGAAGGGAAGGCGTCGATCCCTAATAATGACTGCAACTGAGACCTTCTTTTATAAAGGAAAAATTCCAGACAGAAAAAAGCTGCAAATTATTACACAACGGTTGATTATGTTTCTTTGTACATCACTATCAAGCAAAGAACAACGGCTTTTCCATTGTCAGTACGATATTATCGTAACGGTATTATCGTGTTGATAATAAAGATGGTATCAAAAATTCCTACCAGCAAAACATTTGTGGGCGCCTCCAATACAAAAACGCTGCAAATTATTACACAACGGTTTATTATTTTTCTATATAGATCACTCGTCTGCGAAGCCACCAACCATCCAACATGAAGAAAAACATCGATCGCATTTCGGTCAGCTAAAATTTGAACGGAGATTAGGCCTCTTTTGCGATTCACACTCGTGTTTCTGATTTATCGTACGTCCAACCCTTAAATTCTCGTACAGAGCGAACGGTTTGTCCTACAGAACTCCGCGTGGTCTCAAAAATTTTTAAAAAGTCTATACTATCTTAACTT
The DNA here is from genome assembly GCA_009739505.2 of Apolygus lucorum. Taxonomy (NCBI): domain Eukaryota; kingdom Metazoa; phylum Arthropoda; class Insecta; order Hemiptera; family Miridae; genus Apolygus; species Apolygus lucorum. Next base: position 9,072,248 of record CM019182.2, read on the forward strand.
GATGGAAAAACAATACCTTTGTCAACATTTTTTGAGTTAGGGTGTTTTCAAAATTTCAAAATTTATTTTTGGACCCTTAGAAGTGACCTACATCAACCAAAATCTTCGGAGCACAACTAGACCCCAAATGGAGCCTACATACCAAATTTCATCAAAATCGGTCAATGCTAAGTGGGGAAAGTGCCGCGTACGGCAGACGGACGGCCAATTTGTATTCGATTTTGGTTTATTATTTTCAATAATGAACCTTTTGAATCGACCAAGAAAAATAAAATTTTAGCACCCCCTCAAAATTTGATGGTTTACGTTTCAAGGTACGTAGAATCCAAAAATCGAATAAAAATTTGGCCGTCCGTCCGCCGTACGCCGTACGCGGCACTTTCCCCACTTAGCATTGACCGATTTTGATGAAATTTGGTATATAGGCTCCATTTGGGGTCTAGTTGTGCTCCGAAGATTTTGGTAGATGTAGGTCACTTCTAAGGGTTCCAAAATCAATTTTGAAATTTTGAAAACGCCCTAACTCAAAAAATTTTCATATAAAGGTATTGTTTGTAAGGCTGTCCTTCAATTTAAGATTCTATAGAAATTTTAGAATTTTTTGAGACCACGCGGGGCCCTGTAGGACAAACCGTTCGCTCCCTACGAGAATTTAAAGTTTGGAAGTACGATAAATCAGAAACACGTGTGTGAATCGCAAAAGAGGCCTAATCTCCGTCCAAATTAAAGCTGACCGAAATGCGATCGATGTTTTTCTTCATGTTGGATGGTTGGTGGCTTTTCAGACGAGTGATCTATATAGAAAAATAATAACCCATTGTGTAATAATTTGCAGCGTTTTTGGATTCTACGTACCTTGTGTGGAAACATTATCCACGAATTATTTATGTATCTATACTTTTCCAACTATTAGAAAATATTAGAACGCACTTTACAGTTTCTAGCAAGAAGAATGCATTTTATTTAAGTTCGCAACAGGTCTTAAAATGATCACCTGTTGTCAAATAATTAATTGTTTTCTAGTAAGCAACTAATTCAACAAAAAAAACGCTGCAAATCATTGCTCAAAGGTTTATTATTTTCTGTATAGATCACCCTTCTGTATAGATCACTGCTTCTCCATCAATAGCACGTACCACCATCTGTATTCTCCCTTGACCTTCCCTCTCAAATTTCAGCTTCCTGCGTTCAATAGGATTGAAAATGGCTTCGGAGCTCACTCAGCTGATCAGTGATCTGAAGAGTGAAGAAGATCTCCTCGAATGCTGGAGACGCCTGGAAGAGCACTGATCAGCTGAGTGAGCTCCGAAGCCATTTTCAATCCTATTGAACGCAGGAAGCTGAAATTTGAGTTGGAAGGTCAAGGGAGAATACAGATGGTGGTAGGTGCTATTGATGGAGAACCAGTGATCTATACAGAAGGGTGATCTATACAGAAAATAATAAACCTTTGAGCAATGATTTGCAGCGTTTTTAAGTTGAAGGGAGAATTGTTGCATCTGAGTGCAACCGTAATGAGGAGTGTGCACTGTGAGAAGGAAGACGTGCACCACTTCCTCTGTATTTGCCCAGTACTCGCAGAGTTTAGAGTAGAAGTTTTCTAGAAACCCGTGCTCTCTCGTAACAAAGCTGTGGCTTTGCTGGATGGTGGTGGATGGACTCAACTGGTGGCTTTCAGTAAAATAGCCTGGCGATATCGCTTTGCGTTGGTACTGGTGACGTGCTGCGCTGGCGATGTGCTCAGTTGTTATGTTATTGATATTTAATGAATAAAAATATCATAGAAAAAAAACACTGTACATTATATGCCCTACAACAATATTAAATGGGTATAAGGCTATTGAAACGGTAATTGGACACGTTTTACTCAGTAATCGGTCAAAATTGAGCGGATCACTAAAATCTTGAACCCGCAGACTACGCGGGTGATGTATTTTCAACCATTTAACTTGTCAACACAGAAGAAGGTTTAATTTTCGTTTCTCTGTCGTCTTTTCCATCTACCGGTAAATACGACACGTTTATTCCGCGAAAAATGAGTCACTTGTTTGCGTAGGACCTGAGAAAAGCGCGTATAAACGAGAGCCAGAGGCGAAATTTCGAACGGTTATAACCCCTCGCTGGGTTGATTATTTGCATTCGACCTTCATACCGGTCTCTCCTCTCGAGGGTGGATATTATTTATTATCATAGAATAACGTAGGAATGGCTTTAATGGAGGGGCTACAGAGTTGTGTTTGCGCTGGGTATCTCCGTTACGGTGTGGGAGAGGGTTTGTTGATCGTGGATGCTCAGAAATTATGCGGGTCTGCGCCGCCAGGGGGTTTACAGTCTAGGGATGATGGAAGGGTCTATCACGGCGCATAACTATCGGGATCGTGCGATGATATCACATTTCGGTTTTCTGTGGTGAAATATGATAATAATTACCGAACCACGCATTTCGCTTTAAGCCTCCCATCAGTTCCTCCATCGATCAATACTGTTCTAATAATAAACTATAATATTCATCTCAATATCGTAAACTGGGATGAGAAACAGAGCAATGGAACTAGATAGAACCTTTCAGGGGTAAAATATAGAGTAAACATGTTGTTAACCCTTAATATCCTGAGGTACCTATCTTTTAGGAAGTTCAATTTTTACCTGCAATAGTTTATCCACTTCTAAACCAAAACTGATAGCCGTTGGCTATCTTGACACTCCATCTATTGATTGTGTAAGAAACCGTAATAGTAAAACCAAAGTAACTCAAAGAAAAAAATATTATAAAATGGAAAAATAATAAAATAAAAACCTTTTTAACAAAAAAATGGACCGACCTCAAAAATGATGTCCGTAAACACCAAAAAGGGAAAAATAATAATCTTAGGGAATTCAGTTGGGAAGGTGGGTAGGTAGGTACGGATTGAAGTCGCCGCTGTGCCCATCTGTAGACAAAACCATACGCAAGTAGAGAGTAGACATGCGTCGATAGTGCAATACAAAACAGGAATGAGAGTGAGTATCATTGAGGTAATATATGTGTTCCAAAACTATTAGGTAGTAGGTCACTGCTGTCGTATGAAGGAGGATGAGAGTGTGACGATGTGTGTGAATGAATCTTAGTAAGAATATTCCCTGTGATAACAGCTGCTGATTCAACATGAGAAGGTTGTTTACTTACTTACTTACCTACCTTTACTCCGGTTTTGTATTGAACTTTCGACGCATGTTGTAATACAAACTGATCATTTGAGTATGAACCCATACTCATATCACAAACCCACATCATGATCTAGACAATGCTACATGCATCATGCAATACTTGCAATATTAGATTATATAGATAATATCTAATCAAAGATAGATTAGATCAATAGATTAGGTATAATTAGATATCATCTAATCAAAAGATGGTATGTTGGAATCCAAACATTTTTTACGGGGATTCGCACACATTGTCACACTCTCATCCTCCTTCATACGACAGCAGTGACCTACTACCTAATAGTTTTGGAACACATATATTACCTCAATGATAATCACTCTCATTCCTGTTTTGTATTGCACTATCGACGCATGTCTACTCTCTACTTGCGTATGGTTGTGTCTACAGATGGGCACAGCGGCGACTCCAATCCGTACTTACCTACCCACCTTCCCAACTGAATTCCCTAAGATTATTATTTTTCCCTTTTTGGTGTTTACGGACATCATTTTTGAGGTCGGTCCATATTTTTGTTAAAAAGGTTTTTATTTTATTATTTTTCCATCTTATAATATTTTTTATTTTTCATTTCATAAAAATATTCTTTTGGTTTATTATTTTCAATAATAAGCCTTTGGAATCGAGCAAGGAAAAAAAATTTTTAACCCCCCTCAAAATTTGATGTTTTACGTTTCAAGGTACGTAGAATACGAAAATCGAATAAAAAAATTTCAGTCCGTCCGCCGTACGCCGTACGCGGCACTTTTCTTAGCAACACTGGACCGATTTGGTTCAAATTTGGTATATGGGCTCCATTAGGGGTCTAGTTGTGCCGCGAAGCTTTTGGTTGATGTAGGTCACTTCTAAGGGGTGAAAATTAAGGGTTGAAATTTTCAAGAGTGCCCTAGCTCGAAAACTCTCGAAATAAAGGTATCGGTTTTTCACCAATTTTAAATAGTATTGAATTTTTAAAAATTTTTGAGACCACCCGGAGCTCTGTAGGACAAACCGTTCGGTCCCTACGAGTACTTGAAGGTTTTCCTTCGATAAAACAGAATCATGAGTGCGAATCGCAAAAGAGGTCTAATCTCCATTCAAATTTTATCGGACTAAAATGCGATCGCTGTTCATTTCTTCGATTTGTATACAGTTTTGCCTTCTGCGTAACCAGTAATCAAATTTTTTCCAAATTTGATTTTTGAAATTTTTCCAATCGAGTGTGAAGCGTTTAGTTCTTTCTAATAAACTTGATTGTGAAGGTGTGAAGCCAGTATGGTGTGGTAGGTAGTACCTAGCTGGTAGGTAAAAAAAAGTTGCTAGGTAAAAAAAATGTTGGTGGGTAAAAAACGCAGCAAATCATTGCTCAAAGGCTTCTTCACTCTTCAGATCACTGATCAGCTGAGTGAGCTCCGAAGCCATTTTTAATCCTATTGAATGGAAATGCTCTTCCAGGCGTCTCCAGCATTCGAGGAGATCTTCTTCACTCTTCAGATCACTGATCAGCTGAGTGAGCTCCAAAGCCATTTTTACTCCTATTGAATGGAAGTGCTCTTCCAGGCGTCTCTAGCATTCGAGAAGATCTTCTTCACTCTTCAGATCACTGATCAGCTGAGTGAGCTCCGAAGCCATTTTCAATACTATTGAATGGAAGTGCTCTTCCAGGCGTCTCCAGCATTCGAGGAGATCTTCTTCACTCTTCAGATCACTGATCAGCTGAGTGAGCTCCAAAGCCATTTTTACTCCTATTGAATGGAAGTGCTCTTCCAGGCGTCTCCAGCATTCGAGAAGATATTCTTCACTCTTCAGATCATTGATCAGCTGAGTGAGCTCCAAAGCCATTTTTACTCCTATTGAATGAAGTGCTCTTCCAGGCGTCTCTAGCATTCGAGAAGATCTTCTTCACTCTTCAGATCACTGATCAGCTGAGTGAGCTCCGAAGCCATTTTCAATACTATTGAATGGAAGTGCTCTTCCAGGCGTCTCCAGCATTCGAGGAGATCTTCTTCACTCTTCAGATCACTGATCAGCTGAGTGAGCTCCAAAGCCATTTTTACTCCTATTGAATGGAAGTGCTCTTCCAGGCGTCTCCAGCATTCGAGGAGATCTTCTTCACTCCTCAGATCACTGATCAGCTGAGTGAGCTCCAAAGCCATTTTTACTCCTATTGAATGGAAGTGCTCTTCCAGGCGTCTCCAGCATTCGAGGAGATCTTCTTCACTCCTCAGATCACTGATCAGCTGAGTGAGCTCCGAAGCCATTTTCAATCCTATTGAACGCAGGAAGCTGAAATTTGAGAGGGAAGGGCAAGGGAGAATACAGATGGTGGTAGGCGCTATTGATGGAGAACCAGCGATCTATACAGAAGGGTGATCGATACAGAAAATAATAAACCTGTGAGCAATGATTTGCAGCGTTTTTTCCTCATAACATTGTAACCATTTGTCCTGGAGACTTGAGATTCAAATGTATCAATTTTCCATATAACAGAGTGATAACGATACATCAAATCGCCTGGAGGTCGGTTTCATAGACTGGAGTGTGGTTTTTAGGGGTATGCGTAAAAAGGCACATTTGCTAAAACGGACCACGTTTTGAGATGGGAAAAGCTGAATAACATAAAATCTATAGCAAGTAGCGAAAAAATTATATCAGTAAAAGTTGAAGAAAATAGCATTTTAAATAAAATGAGACCAATTTCAAGTCTCTAGGACAAATAGTTACTATGTTATGAGGAAAAAAAGAATATGTTTATGAAAAAAAGTGAGTTTTTCTGAACTTCAACCTCGATGCGGCACGGGTTAATGTTATCCGATCGACCTAGAACTTTGGGAATCTCATTTTCTCGTCAAATGGCACCTTTTAGGGGGTTGCCACGATTGAATTTCGGAAGTAGATTTTTTGTGACCACCCCACACAAGGCAATAGGGAAAATTTTTTTTTCTAGAAAATCACTTGTGGCGAACCCCTAAAAGGTGCCAATTGACTAGAAAATGAGATTCCCAAAGTTTTAGGTCGATCGGATAGCATTAACCCGTGCCGCATCGAGGTTGAAGTTCAGAATCACTCACTTTTTTTCATAAAAATATTCTTTTTTTCCTCATAAAATTGTAACCATTAATCCTGGAGACTTGAGATTCAAATGTATCAATTTTCCATATAACAGAGTGATAAAGATACATCAAATCGCCTGGAGGTCGGTTTCATAGACGGGAGTGTGGTTTTTAGGGGTATGCGTAAAAAGGCACATTTGCTAAAACGGACCACGTTTTGAGATGGGAAAAGCTGAATAACATAAAATCTATAGCATGTAGCGAAATAATAATGTGAGTAAAAGTTGAAGAAAATAACATTTTAAATAAAATGAGACCAATTTCAAGTCTCTAGGACAAATAGTTACTATGTTATGAGGTAAAAAGCAAAATGAAATCTGTTTGAAACGGGACCACCACGGATACTTGTAGAACAAATTTCAAAAAGAACCAGACAGATTGGTACCAGAATAAAGAAATGCAAGCGACTCGGACATACAAAAAAAATCGTCGTCCCACGACAACCCGAAATGAGTACCTCCTCTTTCGCGCGCCTTCGGCGCGTTGAAGTCGGTCAAAAAACTAAATAATTATCGAGTTGATAGACTGTAACAGGGCCTCATTTCTCACCTTGTAGGCTATTGGTTCGGTTTCCTCATCAGAGATGGCGCCACTGTCTGAGGCAGCACAAATCCCATCATTCGTGAGCTGAACCTTCTCCACATCATTCCTTGGTTCTGTGCTTTAAGAAATAACAGACCCCGACATCCACCAAGGATTTTTCCATGTCTTCTTTGTCTTCTCCAAAAAAAAGGGTTTATAGACAGATTCTGCTGCCGCAGATAGCGCTAGTGTGGCCCTAGGAAAGATCATTCTCATTTGTCGAAATTTATCTAAATTTGATTTGAAAAATCCGAAGAAACAATTTTTTTTAAGAAGTGGGAAATTAAGGTTAAGGTTAAGGTCAATTTGAAACAGTTGGTAAGAGATAAAACTGTTTCACTTGATGTAATTTATCAAGTATTTTAGGCAAGAAATAGTGATCTCTCTCCCTCGCCCTTATCCACTATAACATTTCTAGCGACACGGGAGCCTCGGATTTGCTGAGCATTTTATAATCCATGATCTACGACACCCAACATGCGAATTCGAGTTCACCCCCTCCCCCACCAATGGTGCCAAAGCGGTAATACGTCGTATCGTTGAACTCTCATCTGTTAGTTTTTGACGTGAGCTAGGTACCTAACTACAGCTTCATATCGGACTGCTGCTACCTACCTCAGGCGAGCTTACTCTACAATCATTGAACCAACTCCGCATTGACATTCACCTGACATTCGACTGACCTACGTCACTCTCAATTTACAACTTTACCATAGGGATGTCCGATACTTCAAAATAGGGGTGTGTCGGTCCAGGTATTTCCCTGGAACGGTTCCAACGGTTACAGTGACAAAGATGTAACCGTTCCAAATTACTGGTACAGTTCCATTACCGGTACAGGCGATCAAATCCCACTCACATGGCATGGATGAAGCAGGCAGTCAAATCCCTATCGTCCTTCTTCCATGCTTATGATCTCAACTTGCAATACAATAGCATCATTTTCCTTGACAATTCTCTAAAAGGAAGGAATTTGAACAAGTGTTACAAAAGAGGCAATTTATTATAAATAATAATTACCAAACAATTCAAGGAAAGAATAATGACGTTGCAGTTCAAGAACTTAACATGACAATAATAAATTAATAATACTGGAGACAACTTCCATGCTAACCTGTCCAGAAGATAACTTCCCGCTCAAGAGCCATTCCATGAACCATTCTCAGTCCATGGAAGTAGTAAGGGCGCTTCCAGGTGCAACATGGAACAGAACTGAGAACAAGATCCATGCTTACCAGTCCAGAACCCTTCCCGGTCCAGAGCCATTGAACCATTCTCCATGATATCTTATCGGTCCGGTTCCATCCTTACCGGTCCAGTTCCACCCTCACCAATCAGAATGATCTCTTCCCAGTCCAGAGCCATTTCAAGATATCTTATCAGTCCGTGGAACTGGACCGGTAAGGGTCGAGTTTTATCACTGCATGGAACCGATCCAACCTGGTACTCGGTTCCACAGTCCCAGTACAGCTGTACCGACACACCTCTACTTCAAAAGTATCGATATAATATCGTATCAATACATCTAGAAAGTATCAAAATGTATCGATACGATACTTTCAAAAATATCGATATTTTGAAGTCTCGATACTGTTCGAAACTTTCACAAAAATGGGTAAAATTGTCGTTTATGTTTCTCTCCATCAGTGTGACATCTCTCTATCACGAGGATGATAATTAATAGGTATAGAATGAACAAAACAATAAATCATTCATTTTGATATTTAAAACTTGTTTTTGTTTAGGCACTTGTTTTCATATTGCACTTGTTTGGGTTAACATTTTGGTGGTCCTTCCTAGATGATGGAGGACAGCAGGTTATCATAGACAGCTGGAGGTGATGGTACGTCATCTTTGTTTAATTTCTTGAAGTTTGATGGTCTCCCAACAATCCACGTAGAGAAAGAGGTACTGACAAGTTGGTACCTTCATGTCGTAGGTGTTGAAATAGATAAAATGTGAGATATAAAAAAGTATCGCCTCCGATACTGAAAAAAAGTATCGATTCTACGATATATATCAGGAAAAAGTATCGATATGTATCGATACTTTCAAGTATCGATACTTTTGAAACATCCCTACTTTACCACTTTTGACGTTATATAATTTGCAATATTTATCATAAATGTGAGAGTTTTGATGGGCAGTTTGTCGAAGTTTACATCCGTATTCAAGGTGAAACACAAAAAACCCTCGAAATATACGGTTTATGGTGTCCTGGCACCATTATTAGTTCCATGGTGGTACAGAGAATGATTCATGAAAATCCAGAGGTATAACGCTCAGTGCTTGGGGTCCTCCCGTCAAAACGTCGATTTTGTTTAACAAAATTCATGTTTTTCCGTATTCAAACCCAAATTCCTCCCCCAAATTCGATTGTAAAATATTTTTTGATCATAACGTTGGAAGGCTGAAATTTTTGCGCAGTTTTTGGCGTTGTGGTGCTTGGATAGCTATGCGAAAGTAACACCTTAACAACCAAAAGAAAAAAATAGAAAGTTTCGCCAATTTGACAAAAATTTCTCAAGGATTTGATTTTTTTTTTCATTAGGACCCCGAAAATAGTTTTTCGTAGGCTCTAGAAAGATGGGAAATATGACGCCCTTTCTAACGGTGCCCTTATTTTTTCATTTCCATCGTGAATGAAGTGTCATCGTGTAGTTATGATCATTTTAGTGGCATAAGGCCGAAAACACCCAAAAAATCTTAAAATGGGAAAAAATTTAGATAAACAAGGGGTTAAATCAAAATTACTACAGGTGGCACAGCGAGCATGTTCCAAAAAAACATTTTTCCTGCCTATCCAGGTCGTGTTTCTTTGTCACCCACCCCCTTGATTGGTTCAGGGAGGTCTCATCCACAAGTATGATGCTAGATGTTATCGAGTGCTGCTAGCATTACTTTTTTTCTCATTTTAAAGTGTCTAAAGTGACTTAGATCCCGAACTGTGGTAAGTAAAATAAAAATTTTTTGTATTGATTTTGTCCAACTTTTTGACCGCATTCATTATCCTAGATAGGTAATTCCCCTAGAGTTTCTCTAAGCGTTAATTTGTCCCCATTATGTCACCTGTAGTCAATCGCTGATAAAGTCGAGAGTACCATATTTCTTTTTTGGAACTTCCTCAAATCGCAGTAATTTCTCCCGCTTCAGCTGTATAATTATACCTATATCTTCTTTCCTCCTGGGACCCTCAGCAAATTCCTCACTTATACCGGAATTTAAATTGCTCTGACTTATTTAATCAGCCACAAGAGGCTGTTCAAAAGTTCGAGCTTTTCTGCAGGTGGTACTGCCGTGAAAGGGAAAAGATCCCACCAAGTCCTTTCAGACATGAGGTTCGACGGAAAAGATCACATTTTAGGCCCGTTTGAGAAAAGAAGAAGGTGAGCCAACAAGGATGCATCAGCAGACTGTTCATTGCTTGCGGAAAGAGTAAGTAACCAAGTAACTAAGTAAGCGAAACAATAGGAGTTTCGATAGCCAGCAGTTTGTTATAGTTAGGAAGAAACCTCAAAATTTTCATATGGAGTTGTTTATTCAAATAATATTCTAGTCTTGGTTAGTCTGAACTTTTTTTTATGAGATGATAATTTTATGCGGATCTCAACTATTCTTGTCTGTAGGTACTAAATTATTATTTCGATTGTTATTTGTTTTCAATGAATTTCTAGATATGATTCGGTGTTCTAGTGTTATTTATTTATGTGAACAACTAAACATGTCAATTTTCCCTTCTGCATTTTTGCTGAGTTGAATACTTCTGGAGGAGACGAGCGTGCCAAATATGGCACGTCTTGTTCTGGTGATTGGGGTGGGGGTAGAATTTTTTATAATTTTTTTGGGATACTTCAAAGACCCAATTATGAGAAAAGAAAAAATTCCATCGAAAACGATATTTTTTCCGTCTTTGGTGGGTTAAATTAGTTGTAGAATCGATCCCGATTTTTTCAGGTCCTCAACATGGGACTTAGCTGAATTGATTATTCTGTTGCTTCCAAGGCCTCCGAAATAATGGAAATTGTTCCATCCAATACTCCTTCAACAATTTTATTCACCCGAGCCTGCGAGCCAATTTATTTTCGTTCTCGTCAGTTTCAATCCTCACATCAGTGAATTTTCATCGGTTGACATGTTAAACTTCCATGATGTAAACATTTTTTCATGTGTAGGTTAACTAATACGAGGCGGGAGGGAGGCGATGATGTGTGTAAATAACGAGTTCCAGTCATTAGACCAGAAAAGGAGCGGAGTTTCGCCCTACGAGGCGGAAAAGGTCGAATTCAACCTTGATTTTACAATTTCCAACGGGGAATGGAAGAGGCTAAGGAGCCCAACCGTTACAAATTCGAAAATTATTTGAGAAATTCACGACAAAATACTCGTCAGTACGCGCTCATTTTCAATACCAACATCATAACCTGTAGCTTTTGATATTTTGCAAAAAAAAAAATGGAGGTGGAAATCAAAGGTTAGATAGATAGATATTATATTTATCAACCTGCACCACTTTGTACAATTTCTACAAGAAAAAAAATGCATGAACACTACCCGACGTTAGGCTTGGCTCGTATTCTAGGGTAGGATCTTCGCAAAATCGCTCCCTCGCGGTAAATAAATTGATGAATACATATTTTATGATGCACAGATAATTGTAAAATACATATATTACAATAATTTGGTAGGTGTCTGAGTAATGTAAATGGAGGTAAACAAAAATGACCCTATAAAAGACCAATTTTTATTTTTTAATCAAAAATAAAAGACCCTACGAATAAAGAGGAAATTAGCAATATAGTTATTTTCTCCCATCCATAACACGATATCACCGATCAGTTTGGCAGGAAACCTATTCCTTGACTCCAGAAGGCCAGTTTTACAAGCGCATTCAATCCTCGGTACCATCGGCCATGGTTCGTGGGAAAAGAAGTGAGAAAGGATTTTGGAAGAACCTTTTCAAAATAAATAAAAAGGACGCCCTATCATGCACCTGTGGATACCCCAATGGAACGCTGGAACACATTATCATGGAGTGCTGTAGTTTTAGTGACCGCAGGGAGAAAATGATCAGGAACATAGAGGAGAAACTAGAAAACCCTTTTAATTATTTAACAATTTTATATAAGAAAGACGGTTTAATTTACAGAGAAATATTTAATTTTATCAAAGATTGTAATTTAACTGTATAATAACGCAAACGTTGTACCTATGGCTGTATAAAAAATTAATGCCGAATAAAACAAAAAAAAGCAATATAGTTTATTCTGCCAATTGCCAAGATTGCAATCCCGTTTATATCGGGAAAACGAGACAGCTAGGTTGTAAAATAATCAAAGTACACAATAATGAAAACAGGAAAGCCCTTACAAGAAACAGCTGAAATCCAGAGGAAGACATCTGTCCAACAGCATTTGCAAAACATATAGCTGTTACAAAACGCAATCCTGAAATAAAAACTGGGAAATTTCCTGCATGAAGCCTAACTTTGAAAAACGAAAAATTAATGAATTGTCGTATATTTTTAAAAACGAAGAGAACGATAACCCACGTAACGATAGTTACGCACTGCTTATCATAAACTCATAACTAGAGCTCGGAATTTGCATATTTTGCATATCTTTTATTATGCGGTATATCTTTGTATTTGAACGTTTTGAAGGTTTCTGAAGGGTATGCGGTGGTTTAAATTTAAATTGAAATTGCATATTTCGGTCATTTTGGGGATTTGTGCATATTTTGCAGCATATTTTACCAGTTTTTTGCGTATTCTGGATTTTTTTAAAGTCAGTGCTGGAAGTTGACAATATTCGAAATCGAATGTTGGAATGTTTTGTCCCCTCACTCACATCACCCCAGCAGGTAATGGGCTAATGGAGACCAGGGGGATGGATCTCTGCTCTGCCGTAGGTGCTGTTTCCGACCTGCTCGAAAAAAGCTCCCACTGGCATGGAACAACTGGAAAAGCCGTCAAGGATAAACTGGAGGGGGTCCTATAAAAAATCCAGGGTGGTCTTCAGTGGTTCAAATCGCGAAAATTCTCTAAGGCCGCGGCTACGATAGGAGCGTCGAGCGAGCAAAAAGGGTCAGGTATCGACGCTCTAAAAATAGTTTACCCTTGTTCAGGTAAGGGTGGCTACGGTGGGAGAGGTAAGCGTCATTGACGCTTGGGCGTAAAAATGGTCAACGCTCGACGCTCAGTCCCGAGTAATATTTTCCCTTGACGCTCAGCTTCTAACGTTCTCTGTCCACTTCTTTATCTAATGTTAGCATTGACCGACTTTGATGAAATTTGGTATGTAGGCTCCATTTGGGGTCTAGTTGTGCCCCGAAGATTTTGGTTGATGTAAGTCACTTCTAAGGGTTCAAAAATGAATTTAGAAATTTTGAAAACGCCCTAACTCAAAACATTTTCAAATAAAGGTATTGTTTTTCCTTCAATTTAAGATTCTGGAGAATTTTTAAAATTTTTTGAGACCACGCGGAGCTCTGTAGGACAAACCGTTCGCTCCCTACGAGAATTTAAGGGTTGGACGTACGATAAATCAGAAACACGAGTGTGAATCGCAAAAGAAGCTTAATGTCCGTTCAAATGTTTTCTGACCGAAATACGATTGAAGTTTTTCTTCAAGTTGGTTGGTGGTAACAATGGCAAAGCCGTGTTCTTTGCAGACGAGTGATCTATATAGAAATAAAATAAACCTTTGTGTAATAATTTGCACCGTTTTTGGATTCTAGGTACCCTGAAACGTAAACCAACAAATTTTGAGGGGGGTAAATTTTTTTTTCTTCGTCGATTCCAAAGGTTCATTATTGGAAATAATAAACCAAAACAAGACTGATAAAATAGCAGCAACAATGGACATTCTTGTGTATTCGAAAAATCTTTTTGGGTCTTCTTAGAGTTTGTGAAAAAGTTTGTAGTATTCTCCATCACAATTCCTAAGCACATTAAGTAATAGGGTGAACTCCAAAACTTCTACACACGGTTTATCAGTAAAGAACTTTTTGAAACAGCTGAATTGTCACTTAGTGCAAGGAGCAAAAGTTGCATATTCGCTGACCGGAACTCCCCATCTAGTTAGTCACTTTTCGCTCCCCTTCCGCTCGTACTGTAGCCACCCCTTTTCGCTTGACGCTCGACTTTCGACGCTCGACTCTCAACGCTTGACGCTTGACGCTTCTATCGTAGCCGAGGACTAAGGAGAAGACTGCTCATGGGGCTCTCCCTACTCTCCAAAAGAGATTTCCACTTTTAAATTTTTTGAATTGCTTGTTTACTTTACCTGATGCTTCATAACTTTTTTCTAGGAAAAAAAGGGCTAAAAAAATGTAATAATATGGAACATCCTTTCTTAAAATACTGAAATACCTAAGTCGTATGCATTTTTAAGGGCAAATGCATATTTTGCATATTTTTCCAGTTTCCGGTGCATATTTTCGGGAAATTTTCGTGCATATTTTCCGAGCTCTACTCATAACTAACTAATCCTCCCCTCCCCTTAATAAATACCTTAGCTACTATTCTTCCAATGAAACATTAATTTCAACTATCTATTGTCCTGCATTCCATACCGATTCTATGTAATGATTAGTCATCTATGTAATATTAAAATTTATTAGTGTATTCCTTCTTCCATGGTGTAGTGTGAACAGAATACCAACCCAACAAAATAATTACCACCCCATTTGTGATCAACTATTTCTCAACTGATTTCCATGAAATTTTTTGGAGTTATGTGCATTGGCGTTAGATGGTCCCCTATGAAAATCATCACCCTCAGCCTGATAGTAGCCGCTGCGCATGCGCAAACGTGTATTTCCTTGTTGCAGCCAAAACTTCTAAATTTTCCAACAATATTCAGAGATTGTGCCAGTTGAAGAGAAGGTCCCTTATAAGGGTGTAGCGAGGTACTTAGATTAACTACTAGTAGTAATAAAATTAAGTAAAGTAAACAAGCATTTCAGGTTGGATTTTCGTCCGACTGCCATTCCTAGCGTAGCGGACGTCATCAGCTGTCTTCCAAAGGGAAGATCAGAATTTATTCTGATGATTTCGCTCATGGCCTCCCATTGCCTCACCACTCTGCGGCGATGAGAGCCTCGGCCCCCAAAAAACGCGATGAGCCTTGAACCCACGATCCCCGCAGAGGTCGGCCCAAAGTCCGACGCCTAACAACCCCCCAACGACCGTAGCCCCACCGCTGTCCCAAAGATTAACAGTTAATCGTTAATTAACAGTTAATAGTAGTTACTACTATGTATCGGATCGTCTACACAGTCGGGTTATGGATATGAGGAAGCTATGTGCCACACCCACTTTTTATTTGTTGTATAAAACAAAGTGGAAGTAAGTTAGTTCATAATATGAAGGATCATTATGTCCTCCGCTTGTGATAGTAAAGATTTTTTCCTTGAATCAGATGAGATAAATATAAGCTCAGCAGGTCGATTCTGTAACTCGCTATTTGGTTGACGTTATCGCGTCGGATTCGGTATCCCTCCCGTGCAACGACAGGTCGATAACGACATTGGAATTCTCTAATCGGGCATAGCGAAGTTTGATCGTTGCATTTCAAAATAACGACGTCGCTATGTGATCCAACGATATTTCGGTCTAGAGCGAGCGAAAGGTAGCAACGCGTGATTTTTAGGCAATGGGAAGACGTATTGATAATAGTTTCCAACTGTTATCACGGGTAGAAGATCACTGCAGTTTGCAAAATGTCGGATTCATATTTTTTGCCGTGATGAATATACAAAGGAATGACGCGTAAAAACGTAGTTTTTCTCGTGATTCGTGCTTTTGTATCATGGAATAATGATAAATGGAAAGAATTACTTTTCATAAATCGGATTCATCAGTCACATTGGTATGAATTTCGTCCGTCCACGATGCTTCGAATAATCAACTGCCTGTCCATCTTACTACAAGGTAAGAATCGTCTTGTTATTTATCGTTTATTCATACTCACACATTCATACTTATTGGTACCTTCAACTACTTTGAGTGAGAAGTCAATAGCTAACTGCCTAATTGTGTGCGGTATACATTATTGTTACAGATTCCGGGAAACAAGTACCTAACCCCTACTCACGAAAATTTCGGAGTTCTCGGTGTCTTTTCAGAACAAAATAGATGTACCTATTTCACTCTCAAGGGTAAAAAAAACCTATTATCACTTCAAAATTTATGAATCGCTGTTTTACTCATGTAAAGTTTCATGTATGTTATAAGACTGAATGAACATAATATTATTGTATTCAATAAAACGTAAGATTCATGACGTAATTTATTTATCTACCTTCACATTCATATTTCTTTGATTCAATTTTATGTTACAATTTTCATCTACCACGTCATATTCTCTCCTACCGTCGACGTCGATTACGGATATAAACAATCGTAAATTCGTGGTAAATATTTTCTCAGGTAATAGCAGGTAAGTTGGTATAAAAAAGAGCATTATCAGCACAATTATTTTAGCAAAAAATTATCAATTTTAGGGGTTTTCTTCATTTTAGGAAGTTTTTATGCAGGCACACATTTATTAAAATAGTTAAAAATTCAAATAGAATCTACCTACTTTATGAGCTAACTATTTTAATTTTATGTACTTACCTAAAAAATTTCCGAAAATGACAGTATAATTATTCTTATCATCATTCAATGTTGATAATATCAACATTTATATTATGAAAAATGCTGTTGATAGTTTGTCAAAAACTTCAAAAACTCAATTCCATTGAAAATACTCCCTTTACTATGATCAACAGAGTGCATGAATTTCTATACGAATTAACAGCTTGAAATAATATAAATAATACGATTTTTGTTTAATACGATTGTAGAAAAAAATCAAGTAAGACACAAATTAAAACGGCGAATAAACTGCTCATTATGAGGGTCGGATATTATTTCTTAAATATTCACCAGAAATTATGTACGAATGTATAAATTTTATTCTCAAAATGATTTGATTAACAAAACTAATAACCCACAATACGGAAATGAACAGAGCAACTCGGAAACAGAAATATGACTTCGAATAGGTTAGGAATTAGAGAGCGTTTTAAGCTACTTTTTCATAAAGACGGTTGTCGTAATCCATACCGGGGGGTTTCGAGCCGCCGAGATGGTAACGACACTTTTCGTCCGAAATAGCGACGACTGAGCGACAGTTGTCGTTATTTCGCGTCTACACTTCGTTGTCGCTATTATCCCATAACGAGTTAGAGAATCGACCTACAGGTGCCTATTTTGATAAAGCTCGAGATGATGCGAAGCAGCTGATGGAAAGGAAAAACGCTTTACTACCTCTAGCGGAGGATAGATTAACTAATGATGTCGGTGTGGTTTAGGTTTAAAAATCGTTTTGGCATCTCATTACCAGTCTCCCGGTATATTTAATTTAAAGTAAACTGTAAGGTGTCGTACAACAATGAAGTTTTCTTAATTATTTAAAAAAATCTCGGCAGCCCTCGCACTTCTCTACATAATCAACTGCATCATAATAATGCTTCTGTGATCAAAAATGATTCACGATCAGAAATGAAAAGGAAAAAAAACCCAATTTCCAAACTGAGCAGCCTTTCTGTGTTGTGGAAGATTTATTGGCAATTACCTGCAATAACCTTTGACACTCGGAATCGAGGGACTGTATTATGAGCCTCGTGAAAATGGAATTACCTACCTCCCTGCGTTACATTTTCCTAACTCGAGGGGTCTCATTGATGCAGATTTATATCTGGCACGAAGTTCTCCAATCTTCGGCTCCAGCCATCCTTCACTGCCAGCCCCCGACCACAATCAATTTCCTATTGGATTCCAACTACTCGGCTTCCCCGTCCCGATCTTGATTTACAATCTAATTTATATTATGTGCGAAAACAAGATCGATTTCGGTCGGATGTTATTGAAGTTCATATAAGAAGGGAGCAGAATTTCTGTTTACTAGTTCCAACATAGTTAAATAAGATCATAAATGAAAATTGGGTGGGGGAAAAAAACTTTCACTTTCACAAAGACTTATTTTTGGAGGTGGATAAACGTTCACAAAATATGATACAGCATGAGTAGATGAGCAAATTTTCCATTTTGTACCAAATAAAAACTTAAGAAAACATATAAGAACACTCAACTCGTCTCCCTGGACTCATAGAGAACTCCATGAAATTTATGAAAATTGAAAAATTATGAAAATTGCTCCATCACCCCATACGAAAATTGTTGATTTTTTTGATTTTCAATAAACCATGCTGCTATACCGTATACACTGGGTGTAATAACAAAAAGTCTAGTTAATCTCAAAACATCAGTCTCTAAGTACCTTCCACTACCCTCATAGGGGACCATCTACACGCCAATCTGAACAATCCTGAGAAAATGTAGAAGTTATGAATGTTACAAAGAATTGACGTTTGCGCATACGCAGTAGCTACCATCGTCTGGGGACAATGATTTTCATAGGGGACCAACTACAACCTAATCCGCATAATTCCTGAAAATGCCATCGAAATTGGATAGAAGATGTGGAAGTTATGGCTGTTACAAGGAATTCACGTTTGCGCTTGCGCAGCAACTACTATTCGTCTGGGGGTGATGATTTTCATAGGGGACTATCTACACGTCAATCCGAACGATCCTAGAAAATTTCATCGAATTCGGATAAACTACTGTCAATTTTGAAGCCTTGATTTTCATAGGGAACCATCTACACGCCAACCCGCACAATCCCTGAAAATTTCATCGAAATCAGATGAGAATTGTAGAATCTGATCATCTACAGGGTGTACCCTGTATACCGAAAAACATCGATAGTCGATTCTACAACTAATTTTAGTAAGAAAGTGTCTCCTAGCAATTTTTCGTTAGACGCTTAATTTCCGAGTTATTTCATTTTTTCACCCCTAATTAGCGGAGTAAAATTAAAACAAAATAAACCATTAGAAAGCTGAGATCTTTGCGCAGTTTTTGATGTAGAGGTATGTGAAAAATCATGTGGAAGTAAAATCTTAACAATCAAAAGAAAACGTAGGAAATTTTGACAATTTTACAAAAATGACTTTACGAGTT
The DNA here is from genome assembly GCA_009739505.2 of Apolygus lucorum. Lineage (NCBI taxonomy): Eukaryota > Metazoa > Arthropoda > Insecta > Hemiptera > Miridae > Apolygus > Apolygus lucorum. The sequence goes on from CM019182.2 coordinate 9,091,203, forward strand.
GATTTTTCACCCCTCACGACCGTACAAAAATTTTTGTATAACCACCAGAAAGATGGTAAATTTAACGCCTTATCCAACGATGTAATTAGATTTTGAATTTCTTGTAAATTAAGCGAGTTATGTAGTTAAATAACCGAATACGATCATTAGCTATCCAGAATCTCACTGCCCCATTTTAGAAGAAGAAACCTTCTCCCCTGCTATGCGATAGCTTCACATACCTGTGCAACGAGCTACCATGGATTTCAAATACGTCGACACCGTTGCAGTACCAGCTGCCTTATGAAACTTTCCAAAACCCTGTTCCAGTAGTCCACCTAGCAACAATAAGCCAGGAATCTCTCCATGAGCGTTGGCCTGAGGGCATATATATCTTCACGGATGGCTCAGTACAAGACACCGGCGTTGGCTGTGCTTATTACAATGAAACGCACAAACAATCGCACCAGTTTCGTCTGTGGAACTGTGCCAATATATACTCAGCCGAAGCGGCTGCGTTAGCTTGCGGCCTAAGACATGCCATCGACCTTGGAGCCCAAAGTAAAACAATATTACTACTGAGCGACTCCCAAAGTGTTTTACACAAGTTAAAGACGCTCACAGTATCCTCCCGCATTGCTCCATATGAGGAAAAGATCCTGAAAACCTTCAAACTTTGAAAACCAACGGGAATAAGGTATTACTCTGTTGGGTAAAAGGACATAGTGGGGTAAGAGGAAATGAAATGGTCGACTGCATGGCAAAACAAGCAACCACTCGCTCTCCTCCTCAAATTGCTGCTGAATACCCTCCAACAGAATTGAAGAAGAAAATATCTCAAAAAACGCTGCAAATTATTACACAATGGTTTATTATTTTTCTATATAGATCACTCGTCTACAAAATCACCAACCATCCAATATGAAGAAAAAATTTAAAAAAAAAATAAAAAAAAATATTAAAAAAATGCAAAAAAAAATCAAAATCACCAACTATCGATTACATTTCGATCAGCTAGAATTTGAACGGAGATTAGGCCTCTTTTGCGATTCACACTCGTGTTTTGATTTATATATATATATTTCAATATAAACACTTAAATTTTCGTAGGAAGCGAACGGTTTGTCCTGCAGAGCTCCGCGTGGTCTCAAAAAATTGTAAAAATTCTATAGAATCTTAAATTGAAGGAAAAACAATACCTTTATATCGAAATCTTTTGAGTTAGGGCGTTTTCAAAATTTCAAAATTGATTTTGGAACCCTTAGAAGTGACCTACGTCAACCAAAAGCTTCGGGGCACAACTACATCCCAAATGGAGCCTACATACCAAATTTCATCAAAATCGGTCAATGCTAAGTCGCAAAAGTGCCGCGGACGGCGGGCCAAATTTTTATTCGATTTTTGGATTCTACGTACCTTGAAACGTAAACCATCAAATTTTGAGGGGGTGTTGAAATTTTTTTTTTCTTGGTCGATTCCAAAGGTTCATTATTGAAAATAATAAACCAAAATGCACTTGGAATGGGCTACCCAATATGCGTCTATACCAGGAAATAGATACACTAATCTATTTCCGGTTCTTAAGAGAAACCCCTGGTTTTACAAAGTAAGAGAAGCCAAACCTAAAAGTTTCTACCGCAATATCACTCGCTTAAGAACAGGACATGGCAGAACCAATTCTCGAATTCATTTATTCGACCCACTGACACTGCCTGATTGCCCCCATTTCCCAGAGGATGCAGAAACCATGGCGCACATCATCTTGGAGTGCCCTCAGAACGAGGCGGTCAGAAATGATCTCCTATCGTCCATTCCAAGAGATGTGACAAGTCCCTTCAATTTGGATACACTCATCGCAGAAGAAAAGTTGGAAGAATATGAGTGCATTGATGATTTCCTGGACAAAATTGAACGTTCACTCTGATGTTTTATACCCTTATTATTTATATATGCAATTTGAACAATTTATGTATGTAAACTTGAAGTATTAATTTTTTGAGAAGAAATTTGTAACGGCTGAAAGGTGCTACCGAAGCCAATAAATTTTTAAAAAATCGACTTATGGTCATTTTTAGGACGTCCCACAGTAAGACTTGGGCGTCCTTATGCGATCGATCTGGGGTGAAGGAAGACAACACTCAACAGAAAAAAAAAATAACCACACAGTAATCCGTTTTAGACCATTCTGAATCCAAATCCGCGAAAAAACCATAGGTGTATGTCTGTGTGTGTGTGTGTATGTGTGTGTGTAACAAAATCTTGTGTACTCTGCACAGGCCTTAGTTCTCAACCGATTTTCCTGGTTCTTTTTTTGTTCGTCGCGGAAAACTATCTAGTTGTGCACTACGTCGCCGGAATTTCGAATTTTGCCTTTTAAGGGGGGGAAAGGGGGGGTTAATGCTCGAAAAACGTGCGTTTTTGGGCATAATGTTGTGTACTCTGCCCAGGCCTTAGTTCTCAAACGATTTTCGTGGTTCTTTTTTCGTTTGACGCGAAATACTATCTAGTTGTGCACTACGGCGCCGGAATTTTGGATTTTGCTTTTTAAGAGGGGGAAAGGGGGGGTTAATGCTTAAAAAACGTGCGTTTGCGTGCATAATCTTGTAAACTCTGCCCAGGCCTCAATTTCCAACCGATTTGCGTGTTTCTTTTTTTGTTTGACTCAAATAACTTCCGAGTTGTACATAATTTCACCCGAGTACCAAAATTCGCAATAGGAGGGGGTGAGTGGGGGGATAATATTCACAAAATATCCGATTTTTCAATATTTCGGTTCCTTTACTGGTTACTAATTGTACCCAAGCTTTGAAATTGAGGAAAAATTCTCATTATACCTCCGGATTTTCATGAATTATTCTCTGTACCACCATGGAACTAATAGTGGTGCCACCATGGTGCCAGGACATGGTGCCATAAACCGCTTATTTAGTGTTTTTTTTTTTTTGTGTTTCACCTTGAATACGGATGTGAAGTTCGACGGACTGCCTAACAAAACTAACAGATGAAAGTTCAATGTTACGACGTATTTCCGCTTTGGTGCCAGACTGGCACCATTTTTAGCGTTGGGGGGGGGGGGGGTGAACTCGAATTCGATGTTGGGTATCGTAGATCATGGATTTTAAAATGCTCTTCAGATTCGAGGCTCCCATGCCGCTAGAAATGTTAAGGTGGATAATGGTGGGGGGGGTCAGTATTTCTTGCCTAAAGTAATAAATAAATTACATCGAGTGAAACAGTTTTATCACTTAACAACTGGTTAAACTGATCTAATGCTTATCCAATGGGACTTCCCCTGGAATGCATGCATTACTAAACAATATGTTTATGGCTTAAGGTCGAAAACACGAAAAAAATCTAAAAATTGGAATAACTCGAAAACTAAGCGTCAATAGAAAAACGCTGCAAATTATTACACAATGGTTTATTATTTTTTATTTTTCTATATAGATCACTCGTCTGCAAAGCCACCAACCATCCAACATGAAGAAAAACATCGATCGCATTTCGGTCAGCTTTAATATGAACGGAGGATTAGGCCTCTTTTGCGATTCACACTCGTGTTTCTGAGTTATCGTACCTCCAAACTTTAAATTCTCGTAGTGAGCGAACGGTTTGTCCTACAGAGCTCCGGGTGGTCTCAAAAAATTCTAAAAATTCTATAGAATCTTAAATTGAAGGAAAAATGATCCGATGCATCATCATGCACGTTTGCGCATGCGCAGTGGGTACTATCAGTCCGAAGGTAGTGATCTTCATTGGGGACCATCTACAACCTAATCCGCATAATCCCTGAAAATTTCATCGAAATCGGGTAGAAAAAGTGGAAGTTATGGCCGTTACAAAGAAATTCACGTTTGCGCATGCGCAGTCGCTTCTATCAGTCCGGGGATAATGATTTTCATAGGGGACCGTCTACACACCAACCCACACGATCCCTGAAAATTTCATTGAAATCGGATGGAAAATGTAGAAGTTATGGCCGTTACAAGGAATTCACGTTTGCGCATGCGCAGTCGCTTCTATCAGTCCGGGGATGATGATTTTCATAGAGGACCGTCTACACACCAACCCGCACGATCCCTGAAAATTTCATTGAAATCGGACAGTAACTTCGTATAGTTATGCGCGTTACAAGGAATTCATGACAGACAGACAGACAGACAGACAGACAGACAAACAGACACTGAACCAAAATTGTTCAGAAAGGTCTAAAACGCAAAACGCGAGTGAAAATTTTGATTTTGGAGAACTTTTTTTTTTCGACCTTGAAAAGTGAAAACAAAGCTTCCGCTACCTTGGTAGACTCGGAAGCAAAATACCTTTATGTCAAAATGTTTTGAGTTAGGGCGTTTTCAAATTTCAAAATTGATTTTGGTACCCTTAGAAGTGACATACTTACATCAACCAAAATCTTCGGGGCACAACTAGACCCCAAATGGAGCCTACATACCAAATTTCATCAAAATCGGTCAATGCTAAGTGGCAAAAGTGCCGCGTACGGCGGACGGCGTACGGCGGACGGACGGCCAAATTTTTATTCGATTTTTGGATTCTACGTACCTTGAAACGTAAACCATCAAATTTTGAGGGGGTGTTAAACTTTTTTTTTCTTGGTCGATTCCAAAGGTTCATTATTGAAAATAATAAACCAAAATTGCTGAGAGACACTTTCTTACTAAAATTAGTTGTAGAATCGACTCTCGATGTTTTCGGTCCTTAACATGGGACACCCTGTATACTGTCAAGTTAAGGCCACACCCCTCGTTTAAGGGTCAATTTTCCTTTTCGGTAAAATGAACAACAGAAGACCTGGAGATCCAGTGCCCAGCTAAAAGGACGCCCTCTGACAAAAAACGGGTACATCGAGGAAAATGTTGGTTCTCGCTTCTTCAAAGCTCTGTTGAATCACCGGTAGATGGCCCGGAAAAAAACACGGTATGTTTTGACGGTACGACACGCGATGTTTTGAAATTAAAAAACCCGTCGGTTGACTTCACTCGTCCGTTCAAAGAGTGACGACGGAAAATTAATACGTCGTTTGTGAAGAGTAAACATGTTGAAATTATTTCGCTTCCCTGAGAGTCAAAGGCACTAATAATAGAAGTCTCTCACCCGTAAGTTCAATATTGAATTATCTCAGTTGTCAGCGATATAATTGATTAATACAATTCCAACTTCGGACAGAAAATTTGAATAAGTTTACCTTACTTTACGAATTTCAAAGAAGTTTTGAATTATTTCGGTTCCTTATCTGTCTATCGGTAATATAAATTCCTTGTCGCGGGAAAAACTCTTGAAAAAAAACATTTTTCACACCGTCCTGTTCCTTTTTTAAACAAAAAAAATTGAACAGAAATTCATAATACCAGACTTTAGAATGTAAAAACCAAGAATTTTCCATTTATTTGTTCATTCAAAAGATTTGATTCAATCGGTATTCATTTGTGTTTAAGAATTTGTTAATTATTAACAAGAACTTGTAGAATTAGTTGGTCTAATATTATTCCTTATAGTGAAGCAAAATCACCGAGAATTTCCCGAAAAAGAAATTTTTTGATCGTTTTATAACGAGTCAACAAACAGTAGTACGTAATTTTAAAATTGGTCGCGATTGTGTTGATGAGTTATGAATTTTCACCTGTACGAAACCTCCTACTGATCAGATCATGACGGAATCCATGTTTTTCTTTTAAGGCCAAATTATGTTAAACTTAAACATAGGTACATTTTTAAAAATTTGTTTCCCAAGTTTGGAGGGAAGTTTTGGGTTGAAATTGAAAAAATCATCAACATAATCGTCAAAATTCTGAATTGTGAAAATTAAATTTCATATTATGGAATTATGAATGGTGGTGACCTATATTAAGAAATTTTACGTTGTGAATTATTTTATGTGAGAAATCTTTTCTGCCAACTAAACAAGGCAGACGTTTCAAGTACATCATGCTTATTGTTAATTAAGGAAATGTAAATCTCAATTAAGCACAAACCAAGGAAGTGATATAAATTCAACAAAAATCGGACAGGAATATTTTGTCGACTATCAAAATATTTCGTTGAATAATTTATGATAAATGTAACGAAATTATACAGGGTGTCTACACTTAAAGTGGGCATAACTTCAGGTTTCAATTTTACAAGGTATTTCCAACAAAAAATGTCTCGTAGCGATTTGCTTTTAACCCTTTTAACGCGCCAGGTGCTTCCAAATCCTCCCTCGCGCCAGGTGAGTATGGTATACTCACCCATCATGATTTCCGTAATTTCAAGCGTTTAAACCACTTTTCACGCCTCGTTTTGGTTTATTATTTTCAATAATAAGCCTTTGGAATCGAGCAAGAAAAAAAAAATTTTAACCCCCCCTCAAAATTTGATGTTTTACGTTTCAAGGTACGTAGAATACGAAAATCGAATAAAAAAATTTCCGTCCGTCCGCCGTACGCCGTACGCGGCACTTTTCTTAGCAACACTGGACCGATTTGGTTCAAATTTGGTATATGGGCTCCATTTGGGGTCTAGTTGTGCCGCGAAGCTTTTGGTTGATGTAGGTCACTTCTAAGGGGTGAAAATTAAGGGTTGAAATTTTCAAGAGTGCCCTAGCTCGAAAACTCTCGAAATAAAGGTATCGTTTTTTCACCAATTTTAAATAGTATTGAATTTTTAAAAATTTTTGAGACCACCCGGAGCTCTGTAGGACAAACCGTTCGGTCCCTACGAGTACTTGAAGGTTTTCCTTCGATAAAACAGAATCATGAGTGTGAATCGCAAAAGAGGTCTAATCTCCATTCAAATTTTATCGGACTAAAATGCGATCGCTGTTCATTTCTTCGATTTGTATACAGTTTTGCCTTCTGCGTAACCAGTAATCAAATTTCCGTATGAAGCTTTCTATTTTTCCAATCGAGTGTGAAGCGTTTAGTTCTTTCTAATAAACTTGATTGTGAAGGTGTGAAGCCAGTATGGTGTGGTAGGTAGTACCTAGCTGGTAGGTAAAAAAAAGTTGGTAGGTAAAAAAAATGTTGGTGGGTAAAAACCGCTGCAAATTATTGCTCAAAGGCTCTTCAGATCACTGATCAGCTGTGTGAGCTCCAAAGCCAATTTTTACTCCTATTGAATGGAAGTGCTCTTCCAGGCTTCTCCAGCATTCGAGAAGATCCTCTTCACTCTTCAGATCGCTGATCAGCTGAGTTAGCTCCAAAGCCATTTTTACTCCTATTGAATGAAAGTGCTCTTCCAGGCGTCTCCAGCATTCGAGGAGATCTTTTTCACTCTTCAGATCACTGATCAGCTGAGTGAGCTCCAAAACCATTTTTACTCCTATTGAATGGAAGTGCTCTTCCAGGCTTCTCCAGCATTCGAGAAGATCCTCTTCACTCTTCAGATCGCTGATCAGCTGAGTTAGCTCCAAAGCCATTTTTACTCCTATTGAATGAAAGTGCTCTTCCAGGCGTCTCCAGCATTCGAGGAGATCTTTTTCACTCTTCACATCACTGATCAGCTGAGTGAGCTCCGAAGCCATTTTCAATCCTATTGAACGCAGGAAGCTGAAATTTGAGAGGGAAGGTCAAGGGAGAATACAGATGGTGGTAGGTGCTATTGGTGGAGAACCAGTGATCTATACAGAAGGGTGACCTATACAGAAAATAATAAACCTTAGAGCAATGATTTGCAGCGTTTTTAATAGTTTGACAAACATTCAATAAATTGTATACGGGCATAAATAAAAACGCAAAACCAGCATATAGCATACTCTACTTGTATATAACTTGTAACTCATTATTTTCGTGGAAATAGACAACGTTCTACTCAACTCCGTTTTCATTCACCATTGCTGGAGTAGGAATAAAAAATATCTTGGCGAAAAAAATATTGAAGAATTCACAGCCTTGGCTAACTTTTGTAAACTCAAAGAGACTAAAGTTATTTCTAACTGCAAGACTAGAAAACAAAAAAAAAAATTTTTTGGAAAAAAAGATTTTTTCAGTTTTGAAAGTTGCTGTACCTAGTAAGTAAAGTAAAAGTAAGTAAAGTAAGCAACCATTTCAGGTTGAATTTTCGTCCGACTGCCATTCTTGGCGTCGCGGACGTCTTCAGCTGTCTCCCTAAGGGAAGATCAGAATTTGTTCTGATGATTTCGCTCATGGCTTCCCAAACATCACCGTCCTGGGTTGGAACGAGAGATTGCCGATCGTCTAATAGGCAGAAAACTTTCTGCTAGCGACCAGATTCGAACGCGCGTCCCCGCAAGACGGTTCTTATCTTATCACTGCAGTCGGGTACACTGCCCACCAGACCACCGACGCACTCTGCTGTACCTAGTACCTACCAGTATTTATAACGTATAGTTTATAGGGAGTTATCTTGTTCCCTGTAAACAATTTATACATGTTTTTCGAGAACACTGAAGACAAATAGGAATATTGCATTGTTCACACTTGTAATTGGTGTATGGACGCTTTTGGTAGGGACATAGTGAACAAATTTTTTTCTTCTTGAGATCTTCTCTAAGGTTCCCCTATAATTTTACATGACTCTTGGGTGCCACGTGAGTATGCCATACTAACTTTTTATACACCGCTCAGGTGCCAGGTGAGTGTGGCATACTCATTAGGTTTCAGAAAAATGATACTTAAGGTGCGCGGGGTCCATGCAGGGAGGTGGCTCTAGCGGCAGTTGACGCAGTACTAATTCCCCCCAATTTACATTGGGTCCTCAATCACGACTGTGGCGCAGGGCCACCACCACAGCAGATCAACAATCCTTAGTGAGTGTGACATACTCACATGGCGAGTTAAGGGTTAACCCACTCAAAATTCTTTTTTTTTCACTTTTAAGTTTTTTTCGCGTTTTTGACCTTAGGGCACTGATATGGTCATAACTCCCTTATTTCTCCTTAAAATTCGAATCTGACTACACCGTTAGAAAGAGCGTTAAATTCCTAAGCTACCTAGTGCAAAACCAAAATCTTTAAGCAACAAAATAGTTTCAAAAAATCAAGTCAAAAAGCAAACTTTAAAAATTTTTCGAAACTTGACTTTCTTCGACCAAAGTTTTTACTCTAAATTCCTGCCCATTTCGATGGGCGCCCTTTGGAGAAAAACTAGAAAAGAAATCGGAGAAAAATTGGGAGAGTAAATGAAGTTTGAATGTCAAAAAACGTGTGTTTTACAAGAAAATCCAGTGTTTTAAGCGGTTTATGGTCCCCCTCAATATCAGAATGGCTTGACGATTTTGGTATAATTTTCTATGTAATTTTTTACGCTAAATCCAATGGTTATACTTTCGAATGATTCCGACAGCTAGAAAGTGGATTTATCGAAGAAAACCTTCGTTTTTTGTACATAAAATAAGCATTATTCGTAGATATAGTAGTGAGCATAAAGTAACACCTTTCTACTCAATTAAACCACAGGAATTTCTAGGTTATTGAAGTTTTTGTTGAGTAGAAAGTTAGTAAGAAAGATTCAGCGTAAAAAATTACAAAGGAAATAATACCAAAATCGTCAAGCCATTTCGAGATCGAACGGGACCATAAGCCGCTTAACCCGTTTTCGGCCACTGATGCGTTTTCGCATCGTCATAATTTATGATTTTTTTAAATATTGAAAATATTGGAAAATCTTTGCAGAAGAATTTTTCATCGTTTATGATGCTCCTGAGCTTTTCAACAAAAATTTTCATTGACGTTCGGGAGCTCAATGCGATTTTGGAAATTTTTTGAAATGAGGCCTTTTGGCCGAAGGCATGAGTATGGTGGCTCAAATTTGATTCTGGGCGAGTGAGCGTTCTGGGCCATGAGTTGGAACAGATTCCGGTCCTTAGACTTTTACATTTTACCAAAAACAATGAACTGGATAAATCATATCGATTTGGAAAATTCTCAAATCTCATTGAAAAGTTGAATTCATAAAATATCGAGTATTTTTGCTCTCGATTGGTGAGCAAATGATGCTTTATTTCGGCCAGCATTATGTAAAACAGTTCATCCTCCTCTCCTCAGTATTCAGTTGTTTCTACCCTTGGCTTGAAACCCATTTTACACTGGATTTTCTTGTAAAACACACGTTTTTTGGCATTCAAACTTCACTTACTTTTCCAATTGGATTGTCAAAAAGAAAAATTGATAGGCCGTTGAAAAGCTGACAATTTGAGCCTGTTTTCTCCGAAGAGCGCCCATCAAAATGGGCATGGATTTAGAGTAAAAACTTTGGTCGAAGAAAGTCAAATTTCGATAAAATTTTAAAGTTTGCTTTTTGACTTGATTTTTTAAAATTATTTTATTGCTGAAAGATTTTGATTTTGCACTAGGTAGTTCAGGAATTTAACGTTATTTCTAACGGTGTAGTCAGATTTGAATTTTCAGGAGAAATAAGGGAGTTATTACCATATCAGTGCCGTAAGGTCGAAAACTCGAAAAAAAACTTTAAAGTGAAAAAAGGGAATTTTGGGAGGGTTAAAAGAAAATTGCTAGGAGACATTTTTTGTTGGAAATACATTGTTAAATCGAACCCTGAAGTTTTGCCCATCTTAAGTGTGGACACCCTGTATAACAGAATATTATTAATGAAATCGTTAAGTCGGTGTCAATTTGGTTGTGAAGTAATGGATGAGAAATTATTCACCTTAATAATCACGGGATTTCCGTTTCGAAGAAGTCGCGAGCGAATGGCGAGAGAAACGGGAAACTTGACTACCGTCGAATCCGATCGTGGAGGCGGCGCGGGGCAGACTGACGGGAAGAAGCCGGCTGCCCGCCCCCGTCGGCCGCCACCGCCGCCCCCGAGCTCCCCCCTCAACGGGGACTCACGAGAGGCGTCCCGCTCAGAGACGAAAACTCCTGCCGATGAAAGATGGATGAATATTGTTATGAGAATCAGGTGTTACAATTGTTGTTTATGTTGTCTAAGGCCCACTTTCACCAAAAGTTGTTCAAATCGCCATGGAAGTATATTCTTCCATGAAATCGCGTTTAACTAAACACCTTGATTATTAGTATGAAGTAATAAACCCGGCAAGATGGCGAGCCTTTCACCAACCCAAATCAAAGTTAAACGGCGATTGAGATAATCGAGCTTAGCTAACCTTGAAATGTCAAGTGAAATGCACGAAAGTTGGACATTATGACGCATTTGGGGCAATAGAAGCGTTGAACAACAACCACTCCCGCGCTTGCTATCAGTAGATTCTCGCCTTTATCAGTGATGTTCAGTGATACGAGTTCGTTGCGAGTCATTTCAATTTCTTTTTTGCCAATCACCTACTTCTGATACTATATCGGTTCTTTTAATCTTTTAATAGTCAATAATTCGTTTTAATAAAGGTAGGTAATTTAAGGAAAACCTTTCTTCTGTTCGACCTGTTCCTGGTTTACAAGGTATTTCGTCGGGAACTCTAGCCGAGTATCAATCAAATTTAGGACTTTGATGACTGTGGGCTTGGTAGTGTGGAACACATTGAAGGATTCTCCTCTGACATCTCCTGGGGACGTTGTCGTCGTTGTCAGACGAGTCATACATTATTTGTAATGGCATATCCATTTCCAAACACAAAACACTTCCGAGAATACACACAAAATCTCACAACAATAAAAAATGTTCACTTCGCGGCCATATTGAATTTGTAGTTAAACGAGCATAGGTACCCCTCGAGATGGAGTTTAAACTCGTAAATCGCTCTGGTGAAAGACGTTTATTGCTAAACGTCGATTATCTCTTGGCACTCTTGGTTTAAACTCGTTTCAAATGTTTGGTGGAAGTGGGCATAAGTGGGAAAATCTGGTTGTTATGATGTGGTGCTCTTCGAAATCTAGTTATTGTTGTGAATTTTGTGATACTTTTGGGTTAAATAAAGCAGTTTTGACATCCTGGACGTCGTTTACAAAGTGGTGTCAGAAGTGACCAGTCGAATCCCAAATTAAGATGAGTGACGATAAGTCTATTGCAGCCAAGGTCCTTGGATGTCCTTGACATTGACTTTCAGTACAAGGACAGTGACACTGGTCGTGGTGGACATGAACGCGGTTGTGGCGGCTTCAAGGACAACCAGGACAGGCCTCCAATAGTCCAGCCCTGGGAAAGAGAGTACGTCTCCTCGTCCTCCTCTATTTCACCTAAGGAAATTCTATCAAGTCATAAAACGGCTGATCGATGTGGTTTTTCGAGTACGTGACCCAAGAGGAAACCTGAAGGTACTTTTGGCTGGCAGTTCAAGAGGCTACTGAGGACCTTGAAATAAGAGGTGGAAGGAGTGTTATGAAAATCAGGTGTTATAATTTTTGTTTATGTTGTCTAAGTGGGAAAATCGGGAAGGTTGAAAACACCAAAACTTGTAGTTTCACTCGAGAGAAACAACATCTTGGAAGGCTTGTTTTCACCTCCAATGCTTGAAAAATGTCGAGACAGAAGGTTGGAAACACCAAAACTCGTTGATTCACTCGAGAGAAACGACATCTTCGAATGCTTGTTTTCACCTACAATTCTTGGAAAAAGTCGAGACAGAAGGTTGAAAACACCAAAACTTGTAGTTTCACTCGAGAGAAACGACATCTTGGAAGGCTTGTTTTCACCTCCAATGCTTGAAAAATGTCGAGACAGAAGGTTGGAAACACCAAAACTCGTTGATTCACTCGAGAGAAACGACATCTTCGAATGCTTGTTTTCACCTCCAATTCTTGTAAAAAGTCGAGACAGAAGGTTGGAAACACCAAAACTCGTTGATTCACTCGAGAGACACTACCACTTCGAAGGCTTGATTACACCTCAAATTCTTGTAAAATATCGAAGGTACTAAAGTAAGAAATTTGGTGGAATGGCCTGGCATTTGGCGTCGGAAGCTTTTCCTCTCCTTTTTCGTCTTTATCACTGCAATGGTGGCTCCGTCAGCAATGAGGCAAACAAATTAATACAATTCTACACCCAACTTAGACTAGTGAAATGAAGGATAGTAAAAATGCAATTCATGCATTTGTTGAAGGAAAAAATTAACATTGGTTTACCGTCAGTTTCGCGTTCTGTTTGGTATCTCTAAGAATGTAAACCAGAGCAATCAATCTTTCAAGGCAACGAGATCAGGTTACGATCAAATAGGTAAGTGTTGAACGTTATTTTATTAAAATCCACTGAATTCATTCCAAATCCATTTTCGTTGCAATTAGAATTTCAGAATGAGGTAAAACACTCTTCTTTTCACTCTTCAGAGATCCTTAATAACTGACGTCTTTAACAGCACCTGAAAATTAAATCACTCCAATTTATTATACGATGGTAAAATCCTTGGCGTATTGAAAATAATACAATTTCTCACCCTCACTATCAAAGGAGAAAAGCAGGTAAAAAAATCACAATTATTGAGAAATTACTATAGTGTCACGAAGGGTTTACCAACAATCTGACACCAGTACTCGTATAAAAATACCGTACGAGGTGATGTTTACATGAATGGTTCTTTTATGACATGAATATAAATAAATATGTCTTTTCGCTGGTGTCAATCCGAACATCCGCCTAAAGCGTTACCCTATTTGTCATGGATTTATTGTTTTTATGGCCGAGTCAGCATAAAAATTCCGCTTAAATCGAGAGCTTTCCAGCGAGTAGATAACAATTGTTGTAGGTTGACAACCGACTGAGGTAACATATCCCTAGTTAGGTGATAGTACCAGTATCAGCCACTACAAGCGGAGATTCTCGGGTTTCTTTTTTACTGCGAGGCGTGATTTCACCTGATATTTTTCGGGTCGTGCGAGGGTGGGGCATAATGGGGGGCTCCAACTTCTCAACAACTCACCAGGACTTGGAAATCGAAGGATTGTTTTGTATTTGGAACGTACAAAAAAGCATGCATCTGCCAGTTGAACCACATTTGGACAAGGAAACTAAGTAACGGTGTGAAATGCGAATACCAATATCTGGAATTGTTATCTCATTAAACATATTGTTTAGTAATGCATGCATTCCAGGGGACGTCCCATTGGATAAGCATTAGATCAGTTTAACCAGTTGGTAAGTGATAAAACTGTTTCACTCGATGTAATTTATTTATTACTTTAGGCAAGAAATAGTGACCCCCCCCACCCCCTCGACATTATCCACCATAACATTTCTAGTGGCATGGGAGCCTCGAATCTCAAGAGCATTTTAAAATCCATGATCTACGATGCCCAACATGCGGATTCTAGTTCACCCCCCCCCCCCTACCCACCACCACTAATGGTGCCAGTCTGGCACCAAAGCGAAAATACGTCGTAGCATTGAACTTTCATCTATTAGTTTTGGTAAGCAGTCCGTCGAGGTTCACATCTGTTTTCAAGGTGAAGCACGAAAAAAACCCACGAAATATGTAAATTATGGTGCCCTGGCACCATGGTGGCACCACTATAAGTTCCATGGTGGCACACAGAATAATTCATGAAAATCTGGAGGTATAATCAGATTTTTTCCCCAATTTCAAAGCTTGGGGAAGCAGTAAAGGAACCGAAATATTGAAAAAATCGGATATTTTGTGAAAATTATCCCCCTCTCGCCCCCTCCCCCTGCGAATTTTGATACTCTGGTGAAATCATGTAGAACTCTGAAGTGATTTGAGTCAAACAAAAAAAGAAACACGCAAATCGGTTGGAAATTGAGGCCTGGGCGGAGTTCACACGATTATGCCCGCAAACGCACGTTTTTGAAGTTTTAACCCCCCTTTCCCCCTCTTAAAAGGCAAATTTCGAAATTCCGGCGACGCAGTGCAAAACTAGATAGTTTTCCGCGTCGAACGAAAAAATAACCAGGAAAATCGGTTGAGAACTAAGGCCTGTGCAGACGACACAAGATTTTGTCACACATACACACACACATAGACATACACCTTTGGTTTTTTCGCAGATTTAGATTCAGAATGGTCTAAAACGGATTACTGTGTGGTTATTTTTTTTATTTTTTTTTCTGTTGAGCGTTGTCCTCCTTCACCCCAGATCGATCGCATGAGGACGCCCAAGTCTTACTGTGGGACGTCCTAGAAAGTAAGTAAAGTAAAGTGAACAACCGTTTCAGGTTGGATTTTTGTCCGACTGCCATTCCTGGAGCCACAGACGTCATCAGCTGTCTTCTGAAGGGAAGATCAGAATTTGTTCTGATGATTTTGCTCATGGCTTCCCATTGCCTCACCGCCCTGGGTTGGGACGAGGGGGCGAAGACAGCCCCCACCGCCGAAAAACGCTCGCTCCCAGCGATAAGCCTTGAACCCACGACCCCGCAGAAGACGGTCCAAAGTCCACCGCCAAACAACGACGCCCCAACGACCGTAGCCACACAGCTGCCCTTGTTATCTTATTAATATGGTTATACATCTTTCTATTTTGACTTGCGATATCAATGTAACTAGGCATATCGCCTGTATCTATACATCACTAATAAATATCATTATTATTATCACATCTTTAGGAAGCCTTCCTAAAGACATGAAATATTTCAAAAGGAAGTATTCCTGATTAATAGGACTAATTTGACAAAAGTCAGTGTTATTTTTGAATATATTCAAGTAGGTAGTTACTTACTGTCATTTGAGTATTTTATATCCAATTTCACACATAGGTCTGATGGAATATAGCTTTCCAAAATATCGTTCACCTCTTTCTTCCCGCCAGCCAACCAATTGAAGAACAAATTGCCGTGGAAACGAATTGAACTCTTAATAGTAGCATTGACGAGAAACTCCACCAACTTGTTAGGTTTTTTCTCCATCCCATATTTCACTGTAAACCCGTATTTCTTGATTTTGCTTTGGTCCTTTGGAATCAAGAACCAAGATTTTACCACACGTAAAGAGCAATTGTTTCCCACATCTGTGAAAGGAAACCATATTATGTTCGGTCAAACTGCTGCAAGGAGATATCATATTGTTTTTTTTCTAAATATAACTATTGTTATACAGGGTGTCACCCTTTCGGGGGCACCACCGAGCAGGGTTCGATTCTACTACTAATTTGCGACCAAGAATGTCTTTTACCAATTTTTTAAAGGCTTCGTTTTCAGTTTCAGAGTTATTTTACTTTTAAGATTTTTTTCGTGTTTTGATCTTATGTCAGTAAAACGGCTTTAACTCTTCTAATTTTCATGAAAAATTAAATCTAATTACACCGTTGGAAAGAACATAACATTTCGTACCTCCTTCATGGAAAAAACATTTTTTTTAAACCGGAAAAACGGGTGAAAGCGCTCTGGCTAAGGCAATTTAAGGGGTTCGTCGAAGGGAGGGGGTGGCATAGTTTGGCAAAATCCTATTAATGAGTATGATTAAGATTTTTAATCACAAAAATATGTTTTCTTGGCTAAAAATATGATTAAATTTGTATTCACTCAAAAGAGTATGATTAAAATCATAATCAATGCGTGAATAAGATTAAATTCTTGATCTCAAGAAATGTGTGATTAACTACACGAGATTAATGATTAATCACAGAAATCGGTGATTAGTCACAGAAATTGGTGATTAATCACAGGAAATTTTTGATTATTCACAGAAATCCGAGAGTAATCATGGAAAAATCATAATAAATCAGAAGAACCAGCGTTTAATCGTAAATTAATCACACAAGTGATCAAGAATTTAATCTTATTCATACATTGATTATGATTTTAATCATACTCTTTTGAGTGAATACAAATTTAATCATATTTTTAGCCATGGAAATCATATTTTTGTCATTGCAAATCTTAACCATACTCACGAGTAGGACCTCACCCCTCATATTGTCTTAGCTAGAGCGTTGATTTCGTTGAAAAAAATTCACTTTTTTTCCGCGTTCAAACACAAATTTCTGTTGTAATAAGCCCCACTTTCAAAATATAAATGATTATACCGTTGGAAACCTGAGATTTTTGAGCATCTTTTAGACCTCCAAGTAAAATTTTAAGAGCCGAATTACAGAACCTATGAGATTTTGAAAAAAGTAGAAATTTCCTAGATTTTACCAATTTTTCGTTTCATTCCAATTTTTACCCGTTTTTCCGATTTAAATTTTTTTCCATCAGTGAAAAATTAAATTTTACGCACCTTCCGAAAGTGTGTTCAGATTTAAATTTTCGTGAAAATTCGGTGAGTTTTAGCCGTTTTACTGAGATAGGGTCGAAAACTCGAAAGAAATCTTAAAAGTGAAACAACTCGTAAACGAAACCTCTAAAAAAATTGCTGAGACATTTTTTGTAGGTAATTAGTAGCACCACCCCCCGATGGTGCGCCCGAAAGGGTGATAACATGTATATTATGTGCTCCAGTTATCACCGAAGCTTTTGGTTGACGTCAGTCACTTCTAAGGGGTGAAAAATAAGGGCTGACATTTTCCAAACATCCTAGCTCAAAATCTTTTTATATGAAAGTATTGTCTTTTCATCAATTTAAAATAGCATTGTTTAGAATCGAATGAGACCATCCAGAGTTTTGTAGGACCAACCGTTCACTCCCTGTAAGTTCCTAATAAAAAAGCCAAAACACAAGTGTGAATCACAAAAGAGGCCTAATCTCAGTTCAAATTTTACCTGATCAAATCCGATCATTTTTCGTTTCTTTGAATAAGTTTCGTGTTGTACTGTGTTTCCTTAGCAACCAAGAATCAAATTTCGGAATTGTGTTATGATTTGCAGCGTTTTTGTACTTACATTTCACCCGAAGAACATGCTTGAATCTCGCATGAGGAAGAAAGTCTATTTCAGTGACTATCTTTTTTTTCCCTCCGAGTTTTATGACGCATGATGGGTACGTAACGACCATATTATCGGAGGCAAATGGTAATTCAAGTAAGAGTTTTGCGTTTGGGAACTCATCCGAATGGACTCGTGCAGCATCCCCATTCCTGGAATGGAAAAGGTTTAAAGCATGAGGTTGGTAATAAGAGGGTGAAATGTAAGGAGCATGCTCGTGGAAACATAGCATGCGTTAGGAAGAGGTAGGAGGTCCATCTATATATTCATAAATATTCAACAAGCAGTTTCTTAATACATCAGTACGTGTAGAACTAAAGGGTCGGCCATCACCTCTGAATCCATACAGCACTCATCTTATATGAATACAAGGTGGACAATATATTATTCGAGGCAGATACTACGCGTCCAGATAGCTTGTCTCAGTAGCATCCCAACTGTTTGCAGTATCCTCCATCCATTTCCAAACCAATCTGATTCAATCAGCAACCAGGTAGCTTCTCAGTAGCATCCCAACTGTTTGTAGAGATTGAGCATCATCTCCTAACCCGTACAGTATACATCTTACCTACATAAAAGATGGTTACTATATTGCAGGATATGGATACCACATCACATGGATGCTCTGTTGCAGTATCCATCCATTATCCAAAGCAATTTGATTCAATCAGCAACCAGATACCTTGTCTCAGTAGCATCCCAACTGTTTGCAGAGATTGAGCATCATCTCCTAACCCATACAGTATAAATCTTATCTACATAAAAGATGGTTACTATATTGCACGATATGGATCCCACGCCACATGGATGCTATGTTGCAGTATCCATCCATTGTCCAAAGCAATCTGATTCAATCAACAACCAGATACCTTGTCTCAGTAGCAACCCAACTGTTTGTAGAGATTGAGCATCATCTCCTAACCCCTACAGTATACATCTTACCTACATAAAAGATGGTTACTATATTGCACGATATGGATACCACGTCACATGGATGCTCTGTTGCAGTATCCATCCATTATCCAAAGCAATTTGATTCAATCAGCAACCAGATACCTTGTCTCAGTAGCATCCCAACTGTTTGCAGTATCCTCCATCCACTTCCAAAGTAATCTGATTCAATCAGCAACCAGATACCTTGTCTCAGTAGCATCCCAACTGTTTGCAGTATCCTCCATCAATTTCCAAAGTAATCTGATTCAATCAGCAACCAGATACCTTGTCTCAGTAGCATCCCAACTGTTTGCAGTATCCTCCATCCACTTCCAAAGTAATCTGATTCAATCAGCAACCAGATACCTTGTCTCAGTAGCATCCCAACTGTTTGCAGAGATTGAGCATCATCTCCTAACCCATACAGTATAAATCTTATCTACATAAAAGATGGTTACTATATTGCACGATATGGATACCACGTCACATGGATGCTATGTTGCAGTATCCATCCATTGTCCAAAGCAATCTGATTCAATCAGCAACCAGATACCTTGTCTCAGTAGCATCCCAACTGTTTGTAGAGATTGAGCATCATCTCCTAACCCGTACAGTATACATCTTACCTACATAAAAGATGGCTACTATATTGCACAATATGGATACCACGTCACATTGATGCTATGTTGCAGTATCCATCCATTGTCCAAAGCAATCTGATTCAATCAACAACCAGATACCTTGTCTCAGTAGCAACCCAACTGTTTGTAGAGATTGAGCATCATCTCCTAACCCGTCCAATATACATCTTATCTACATAAAAGATGGACACTATAGAACATGAGGTGGATACTACGTCAGATGTAATAGATTGATAGGCTCATTAGGATCTGAACTGTAAAATCAATCATCACCTCTTGTAAACAATTATCTGCAAGCAAGGTGGACACTATATCACCCACAAAACATACTATATCAGGTGGATACTAGGTTACAGTATCCACCCATTGCCCAAATCAATCAGATTCAATCATCAATCAGATTGATTTGCTAGGAAGCATCCAAACTGTTTTTTCTTCGTCAAATAAATTATTAATCTATCAATATTGTACTTTACGAGGTCTGTTCAAAAAGTTCCCAAAAATTTTAAGTAGCACGGCTCCAGGTAGTGTTTTCTTGGGCGGTCTGGGTTTGGGGAAACGGGGCAGAAACCCAATGGTTTTGGGGCAAACGGCAATTGGATTTGGGGTACAAAAAGTAATGGGTTTGGGGAAACGCACTTCAACCATGAATAAAGCAATGTGTTTGGGGAAACAGGATAAAACCGCATCGCAGGATTCCCGCGCCGCACCTTCCCATGTGATACTCCTAAATAATGAAGGAAAAATAGTACCTTTAAGTATTGCGGCAGTAAAGTACGAGTATTTATTCGATCTGAAACGGATGATTAATAAATACAAAAGGTCACTCATGCATGATGGGTCCAGGTTGGTAGATATCTCGGTACGCAGTTATAGGTACGTCGTCATTCTCCCTGTGAAAAACAAAATAAGTTGGAGTAAGATGGTTTGGAGGAGGGGGGCGGTTTCCGCCGCTGGGATAAGATAATATGGAGGAAGGAAAATAATGTACCTTCTCGTCTTCTTTTTCGTGGAGATCCTTCAATTTCATCGCTCGAGTGCTAACGGCGGATAGGTACTTTTCAATGTCGATATGACCATATGTATGTTTGGGTGCGTACTATAAAATTGTCGATTAAAATCGGAATGAAAACTTTCGGCTCCATTCGTAGTTCGCACGAAGCTTTTCAAAGTCGAGATGCATCACATCAAACTTCAAATTTTGCTCAATTACCGTCAACGCCAGGGTCTTTAGCTCCATCCAGAATGTTACGTACGCCTCTTCCGCTTTGCTAGTCAGGAATGCCCAGACGACAGGTATGAACAACACTCGAGTGGCATCTGGATTCATGTACAGCCTGGCATTGCACGAACGGTTGCAGCATCGATAAGTGACATTTCCATTTACCATGGTTCGAAATTGTCTAACACGACGACTTTCTTCCCTCGGCGAGTAACAAAAGAGTTGACGCTGTTCATTATTCACCGGCTGGCTCACTTGCACTGACTGACCACTCAATTCAACGACGTTCAAGGTCATCACAGTCCACAGAGACACCGATAAGAGATCGTGCTCCTTCGGGTCAAAGTGGAGAATGCAGTAAGGCGAACCGTGACCCAAAACCATTGCGAGTCCGTACCGGGCCGATTGCAATCCTTTTCCCCAAAATCAATGTAATGACATTTCGTCATCCCCACTCCTCGACCGGTTTCCCAAACCCATTACGCTCGTTTTCTCAATCCGCTTGATTGCTTTATGTTCGCATGAATCTGTGTGTCGGTCGAAAACGTGAGTTCGTGAAAATGAGTTTCGCGATTGAGCAGCGTTGTGCAGTCAAATTTTGCGTGAAACTAGGGAAACCATTAACGGAAACTTTTTCCATGGTTACTGAGGCTTACTTGAGGGTGGGACCTACAATAAATCAGAAACACGAGAGTGAATGGCCAAAGAGGCCTAAATCTCCTAGGGAACCGTCTACACGCTAACCCGCAAAATCCCCGAAAGTTTCATCGAAATCGGATGAGAAATGTAGAAGTTATGGCTGTGGCAAGGAATTCATGACCGATACACAGACAGACAGATACGGAACCAAATTTGTTCAGGAAGGTCTGAAACGTGAAACGCGAGTGGAGATTTTGGAGAACTTTTTATTTTCAACCTTGAAAAGTGAAAACAAAGCTTCAACCTTGGTAGACTCGGAAGCAATAAGTGGTTTTTTCAGTTAGATATTATTTGTAAATATGTATTTACAAAGTAGGTTTAACCGGTTCAAAAGTTGCTTATTTAAACACTCCTTCTTCAATATTGCCAATACATTGTCTAGCAAGTTGAGTGCCAGGTGTATCTGTGAAATATACGATACTGGTCCGCTTCAAATGCTCGTGTATCTCTCAGATATACACTTAAGGTGTTTATCTCTTCTTCTTTGACCTTGAGAGAACCTTTGGAAAGGTGGAACAGTGTTGGCCACAAAAACGCTGCAAATTATTACACAATGGTTTATTATTTTTCTATATAGATCACTCGTCTGCAAAGCCACCAACCATCCAACATGAAGAAAAACATCGATCGCATTTCGGTCAGCTTTAATTTGAACGGAGATTAGGCCTCTTTTGCGATTCACACTCGTGTTTCTGATTTATCGTACGTCCAAACTTTAAATTCTTGTAGTGAGCGAACGGATTGTCCTACAGAGCTCCGGTTGGTCTCAAAAAATTCTAAAAATTCTATAGAATCTTAAATTGAAGGAAAAACAACATCTTTATATCAAATTTGTTTGAGTTAGGGCGTTTTCAAAATTTCAAAATTGATTTTGGAACCCTTAGAAGTGACCTACATCAACCAAAATCTTCGGAGCACAACTAGACCCCAAATGGAGCCTACATACCAAATTTCATCAAAATCGGTCAATGCTAAGTGGCAAAAGTGCCGCGTACGGCGGACGGACGGCCAAATTTTTATTCGATTTTTGGGTTCTACGTACCTTGAAACGTAAACCATCAAATTTTGAGGGGGTGTTAAAAAAAATTTTTTCTTGGTCGATTCCAAAGGTTCATTATTGAAAATAATAAACCAAAAATTGGCCGAGACACATACGGTAGAGTTAGTTTCATCAATTGCAAGTCCCAAATCGTCGCTCACAAGCTACGTGTATCATTTATGTGGATCTGTTTTCAATGAAAACAGATGAAATACCACCCAATAATTATTTTCCATCAAAAGCAAGGTCTTCTGAAGCAAAAAAAAATTATTTGCTAGAAAAGAATATGTAAAAACATAAGAATCCGATCCCCCTCATCATCAATGGTCATCATGTCAGTCATCAATGGTCACATGAGACATCAAGTTTTAGAGGGAATTAATCTGAAATTGTTATTTAGAACTCGAAAATCATTGCTCTTCGTGTATTCACGACAGGAAATTCTCACCATTCGAGCGACGGCAAGGAGATTTGTCCTCCAACACACGATATCTTGACGGAGACATTGTTCGGAAGATCTTGGAGACCCAATTGACCGTCAGCGTGTTTCAAAATCAGTTCCTTCGGCAGAAACGCCTTGTTGTTGATGCTCAGAGGTTTGAGCGGATTTGTCTCGCGTATTTTCGTAATCAAGATGTCGAGCACTTTGTCGAGGTACTCCCTGGACTTACCTTCGCCCTCAACACCGAAAGCCAATAAACCGATTAACAAAAAATGTCTCAACATCCTGCCTCAAAATCTACCCACCAAGTAGAGCACAAGCGAGATATTTTGCGAGGTTTAGCGTCAGAAACAAAATATACTAAAACAAATCACATTCAAAACATTGAAAATAACGACTTCATTCGGTTATTGTCGAACGTCATTCCGTTTGGTGGATTCAAATTCCGTCGGTTTATCAAAGACCGGCAATGTTGAAAAGAATTAAACCGCGTAATAATAAAATAACGATGGGGATATTAGTTTCAACTATTACTTTTATCGTCAATTCACGTATTCATCTGTTTCATAAAGCCATTTTGCCGCTCGTTATTCCGAGTTTCCTCGAACTGTGACAATTTTTCGTTCCCCTCTAACGTTTTGAAAACAACCGGCTACTTTTATAAGACCTTTTCTTGTTTCGCGAAATGTCCGTTTAACCGAAGGGAGGAAAGCTCTGTATTCGCGCAGACACTTTTGGAGCACTCCGAACAATTTTGGTTCCATGTCTGTCCTCACGAAGACGCGATTTTATATCAGTTTCTCACCATTCAACCAATTTTGCTCAAAGATGAAGATCAGTTTAGGCCCCTACAATCTACAGGAGAAATCCTCAAAATAAACTCGACGATATCTCACTCGTATTACTGTTTGCCAACTTCAAACACCATCAACATGATCGTGCAAATCCGTTTCCTTATTGGAGTGAAAATCGATCAACAAATAATTTAATTATGAAATCAACCATACAATTTTATCTGAACTAATCGATTTACCAACTAATCGGGGCCTTTTTCTTGGTTGAACCTTTGGAATCGACCAAGAAACATCCCCCCCCCTCCCCTCACAAAATTTTTGGTTTGCGTTTTAAGGTAAATTAGATTCCACAAACGCTGCAAATTATTACACAATGGTTTATTATTTTTCTATATTGATCACTCGTCTGCAAAGCCACCAACCATCCAACATGAAGAAAAGAAACAGAACTCCGCGTGGTCTCAAAAAATTCTAAAAATTCGATAGAATCTTAAATTGAAGGAAAAACAATACCTTCATATCAAATTTTTTTGAGTTACAGCGTTTTCAAAATTTCAAAATTCATTTTTGAACCCTTAGAAGTGGCCTACATCAACCAAAATCTTCGGGGCACAACTAGACCCCAAATGGAGCCAACTTACCAAATTTCATCAGAATCGGTACATAAGTGGGGAAAGTGCCGCGCACGGCATACGGACGGCCAAATTTTTATTCGATTTTTGGATTATACGTACCTTGAAACGTAAACCATCAAATTTTGAGGGAGTGTTAAAAAAATTTTTTTCTTGTTCGATTCCAAAGGTTCATTATTGAAAATAATAGACCAAAATCGAATAAAACGCAGCAAATGATTACACAAAGGTTTATTATTTTTCTGTACGTAGCATTTCCAAGTCAAATTAATCCTTTTCTAAACCAAATGAATCCTTTTAAAAACTAAATCAATCTTTTTCCAAACAAAATGAATTTTTTCAAACCCAAAAGAATCTTTTTCCAAATCCAATTAATCCTTTCGAGGAAGTTAGCCCAGTGAAAATGTCTGCGATTTGCAGGTGTTGTAGTAAAATGTGAGAAGTTTTTACTGTAGAGTGTGCAGAATTTGCGATTCTTCTGTCCGAAAATTTCGGAGGCTCCCGAAGATGAGGCTAATGAGTGAATCTCAAATAAACAAAGGAGGATTAGAAACGCATTAGGTGGGAATAAAAAGGGGACATATAAGGGCTGACATTTTCAAAAAGCCCTAGCTCAAAAACTATCAATATAAAAGTATCGTTTTTTCTTCAATTCAAAATAGTATTGAATTTTCTATTGAATTTCTTTTTTATTGAATAGAATCGAATGAGACCACCCAGAGCCCAGTAGGGCCAACCGTTCGCTCCCTATGAGAACTCAAGGGTTGGATTAACGATAAATCACAAACACGAGTGTGAGTCGCAAAAGAGGCCTTATCTCGGTCCAAATTTTATCTGACCAAGATTCGAGTTGTACTAAGTTTTGCTTCCTTAGCAAGTAATCATATTTCCTAATGAAGGCACCCACAACTCTTCATTTCTTCTAACTGAGTGTGGAGCGTTTATTTCTTCAAATAAACTTGATTGTGAAGTAGATATGTAGTAGGCCGTGTTCTTTGCAGACAAATGATCTACATAGAAATAATAAACCTTTGTGTAATAATTTGCAGAGATTTGTTATAAAACCCTTATTTTAAATTATTATTAATTCCATAAATAATGTAAACTAAAAACTAAGATTTAAAAAATTAACTTATTTAAATTATGATTGTTCTAGCACGAATAAAACATTATATTCCCAGTAAGGGTTAAACATTTATGGAATATCTGTATTTTTTTCAAATTAATTCTTAAAAGAACAAAAACATAATAATTATGTTATTAAGATAATTATTATCTTATTTAATCCTGGAATATAAGGTAGTTGAAAAGTTTCAGTGGGACCACTCCGACAATTTTCGTCCAATTTTATTTACCTTTGCGGAATTCTAAGCGATATGGTCCCCTATGAATTTCATCGGATATGAATGCGCTTGAGTAAACCTGCCTATGTAAGTGTATTTTCCACATCGTTTTTCCGATTCCGATAAAATGATTTGGGATTGTGTGGGTTGGTCGCTGGGTGGTGGATATTGGTCCATCTGATCGTACGGGCCAGGATATTGAGTGAAATTTTCCCACACTTGGTTGACTAGTAGATCTGATTACCTTCTGTCGGATTTTCTACAAAGCACATGAAGGATATTTTGAAGGATTGCATGTCCCACATGCAAGACGTGTTTCCGTTGTAAGTAGTATCCGACGTAGAGCTACAATGTAGAACGTATAAACACAGCCAACTGGGATACCCCAACACTGCCCCCAACAACGCGAGAAAAAACAAAAAAATTCCATTCATCCAGCATGAGTTAATGAGCGAATTTTCAGAGAAATCTTCCAAACAATGGTTAAGAAATTCGAAGTACATATTAGTTATATGAGAAATTAGTCAGTCTTGTGGGTGTGGCCCATAGCACAAATCGTTAAAATTGAACATCAACCCATTGGTTAAAAAATTATATAAAAACTCAAAAAATCTTCTCGTCGCTCCGAACTCTTAGATTACCCATACTTAAATTACTATGTTTGCCTATTTTCTATATACCATACCAACATACTGTATAGGTACACAATACGTTGGCTGAGTGACACTAGAGCAAAAAGTTACTAGCAAAACAAAAGGATGCGAGGTTCTGAACTAATCGTTAAACAAAATCGTTGCAAAAAATAAACAATTCAGTAGTTAGATGTCATCCTTCCTCCGCCTGTTGGGGGATGGAAATTAAAAACATCCGGCGCGGCGGGTAGCGTCTTTATTAACTCGATTAATTATTTAAATTCATGACGTCGTGGTGAAAAAGGGAGTGGGGGTTAATTAAAGTGACGGTGTGGGTGTTACTGTCATGTCTCTGTCACGTACAAGCATTGATAATATAGATCCACGCGGAACTGTGATGCGGGAGTTTGTCTGTATAATATCCAGCGATGTAATGGGGAACTTTCCTCAATTAGATTCTGCAATTTCAAGTCAAATTATATAATAGGGCCCTGGAATAACGTTTAATACGAGGAATACCAAAGGGAAAACAAGTGGGTGTGGCACATAGCTTCCTCGTATCCATAACACGATTATATAGATGATCCGATGCATAGTAGTTATTCTCAAAACATCAATCTCTAAGGGCCGTTTTCACCAACATTTTGATCGGAGTTCGAGGGCCGATTCAACTACTGAACCGAGAAAATGGATTTCACCAGAGGCGATCAACGCCTTCCTCGGTTCATAAGGCACATTTGTAGAAAAACCCGGAGAGCCTGGAAGAGGGAATCACCAGATAAAAGTAGGTAAAGGTCCAATCGAAAATCTTAACTCCAACAATCATAATGAACTTATGAACAACACAAATTATAGCGCTGAAAGAGGATAGTGATGTAATGAACCAAAATCAGACCCCGCCCTTCAGGCACTAACCCTAACCGAAATCCGATTCCATGTCCTTTACTTCCATACAGCAACACAATGATGTCCGCCGCTAGCAGTTAAGACCACGGGAGCGCCACCATCGGCCCTTCCCCGTCGCAGCCCAAGATGGCCGAAGGGCATATAAGGGGGTGCCCCCACCACCAGCGCTCATTCCATCTAGTGACGCGTCTTGTGTGTGATCGAACCTAGCTAGGAAGAATCATCCCCTCTAATCTTACAAGGTGTATTGAACTGAGAAGTCCGGTGAAGTGAACCCAGTGCGAACTTGCATCGAATAGTCAACACATCTTCATCCCGCCAGTTAGTTCTCTCGAAGGATCGTCAAGCCAAGGCCCGAACTCCGAGACACTACCTCCTTTCTCCGTACCGCCGACTCGAAATCGAACCGATTCAAAGTTCGATTCCCGAACCGAGGCAAACCTGCTTCGATTCCAGGCTCCCCCAAACCGAGCCTTAAGAAGAACGAGGAACTGGACACAAGCCGCCACGGAGATCATCAACTGATCCAAGCTAGGCCCAGGGTGAGCCCCTTTTCCAAGTAGTAGTTCTGATTAAGTGCTTAATCTATCACTCAAAATCTGGCACAATTCCCCCTTTTGTAAAACGTCCTGCAACAATAAAGTAAAGTAAAGTAAAGTGAAAAAGTAAAAGTATTTATGAGAAGTAAAGTTGTTTAGTAGAAGAAGTAAAGTTGAAACTAAGTCAGTTTCTGTATGTGAAGTAAAGTCAGAAGTCTAAGTCAAAGTAATTTGTAAAACTTTAAGTATTGTATTTTTATATCGCAAAATAGTCTTATGTTGAAAAGCTATCGTAACTTGCAAATTGAAGTCAGATCCTATCTGAAGAATATCTTAAGTGTGTGGTATAAGTTCATTTATAAATCTATTTGAAGTAAGCTCCATCAGAGCAATATCAAGTCCGCTTCACGGCAGAACAATTATAATTTCATTTAATAAAAACCCTACGTGTAACTCTTGTGTTCCTTATTTCAGAAACCTTCCGAATCTTTCAAGTTCTCTAAATTAGGCTTGGCAACTTGCAATTTTTGTCTTTTGGGTAATCTTTTCCCTGAGGTCATTTACCGATCCAGGGTGGTGGCAGCGACCCTTCAGGAGTTTCCACATTTAGAGGTAGAAACATCGACCTCAAGAACCCTCAGTTTGGGCGTCTTATACCTGGGAATTCCGAAGTACCTTCAACAGTATAGGAAACAGGATTAGGATTTTGGAGATGACAAAGGTTTACCTGGTTAACAAGAGAATCATCTTTATTGAGTTCAACAGTAAATTTAGAGTCATCAATAGTATAACATTCTCCACGTGCCTGCAGAAGTCTTCAACCTCCAGGTAAGGTCACCAATTCTCTTAATCTTAACTTCCTATTTTAAACTAATATATTTTAACCAAAAAGTAATAAATTCAAATCATACCCGAAATAGACAAATTACAGTGACGGATTGATGAAATATCACGGATTGAATGAAGTCAAAACTAACGAAAAAGTGATTCTGCGGAAACACTGTTACAAAAGAATTTCGTTATCTCTCGTATCATCAACTCACTGCCTTCTAGATCAGAGTTGTACGACTGATTTTCGATGCTTCGATGAAGGCGAAAAAGAAGTTAACCAGAGATCAACGAAAACGCCATTCCTGAGAACTCGTTCAACTTGGTGAAACCGAAACAAATTTTGACTGGAGATAAATCTCAGTTTACTTTAAACACAGTTTTCGTCGAACGGAGTAAATTGATTGTTGGTGAAAACGGCCCTAAGAACCTTGCACTACCCTCATAGGGGACTCTACACGTCAACCGGCACAATTCTGAATATTGTTGGAAAATTTAGAAGCTAAGGCGGTAACAAGATTTTACAAGATTTTCATACAAGCTGTACAAGATTTTCATAGGGGACCATTTAAACGCCAACCCGCACAATCCCTGAAAATTTCATAAAAATAGGATGAGAATTGTAGTTATGGCTGAGGCAAGGATTTCATGACAAGCACAAAGACAGAAAGACACGGAACCAAAATTGTTCTGGAAGGTCTAAAACGTAAAACGCGAGAGGAAATTTTGATTTTGAAGAACTCTTTTTTTCGACCTTGAAAAGTGAAAACAAAGCTTCCGCTACTTTGGTAGACTCGGAAGCAAAATTATAGTATGAGAAATTGCCTAAGCATGTGAAGTCTCTATCAAAATTCGGCGCTTCACGTCTCGCCAGGGGGGCAAGCCCCCCTGGACCCCCCAGATGTCTACGTACTTAAAGCCTACGGCGTTAATTATAAAAACATGGAACATGTTTCAGCCAAATTTAGTGCAGAACCTTTAGTCGTACGTAGGTATAATACAAAAGTTACATTATCCCTAGCAACACGGTTCCCTAACAGCGTGTTTCTCGTTTATTATCCGGTTAACTCTAATTTCGATCAATTCAATCAAAATTAGTACGTCGTTAGTGAAGTCAGATAGATACTTAGGTATCCTGACTTGTTATACGAAGTGAGAGAAAACTTCGCGTTCGTGTTTCATCATTTTGTCGGAAACAGACTTGAAAACCCTTCAAGT
Source organism: Apolygus lucorum (assembly GCA_009739505.2). Taxonomy (NCBI): domain Eukaryota; kingdom Metazoa; phylum Arthropoda; class Insecta; order Hemiptera; family Miridae; genus Apolygus; species Apolygus lucorum. The sequence continues at coordinate 9,120,731 of CM019182.2, forward strand.
TTCCCTTCGCAGCAGAAAACTGATTCCTATATGAATGCTGTAAACTGTAATCGAAATTGAGTTCAACGCTGTAATAAAAGTTACTATAAACGTTGATGTAAATAGTGAATATTGAATAACTCAGGTACGTACCTCAAGTTCACGTGATAAGTCCTCAGTCATTTCATCATCTCGATGAGCTCACAAATTCAAATTTCGACGAAAAGGCTCCGTATAATAAAATAAAAAATATTAATAAGAATGCTATCATAGGAAGTGAATAATTAGGTTTGTATCCCATCATCGAAACTTCTTTCTTCAGCTCGGCAAGCACTCGAATTCGTTCACTTTTTGTTTCCTCGCGTAGTTTTCCCACCTTCCATGTCAACTATAACCTCAGTATTAGAACAAAACTGAAGAATAAAACTAAGAAAAACCGAAAAACTTAAGAACAAAACTCAAAAATCAAAAAACGTCTGCCAAGTGGGTGTGGCACATAGCTTCCTCGTATCCATAACCCGATTATATAGATGATCCGATGCATAGTAGTTAATCTCAAAACACCACTCTCTAAGTACCTTTCACTACCCTCATAGGGGACCATCTACACGCTAATCTGGACAATCCTAGAAAATTTCATCAAATTCGGATGAAAAATGTTAATGTTATGGCTGCTACAAGGATTTTACGTATGCGCATGCGCAGAGGTTTCTGTAAATTTTAAGGCCTTGATTTTCATAGGGGACCATCTACAACCTAATCCGAGTAGTCCCTAAAAATGTCATCGAAATCGGATAGAAAATGTGGAAGTTATGGCTGTTACAAGGAATTCACGTTTGCGCATGCGCAGTGGGTACTATCAGTTCGAAGGTAATGATTTTCATAGGGGACCATCTAAATACTAATTTGTAACATCCCTGAAAATGTCATTGACATCGGATGGAAAATGTAGAAGTTATGGCCGTTACAAGGAATTCACGTTTGCGCATGCGCAGTCGCTTCTATCAGTCCGAGGGTGATGATTTTCATAGGGGACCGTCTACACACCAACCCGCACAATCCCTGAAAATTTCATAGAAATCGGACAATAACTTCGTATAGTTATGCGCGTTACAAGGAATTCATGACAGACAGACAGACAGACACACAGACACACGGACACGGAACCAAAATTGTTCAGAAAGGTCTAAAACGCAAAACGCGAGTGAAAATTTTGATTTTGGAGAACTTTTTTTTTCATCCTTGAAAAGTGAAAACAAAGCTTCCGCTACCTTAGTAGACTCGGAAGCAAAACGTTACCAAAAACGAAAGGCGGGCTGCGGGCCGAACACGCGACTTGAGCAGCGCGACCTCCCAGCTGTTTCTTTCGCATCTCTTCCGTGTGTATTTCTTCTTCTTCTGCGTGTTTCTCTCCTGTTAGACTATTAGCTGACCCTGTTCCAAACAATTATTTTAATGAAAGTTTCTAACCAATTCTTACTCAAATGTCCTCTGCGGTGAGTAGGAAAAGGGATCTCTGTCACTGTAAACCCCTTCTTTTGAAAATGGCAGTTTGACATTTTGTCAAAGTTGCGGAAATTGTGACTCAATTAGTCGATGGCTTGCAAGAACTAATTATTTATCCATAACTTATTTCCATCAGGGGAAATAGTTCAAATTTGTTAAATTTCCATTGTTTATTTTGTATCTCTTCTGTATGATTTCCACCCGTTAGACTAGGAGCCGAGGAAGAATACAGTAACCAATTATCAACCGTAGGAAAATGGATCTCTGCTATTTCAAAGTCCCGTCTTTTGAAATTTGCCTAATTGGCGGAAATGTTGAGTAATCTAGTCGATGGCTTGTTATCAATTCGCTAGCAAGAACTAATTATTATTTATTCATATCTCATCTCCAACTGCGGAAATAGATCAAATTTGTCGAATTTCCGCAGTTTCTTTTGTATCTCTTCTGTATGTTTCACTTCCGTTTGACAAGGAGCAGAGATCGGAATAGTGATAGATGGAAAACAAACCTAGAAGTTTCCCGATTTAAAGTGAAAACATCGACCATAAACATCGCTTTTCTAACGACGTCACATCCTTCCTTCACTGGTAAGAGACGAATGTTTATGAAATCCACAATCGATGTCGAGTGGAAACATCGATGTACTTAAGTCTCTATTTGATAACTTTCAATTGTAGGTTTCTACAATTCAATGAAGACATTTTCTGCCATTAGCACCACCTACTCCAGCACTTTTCCCTATGAATATTTAAAGCAGTTACACACCTAATAAATTAGGTGAATACCTCAGTGAATAACGAAAGTACCAAGGTAAGTACATAATATGTACTTGTATGAAAAAATATTTGTATGAAAAATATAACAATATAACATAGAAATATTATTTCTATGTTATATTGTCATATTTTTCATAGCACTTACCCTGGTGTCGTTTTTTATAGGAAAGCATTAGATTTACGAATGACAAACCATGCAACAACAACAAAGATACATAATATGTATCTTTGAAAATATTATTTTCAAACCTCAAACTGTAACACTCCAAAACAAATGAACCATACCTATAAAGTAAATCGTCTCATCCACAGCAAGAAAATTGGGGGGGGGGGGATTTTTATCAAATTTTGAGCTCTTATTTTGTCAAAGTTCATATTTTCTGGGCCCAGAAAATATGAACTTTGAATGAAAATATGAAAAATATGAAGACTTTGAAGTCTTCATAATGATTAGCCATGACTGCCTTCTATTTAATGAAAACACGACCCGCAAAGCACAGCTGCCCTGCAAGATAGTCTTCGAAGGGTAGCCGGCACGAAAGCGTTCTTCTTTCTCTTCGGTAAATGAAATCAAGGCTTATCTTCATTAAATTAAATGTTCCAGCCGATAAACACTTAATTTGCACGGTGTACCTTGGTTGAACCGGTTGTTCCTTCTCCCCGTCCCCTAAAACTCTCCCTCCTGCTCAAATCCACGATGTTTCAAGATGTCACAATCCTAATACTTCAAATCCAAACAAGATCCTACTATGTTAGTAGAAATCTTAGTAGAATCCTCTATCTTAGTAGAAAATTGAAAGTACTATGTTGGGCCCTTTCACCTGTTTTCGTGCACTTTTCTCGGTAAGTACCTACTCGTCCGAACTCAATTTTATTTTTAAATTTGTTTATCTTAATAAGCTTCATTAACAGACAAGGGCTTTTTTATGTTCAATAGGTAGTTTTATTTTTTTTCTCTAAAAATAAAAAACCGGGTTTTTGGTAGGTAAGTAACATTTTTTTTAACCACAAACTCTCCAAATCAAAATTATTCAAAACCACCTCGTCAATCGACGTATTAGCAACGTACGAACAACACAAAACTCGGCCCTTCGGGTCTCTCCTGGTTATTCAAGAAACATGGAACATGTTTTGTTTGCTTGATGTTTCCTTTTACTAGGAATTTGTTGTCTGTTGTTTTAATTTAGCTCTTTATGAGACCGTTTTTCAAATTGCTCGTCTTTTCATTCACCTCTTCATGTCCCAAAAGTATTATTATAATTAAAAAATCGAAAACATCTACAGCATTTCCAAGTCAAATCCAACCTTTTCCAACTCAAATTTCAAAGGATTTATCGAGAAAAAAAAAGAGAAAAATACGAAGCAAAGAATGCTGTTTCCTTATTTTATCGGGAAATGGAAGTTACGCTTTTTTTCGGCAGGCAGGTGAGAAAATCTTCAAGATCCATAGGTGGAGTTGGATCTTGTAAGATACTTTGAAGGGCCCGTGACTTCAAGGTTACGTGGGGTTCAAACCCATTAAAAACAACACCTCCTTTTCTCCCACGTTGGAGCTCAGCCTGAAACCGTTTAACACATTACTTCGGGCTGAGTCCTGGGACGTTTAATCAGTTCTGGGTGAGGGTGCGGACCAGATGCTCCCTCCTCTCTCTTTCTCGTTCTAAAAGTATCTTCCTTGTCAGGATGCTTTCTGTGTACTCTGCTACAGCAGTCCAGCTCCTTTCACCTTCCAGCATCCTGCTGACAAAATCCTCTGGTGTTGAACTCCGGGGAGCTAACTCCGGGTCTGCCATCAGCTGGTCTCTTTCAGGCGCCCATTTGGTGCATTTGAAGAAGGTGTGGAGTACATCATCGTCATCATTGTTCTGACAGTGTAGACATGTTGGGGCAGATACCTTCCCAATTTTATGCAAATAGGCTTAAAAAAGTCCATGTCCTTTAAAGAACTGCGTAAGGAAGAAGTTCACTTCTCTATGTTTCCTTTCCACCCACGTCTGAATGTTTGGCACCAGCCGTGCAGTCCATCTTCCTCCATCTTCTCCCGTCCATATATCTTGCCAGTATGCCATTGTGCGCTCCCTTGCTTCCTATGCTAGACAGGCCCTGTTTCCTTCATCCCTTCTCCCAAAGATTCTTTTCCTCTCTGAGGCCGTCAGCTGAATGGGTATGACACTCGTGAGGACAAAGATAGCGGGTTCTGATACTGTTCGGTAAGCTCAGGCGATTCGTAGGGCTCCTCTACGCTGCACAGCTGTTAATCTCTGTCGGAGATATGCCACACTCAATGTGTCTGCCCATACCGCCGCTCCATACGAGAGAATTGACTGCACGACTGTCATCATTAGGCATCTCTTGCACGGTCTAGGGCCGTTTATGTCTTCATGAGGTGACAAAGAGCTGCTGTATTTTGTGCTGCTCTATCTGCAGTTCTTCTTACATGATTCCTAAATATCTGGCTGCTGGTTTAGTTGTTATTTCGGCATTTGCAATCCACAATGGGATGATGGTAGGTAAAAGTTCCACCTTTACACAAGATTCAATGATTTTATCAATAAGGTTGGGTTGATGAGAGCGTCACATGACGTTTTGAAAATAGTCAGAAAATTTGATGGTCTCATATACCTACCAAATTGACAATGAAAAGTTGTATGATATTGCAAACTCGTATGCATTCCAAGGGAACCGTTTTAAAGGTCATCTATCGAATAATGACTGTGGAGAAAATAGCCGTGAAAATATTCTGATAAAATTTATCACAGCTGTCAAACAATTAAAAGTTACCTACACATCGCTCTGTTTCCAAAAAGTACTTCGGGATGATTTTCCTTTTCCGGGAGGCAATCGTAAATTTTCATTTCGCTCGACCGATCGATGCAATCGTAAAATTTCTGGAAGGCAGTTGATAGTCGCCCCTTCAAGCCCGGACCCCTCGGGTGCCAAGTAAATTCGTAGTCAAGGGCTCGTAATATTTTCTACTGCTCTGGTGGCAATCGATAAAGACCGCTCTGGATCGGCAGAGTTTGCACTATCAATGAGGAAAAAGGCGCGTGACCGATTTTCGTCCCCCTTTCGCATAACGTTTTTTGGATAGTTACCCAAGGGCAACAGCATGTCCCATGTTAAAAAACAGAATCAAAATCGGTTGAATGTGTACCGCAGAAAGTGCACTTAAGCATCAGAAAATGTTGTTTCGAGAAAAACGTGTTTTTCTGAAAAACAATTTTCGAGCTTGGTGGTTCACTACCGCCCGTATTCTAACAACGAGAACAAAGAACAAAGAGATGAGGAATTAGGTAAGGGGTTTTCAGTGTTACAGTTTGTTGTTTCCGAGTTATCTACTACTTAGTTACCTACTAAGCAGGCGGTAGAGCGGTAGCGCAGCCATGAGATGGCCAACTTTGACCGCAATTATCTTAGGGTTCCGTATTTGGAACAATCAATTATTATATATCAAATTGCTCAAAATTGAATAAAGAATAATAAGAAAATATTTTTAAAAATTAAATTTTTTTCGGGCTGACTTTTCTTAAGATCGTTCTGAACAACTTAGGTTTATTCCTGACGATCGGTCCATCAGCTGTCACGGGAATAAATTAACAAAATGACGATCTAATGTTAAATTTCGGGGTCTGTACGAGTTAATGCGATCTACGAAACCCTCAAAACCTTGATCGACCTGATCTAAACCTAAATAACCTGATCCACAAAACCTCACTTATGGCCTGATTCCGCGTATGTGACGAATTCCCTTCCTTGGTTTGTACACCAACTTGTATTACTGAGCAACGATTCAGTGAGTGGGAAGCTCGAAGCTACATTAGTTGTGAGTTGTCCACGTTCATAACAATATACAATGCAATTTTCATTATTCTTCTTTTACTGAATGCGTTATGTTCACATAGTTGAGGGAGTGGACGGTCTTCTTCGGCTACTGGAAAAAGTGTAGTTGTGTTTGGAAGTGGAAGGTCTGGACGAAAAGAAGAAGTCGTTGATTTCGCCCTCTTTCGTTCGATAGTAGTGTGATTCGCTTCGACTGCTTGCACTGCAAACAACCAACCATTTCGAAATGAATTTGCAGTGAAACAGAAATGCAGAAGTTATGGCAGTGGCAAGGAATTCATGACAGACACACAGACAGACAGACACGGAACCAAAATTGTTCAGAACTAAAACGTAAAACGCGAGTGGAAATTTTGATTTTTGGAGAACGTTTTTTTTCAACCTTGAAAACTGAAAACAAAGCTTCCTCGGTAGACTCGAAAGCAAAATACAACGCGATACCAGTAGACAATAGGAGCATCTAGGGGAAGAAAGTGGTGGAACAGCAGGAGCAGTGCCTAGCGAAGGTAAGATGAGCCTTCCGGAGCTCAAAAACCTGGGTTATCTTTAATCAGTTGGCTTATGTGATGTAGGTATCGTGCGTTGTGTTTTTAATTCTTTCGTAAATAATAGAATGCTTTAAAAATTAATTTTGTTTACCTAAGAGTACATAGATTTTCATTTCAGACTGAATGCCTTTCTTATTGATGCGTCGAACAGATTTGATTGCCTTTTTCATTGAGGGCACATTTCTGGTTCTTTAGATTATGCAGGGATCTACAGACATTACCACCGGTCATTAACGGAGGTGTATCCATCTTGCCAAAAAAGAAGTAAAGGTTCGTCCACCACTTTCTTTCCCTAGATGCTCCTAAACAAAATCATATTTATATGATGGAGATGGTATAACTCTTATTCCATTCTCCGGTATTTCCTCTTCTTACAGTTGGTTGTCAGGATCATAAATCACTCGCGTATAAAGAAACAACTGTATTCTACAATAACTTGGCTAAAAACGGTTATAAATCGATTACATAGCTCTGGATAGTACAAGACCGCCGCAACTCCCCTTGCGGTCAGTTCACTGGTTCGTCCTGAACCCGACTGGCGATTGAAGAAGTATCTAGGGAGAACCCAGGGCCCTCACTCTTCTTCCAGGGTGCTTGGCATGACGATCCCTACTCGGGATAGGCCTCTACTATCTGTGGGGGCGGCTACATAATATGTTTTTTCATAACCTTGTTTCATAGCTACCGATATATATTATGTATCGGTAGCTATGAAACAATGTTCCCTAGAATACTGCAATGTATTACCTGCGATCGGAGTGTTTTTCTTTAGAAAGAAAAATTCTATTCATTCATAGAAAAAGTAAGTAGGTAGGTACATATTATTAGACGAGATTCTACGTTGTTGACCACAAGAAATTATATTTCATACTTATCATACCATAAGCCATTATCGAGCATTACTAACGCTACTGCTGATATTTCATAATTTTGACGATTCTTTCTAACTGAGATGGATCAAGCTATTTCATGCTAATAAATTATTCATGAAATATCTTGTGATTATTTTATTTCATCATTTTAATTTTCAAATTACACCTACAACAATGAACATATCCATGATCTATTGTTTTTCCTACTACCGGAGACATTTTTCTTGGTAACTTCAATCCAGCTAACCAATCTTTGTGACATAATAATTTATGAAGTCAATTTAAGTCAAGCGTATTTCTGTCTGGCTGCGTATCAACAAATCCAAGTTAAGGACAAAACTACGATTATTTCAAGTTCCAATTCAACTTTGATGAAATTTTCAGGGACGTACCGGTTGAGAAATCGATTATTCCCTATAAGTTTCTTAGTGAAATCATCGGTAGCGGTACAATCTTTGTAATAAGCATAGAATTCAAATGGTTATCGAATTTTTGAATTTTCAGAAATTGTGGAGGTTGGGGTCTGGTGGTCTCGAATGAATTGCAATACCCTCGAATTTATTGCAGCCTTGAAGCTTGCAAAACATAAATTAGCAACAACTAGCAACATAAACTTCTCCAACTTTCTTCCGATATCGATGAAATTTGTAAGGAAGGTGTGGGTTGTGCTGTGACCTCTTCCTGACTGGTTTTTTTTTAGCCAGATAAATTACATCCATCGAGCATTCAAAAACTGATATAGGTACCTCCAAAAGAAACTTCTCTATCACCTAATCGTCCGATTTTTTCCCGTATTTTGATGATCAATTGATCATTTCTCAAAACTTGAGATCGATATCATGATGATGATGTTTTTGAAGTGATTAGTATTCTAATATATTCGTTGTAAGAAATACCTGGAAGGATGGTGTACGTTGGTGTTGGTCGATGAAGGCTTGGGAGAACTGTCGGTCATCACACTCTCGGACGACGATTCTCTCCACATGTTCTGGTAGACTCTCGCCAAACCTCCTTTCCCTCTGTCGTTTCCTAATCAAATGAATAATTAGGTTTTCATGTAGGTACAACAGGATAAGTCACAACTATGGCCAAGTGAGGACTGGAAGTCAATCCCGACAGGTCTCCTTGGTTCCACCAGGTATCCTACCTGCGGTGATTTGTCGTAGGACAATCTCCCACCCTGGATCGATAAGTTCTGAAGTCTGGCGATACCTAAGTGTCGACTTCAAGGAGGAGTCACTCACTCACTCACTGCCTGGGGTTGTCATTGGAAAAGAGTTTTAGGCTCTGATGGCTTATACTCTCACTATTTCGAGGCCCCTATATTTAATAAACAGGATTCCCGCGGCTACCCCATGTTGGAATCAGTAAATCCTCCGCTGAGATCTGCAAATTTTGTTATCCTTTTCCAGGAGATTTCATGCAAAGACGCGCGTTCCACGATGTGGTCACCGATTGCTTTCGTTCTGGATCTCCAGCAGCGGTCGCATCTACATATAAAGTGCTCAGCAGAGTCCTCTTTTTGTCCATGATGTTTAGCATTAACGGAAGTCATAATGCCCGTTAAAATTCCTGTCATTAGTCTGATGGTATTTCGACTTTTAGAAGTCACCCATAGGGCTTGTTCAGGATATGAAGTAATAAGAATTCAGGTCTGTCTATACCTATCAGTTTCTTTGTATCAGAGTATATTAAGGTCTTAGGATTCCAATTTTTTAACCATGGGGTGATACCACCATTGTTGGCATTGTTATCAAGGCTCCATTAAAACCACTTCAGAAGCCACGCCCCCTCAGCAAACACACATTACTGAAGCTAGCCTGGGTTTAGTCATCGCTACGGTTACGACGAGGAGGCTGCAAGAATTAGATCATGAAATGCGCTCTGCCATGGGCTCTTGGCTGAAACTCACGCATGGTGTCCCTTGTGGGCGCTTGTCTCGACAGGACTCCCGTCACTGAGCCATCAAGGTAGGGGTCGAGTTGCGTGGTCGTCTGTGCATCTTATGATTTCGACTCTCCAAGTCACCCGAGCAAGAAGGCTGTGAGAATCACTTTTTCAGAAAATTACTCATAACAAATTTGTTCAATCATAAAACCCAGTAACACACAATCAAAGATGCACGGAGACGCATGTAGTGCCTGGTCAAACCATCTGCTCACAACCGAGCAGAGACCGATCTTGGCCACCACCAGGCACTCGATTCGGATTGGAACAGAAGGAAAGTAAAGCCACCCTATAATTCACATGTAACTTGTAGAAGAACAGCCAAAGACTCAAAAAGAAAATGTTGGAGAAATCTGCACAGGCGACCAAATAATAATGACCACCACTCTCTGTAAGCAGTAAGAGACAGCCAGCCACAGCAACCACGCATTGCTGGCTCGTCGAAGTCAACCCTCTGCCTCAGCTGAGACCGAGTGCCAGCAAGTTGAACTCATGAAGAGAGTACCTCGAACAGTATCTCCAATCGACTCACCAGCAGTTCATCATCAACTGCACGATGAAACCCAATTCGAAGTCAACCAGTTCTCAGAAGTCAACCCTGTACCTTTGATCCGGTGGTTCCCCGTTCAACAAGGCCTGTTGGTTCGATCGCAGAATCCCTCTCGCCCGAGACCACCACAAATTTAATGCCACACACGAAATCCTTGAGCCGGCAAGATTTCCCCACACAAGGTAATAATGTGTTACCTTATTTGTTGACAAGGTTTTTGGTGAGGGGAGGAAAGAAGCGGCTGATCCTCGGTTTTCATCAATACATTCGTGTCGAGCTACCTTTCGTCAGGACACTGGTAAACAACGAGAGTATGTTTAGAGGATAAGATTGTTGCTTATTAGTAGACTAGTCAGTTCAGGTACAGGGTTAGCTGTAAGTTTTTACCTTGCTTAGGGTTTGCATTTATATTGGTCATCGTTTTGCTGTAGGTTTTCATTCCTACTATTGCTTCTATAGGTCCATGAAGTGGAAGTACACAGTTCTGGTAGGTAAGTAAAATTTTTCTTACACCTGTAATTAATAGTTAGATGGTACTTCTAACAACCTTATAACTACCTATTAATTACAGGTGTAAGAAATGTTTTACTTACCTACCAGAACTGTGTATTTCTACTTCATGGACCTATAGAAGCAATAGTAGGAATGAAAACCTACAGCAATACGATGACCAATATAAATGCAAACCCTAAGCATGACTAGTCTAGTCTACCAAAAAGTAACAACCTTAACCTCTAAACATGCTCTCGTTGTTTACCAGTGTCCTGACGATGCCACTGGCGAAGGGTAGCTCGACACGAATGTATTGATGAAAACCGAAGATCAGCCGCTTCTTTCCTCCCCTCACCAATAACCTTGTCTACCAATAAGGTAACACATTATGGGTACCTTGAGTGGGGAAATCTTGCCGGCTCAAGGATTTTGTGTGTGGCATTAAATTTGTGGTGGTCTCGGGCGAGAGGGATTCTGCGATCGAACCAACAGGCCTTGTTGAACGGGGAACCACCGGATCAAAGGTACAGGGTTGACTTCTGAGAACTGGTTGACTTCGAATTGGGTTTCATCGTGCAGTTGATGATGAACTGCTGGTGAGTCGATTGGAGATACTGTTCGAGGTACTCTCTTCATGAGTTCAACTTGCTG